>OY294023.1:2609498-3101998 GCA_958510785.1 Exephanes ischioxanthus
GGTATCCAAATAATACGTCATAATATTTCATTAATACTCGGTGAATTGATATAGTCTCGATACTCGAGTGATGCGTTTTAATACGTCGATAATATGTTGCGTTTTCATATTTGTTTAATACCTTTTAATACTTCAATAATACTCTGTTGACTTGTAATTTTTTACCTGTGTCACGGCATGACACTAAAAAATATGTTTTCATACTTCGATTGTCAGTGAATGTGTTGGCGTTTTCACACTCGGGTCATACGTTTTCATACGTCGTTAACACGACGTGAACTTGTAGAGTCTCGGTAGTCAAGATTGCGTTTTCATACCTCCATAATACGTTGCGTTTTTAAACTCGTTTAATACCTGATAATACTTCAATAATACTCCGATAGTACTTCAATAATGAGTTTTAATACTTTGATCAAAACTCATATATTTGTAATTTTTTACCTGTCGCGTCCTGAACCTAAAACAATATGTTTTCATACTTCGATTGTCAGTGAATGTGTTGGCGTTTTCACACTTGGGTCATACGTTTTAATACTTCGTTAACACTACGTGAACCTGTAGAGTCTCGGTAGTCAAGGTTGCGTTTTTATACCTCCTCAATACGTTGCGTTTTTACGCTCGTTTAATACCTGATAATACTTCAATAATACTCCGATAATACTCCGATAATACTTCAATAATACTTCGATAATACTTCAATAATACTCCGACAATACTTCAATAATGCGTTTTAATAGTTTGATTAAAACTCATGGATTTGTAAGTTTTTACCTGTCGCGTCTTGACCCTAAAACAATATGTTTTCATACTTCGATCGTAATCTCCGAATGTGCTGCCCTGTCCACACTCGGGTAATATATTTTAATACGTCCGTAATTCTCTGTTAACTAAACGCATCTTAGATACCTCAATAGTACGTTATAATATTTCCATGATACTCTGTGGACTCGTCGGATCTTGATACAAAATAATACTTTGTAATACTTCAATTGTACTGTGTTAAGTCATTGTGTTTTTGTGTTCAAGTAATACGTCATAATATTTCATTAATACTCTGTGAATCGATCTAGTCTCGATATTGAGTGTTGCGTTTTAGTACGTCGATAATATGTTGCGTTCTCATATTTGTTTAATACCTTTTAATACTTCGAAAGAACTCTGTTGACTTGTAATTTTTTACCTGTGTCACCTCATGACACTAAAAAATATGATTTCATACTTCGATTGTCAGTTAATGTGTTGGCGTTTTCACACTTGGGTAATACGTTTTAATACTTCGTTAACACTACGTGAACCTGTAGAGTCTCGGTAGTCAAGGTTGCGTTTTTATACCTCCTCAATACGTTACGTTTTTACGCTCGTTTAATACCTGATAATACTTCAATAATACTCCGATAATACTCCGATAATACTTCAATAATGAGTTTTAATACTTTTATCATACTCGGTGAATTGGTAACTTTATCTGTTGCGTCTTGATCCTAAAACACTATGTTTTCATACTTCGATCGTACTCTGCAAATGTGCTGCCGTTTTCGCAATCGAATAATGCATTTTAATACGTACGTAATACTCTGTTGACTAGTCACATCTTGAATACCTTTATAGTCCATTTTTATATTTCGATGATAGTGTGTGGACTTGTTGGACCTTGATAGTAAAGCTTGTTAATACTTCGATTGTACTTGGCGAACTTTTTGCGTTTTAATACTTTCATAATACGTTTTAATAATACTTCGATTATTCTCTGTGCATGAACTTGTTGCCTTTTAATACTCTCGTAGTGCGATTTTATACTTTAAAACTACTGTAAAACATGCGAATTTGATGTAAATTATGAAAAAAATAAATTTCATTTCGTCGATGATACTTCAAATTCTCTTCAAACTATTTTTGTGACTCCAAAACTGTAATTTGCTGAGTCACTTATACCTGTTAGCATTGGGAAAAACATTAATTAATGCGTAACATTTTAGGTCGTATTGTATCGCAATACTTCCATTATACTTACCAGCGGATATTGTGAGATATAACGGTAAGTGTAAATAGTCTCCAAATATATTCAGGAAAATTATTAGCCCGTACAAATTTACTAATACTTCGCTCATACTTTGCAATGCTTCAAATCGAAGTATAAACAAGTATGGATCTGTCCAATACGACAGACTTCGCATACTTCCATAGCAATACTCTTTTTATACTTTTTTTTTACTAATTTAATACTTCCTTTTTTGCGCGAGTGGATATTTGCCGTTTTTTAAGCTTTATACACGATACGATAAACCGAATTTTCAAGAATAACTCACCAGAAACTTCATTGACGTATCCATCGTAACAATCCCAGCCACCAAGAGGTTCCTTTGCCGATGCACGCCACTCGATAACATATGTATTATCTGTAGAAATATAATAATTCAGAACGAATGTCTAATTTGTCAAATATATTCGAATTCATAAGTTTGTCACCTTTAGTCGACGATAAGTATTCTTCGTAATCGAATGATTTGATCCACTCAACTGGTATTCCCACGGTGTATTTCCGATCATCGTCACCACGGACCCATTTGATTAACGCCAATAATTTCTTCGACATTCTATAGATTAACGAAAAACGTCATCGATTGAACAAGATATTTACATTTACTTAACAACTTTCAACAAAAGAACTATTATCGAGAAACAATGCAGTTGTCGTAAGTCATAACAAGACAAAAGCAAAAAAAGTGACGACACTTACCTCGTCTTTCATTGATTGTAGCCGGCAGAAAAAATTCTTTGCAGCTTTTCGGTGGCTCTGTTTAAAAAGCTATATTCACTCGCACCGATACTTTTCAACTCTGACAAATGTTTCAGCATATAAATATTACTCGCAAAAGTTATCAAAATTTTCAAAGAATACGAACTCGTGATACGACTAGAGTCAAACGAGCATTGCTGTCTGAGCTTTGTCTCCATGTGCTAATGGCGACTTCACTGCTATGAACGCGGGAATAGCAGTGATCAATCATAGTGATTCAGATATACATAGATCGATAAGAAGACAGTGGGTAAGAAAGATCCTTATAGATGAAATGGCTGGTGACAAAACAAGGACTATGATTGGTTGGCGACGCTTGATGTTCAACGTTACTAAATACACTACGATCCTCTCATGCGCATGCTCAATATAGTTGGCGAATCCAGACGTAATGCTGAGTCTCATTTACGGCCTTATGCTGCGTCTATGGTAAATTGCTAACGTTATTTAATTCGCGAGCAGCTCGAACCTGCATCATCGACACTGTATTCGAGCATTTTTTCTCGTTTGCATTTATCACATTTTTTGTTTCAATGTACTTTTCGCCATTTATTTTCCAGTGCTCTTTTTGTGTGTGTGTACATTTAATTGGGTTTTTAGGTTAATGTGTCTCATGAATCGGTATATTTCATAAGACTCATAGTGTATCTATCGACGGTTTTGTGGTAGAACGTATTTGAACGATGAATAGTGCGGGTACGAAGAAGAAAGGGCCCTATAAAAAGTACAATAACCACGGAGATCTAAAAAATGAGATTCCTCAACGTACCAAACGATACTGGAAATCAAAGCGTCGATTCAAACGGTGAGTTGATTGATAAATATACATATATAAGCTAAAATCTGAAGTAAAACCTTGGAAGATACACTATTTTGATGTTCATCGGGTGATGTGTAGGAGCAACTTTGTAGAATTTAGCCCATAATCGAGTATTGTTTATAGTTGAACTTTCTCTCGCAGAAAAAACAAGGCAGTGCTGACGTTACACTCATGCAATGGAGATGAATGCCCAAATGATAAAGGCCGAGAAACGGTGAGTGAAAAAAAGTATGGCGATCTTCTAGAATCGGAATATTTTAGGTTTAGATATACGAATAGAAAATCCTTGAAACTTGCATATGATTCTGAGAAACAGACGAACACGTTTAATTGTCAAAAAATATATTTTTTCCCGACTGCGCTAAAATAACCACATTCTTTGCGTGCAATACGGGCGGAAAATAGCCTATTTGTTTGACCGATGATCATTAGTAACCTGTGCGCATGCGCAGTACAATTTCATTACTCGCTAACGAGTAATAGGGCTCATTACTCCTATATATATCTTCTATATACTCCTAACTATATCTTCCACTTTATTACTGTTCCTCGAGTAGGATCGTGTGAAATATTTCGACCCATGATAATAGACTATTTTGGACTTGACTGTTACTTACACGATTCTTCCCAATTCCGAATGAAAGAACCGCTTGATTCTGCGATCACTACATTGGGAATTAGCCACATTATTATACGATTGCTCACATACACCGAGAAATCCTATTATAATTCCATTGTTCCTTGAGCGGTAAAATCTGTGTTCGGGAATCCTTCAGTTGCTTGTGCAGAATTTACGCGCTAGAAGTCAAAAGGTTTTACAGGCCCGGGCTGTTGCCGTGTCGGTCATTGGACAAGAACTTGACGAACAATGTGTGCAATATGTGCTACATGAAACGGGGAAAATATTCGACATGAAACTATAGATCTAGATTCGTTTAAAGACGAGTTGAAAAATATTCCCGATTTCAAATCCGTGATCCATAATTGTAATTGGGAATTTGATTCTAGGCGGAAGTTTCGACAGATGAAATGGAAGATGGTAATTCATCAAATATGACTACTGAAACATCATCAAACGGTGTAAAATCGAACAAAGATTGTAAGGTGAATAAAACGGTAAAAGATATGATCATGAAAAAATGTGTTCTCACCGAACATAGGACACGAATATCTGATAATGATTCACGTAGTGGCTAATTTTTACGTTTACGCTGAATTGATGAGGAAACTGGACAGGAAACCGCAACCCCTGTGATTAAAGCACTTTTTTTTACAGATGTCGGTCTCAGACAGTGATCCTGTTCACGAGGTTCCTCGCACGATGCCACCGTGTGATCGTTACGCCAATCCAGCACCAATGATCGAAAATATGACGCAAAACTATTCCGATAAAACCCTGATCCAAACATTACTTATATTGGCCACAAAAATGCGGTTCAATCTCACATATTCTGCAACGGAAGGCATAGTACAATTATTCGGCGCTCTTAATGATGAAAGATTATCAGACGCCACAAAATATTACTGGAAAAAAATCGTCTCCGATTTCTAAGCGCACATGAGTGTTCATCACCTTTGCCCGGCTTGTCAAGCGTATGTTGGGGAGGCGGCGGATGATTCGCTCCACTGCGATCAATGCAACAATGACATCGATGTGAAATCGAATATAAACGCCCACAACATCTTTATTTACATGCCGCTGAAACATCAATTGAAAGAAATTTTTGAGACTACATCTGCCAACCAAAAGGAACAATCTCACAAAAGTGAAATCAAAAACATTCGCGATGGTCGATTGTACAAGATGAAGATAATCGATGGAATGATTAGCATCAACTTCGGCGTGGATGGCGCACCCGTTTTTGATAGCTCCAATTCCTCCATTTGGCCCATTTTATGTATAATCAATTAATTGCGTCTGAGCACGATGAAGAGGAATGTGCTTTTATGCACTCTTTGGTTCGGACAAGGCAAACCGATGATGAGCGAATATCTGAAACCGTTCGTAGCCGAAAGTAAGATGTTGGCTGAGGAAGGATTCAGCTACGAATTCCAAGGTTCAACGTATACAAGGAAGTGCCGCATACTCATGTGCATCAGCGACTCCATTGCTCGTCCACTACTAAGGAACTCGCATCAGTTTAACGGAGAGTATGGTTGCGGCCTGTGTCTCCATGCTGGCGAATCAATAGCGAAGGGTAGAGGTTTCACACGTGTTTGGCCTTTGGACGTAGATGGCAAACCATTTGGTGAAGGTCTGCGAAATCATGAAGACTCATTGCATCACGCTTCAATACAGGATAAGGGTATTAAAGGTCCGTCGATTTTATCGGAAATTCCGTCCTTCGACATCATCGAATCGTTAGACGCTGACTGGATGCATTGCGTCGCTTTAGGTGCATGCAGACAGTTTGCCAGATTGTGGCTGGTTCCTATAAATCATGGAAAAGACTTTTATTTTGGACACCTCACCGATTTAATGGATTCAATGCTGAAATCTATCACACCTGATCTTGACATTGCACGTACACCGCGCCAAATATCTGACCGCGTCCATTGGAAGGCACACGAATGGGTAGTATTCCTATTATTTTATAGTTTACCAATCTTACGAGTGCTCTTTCCGCAAAAGTACGTGAACCATTGGGCTTTGCTTGTAGATGGGATATCGATACTTTTAAAAGAGTCAATAATGCCATCTGAGATCGAGTATGCTTATAAATGCCTGATTCAATTTATTGACGGGGTTGAAAAATTATATGGTAAAGAGCATATATCGTTCAACGAACTGGGGTCCGCTATGGACGCACAGTGCGTTCCCGTTCGAAAATGCAAATCAAGCATTGCTGGATTGTGTGAAAAGCTCAAATGGAGTAGCTTTACAGATCTGTGATACATTCAGAACCATGTTGTTTGTAGAAAGATTATACGAAAGGTATTCGGAAGCTTTGAACGAGTCTCAAATAGATCACCTGAATAAAATGTTAGGGAAGGAGCAAAGGGTACGGCCTTCTTTAATTGTCGACGATACACAATTGTTGGGGATAGCCGAGACTTATAAAAAACTTCCTCGAAACCAATATCTAGCATTACAGAGATTGAATATTAACGTTGATGAAAATTCGGGGAGCCAATATTACAAAAGAGCCATCGTGCGGACGGAAATCTTCCATAGCAAAAGTTATTCAAAGGTTAAAAAGAGAGGTAGCAATTATGCACTATTGCAAACGGGGGAAATATTCGAAATTGAATCGTTTTTGGTTGTCGAATTAGATAAAATCAAAGCATACGCTATCGGCCGGTATTTCGAAAAGCGAAAAAGTTCGATCATTCCAGGGCGCCGGTTAGGCCATTTGATCGTACTGGAAAAACGTGAAGCCAATCTAGCGGCGGTAGAAACATCGTTTTTGAAAGAAAAAGTGACTCTAATCGAGATAACTGACTCAGGGATTTTGCTTGCGTGTGTGCACCCCAACCATCGTGAGTTATTGTCCTAAAGATTTTATCGTGGGAGCGATTAGATAATTCGCAACAGAAAATAAACACGATCTCACGACGGCGCATTATTCAAGATGTATATCAGCGATTCAATGTATTGTATTCGATTTTCTATAGTATTTTGTTCTAGTATAATGTAAGGCAGTATTGATGTAAGGTTTAAAATAGTTCATTAATACAATAAATGAGTTTCATTCATTTCCATCCGGATTGGACGATATACGACATATACGTCGTATAATTTGAGTTCTCCTTCCAGTTCTTCCTTTTCAATCCATTTCCATTTCATTGTTAGACTTTATCTATGACCTCCTTTATCCATAAAACCTACCAGACAGCAACTTTGAGCATAGGAACTGCATTTGAATATGCAACCAACGTACGGGAGAGAATTTGTGATCGATAAGATATGACAACATCGTCTAGACGTCCTATGCTCCACTAACGACAGCACTAAGAAAATCTCTCTTGTACTTCAGTCCGGTATCCATATCCGCTTGTCGTGATTCAGGAAGAGCCTGCCTATTGGCTAGCATTATAGCCAATAAAAATGTTCGACTGTGAATTCCGTTATCATAATTTGATTACCACAATTCCGTTAAGACAACCAAACATTGTTCGACAACGTTGAAATAATATGGAGCCTTGATATAGAGCGTAGGCAGCATTAAATACGAAATTACGGGTACGTTTTACTTGTTATAATAGTCATTCAACTCTTCAAACGCAGTGGATCCGTTTTCGTGTATCGTTACATCTCTCAGAGAGGATCTCCGTTGCATTTTATATAGTTTAATAATATGTACATAAAAAATATTTTTTATCCGCGAATATCTAATATTTCAAGGATATACTTTTGATGCCAAAAGTCTATATTTGAAATGAAATCAGAATGCAATTGCCGTTTATCGTGAACATATTTCATATACTTCTGAGATATATGTTGAATGTAGAAGATTTATACTGATCACGCATCAATTTTGCAAGTATATTATACGATCAATGAAGAAAATATATACATCGGCCTACATGCAGTATATAAAAAGAATCAGTTTCAAGTATTTGATTATCATATAACATTTATATCCCAAATATACTTTGAGAACAAGCAATATTTATTGAAAATATGGCAAGTATTTATCGATAACATATATCATTGTAGATTGTAGATTGTAGACATGTAGATTTTATTTGACATACTTATGAAGTATATTTAATGTATGTGTGAAATATATTTATAAGATGCATTCAAGATATATACTGCATATCATAGATTTTGCCTAAATATATTAAATATACGCCACATATATTTTCCGCGTATATTTTGAATGCATAAATTTCCATGCGGGTGGGGTCGGGAGCTACAGGATAAAGTGAAACGTCACCTCGAATATGGCACGTACTTCATCGAGGGACAACGTTTAACGAAGGCAGAGTATGCGACCCGAGTGATCGGCAACGCTCGCGATTTGAGTGACCCCATCGGCGATGCCAAGACGATCCGCCGTCTCGCGAAGCATTTTGACGAGAATATTAGGACCGCGATCCTTGTCCAAGGGGTTAGTAAGGTGAGCGAGCTAATCGAGTTGCTCGAGAGCAACGATTTAGGCGGCACAGTGAACGCAGGTAGAACGAACGATTGGCCAAACGGAGGCGGATACGGGACACAGCGAGGGAATGGTCGAGGAAACGGAGGAGGACAGCGACCTTGGCAGCAACGGGGGGGACCGCAAGGCCAATGGCCGAATGCACCGTCTGGCCCGGCCCCGAGCCAGCCACAGAACTACCATCCGTGGCAGGGACCACCGGTGACTGCAGCCACACCAAATCTCTCGGTTCCGCCGCCATTTTACCCCGTGACTCCGCCCCAAACGCCTGCGTCAGTGATGCAACCGACGCCAGGGGTAACCACGAATCCTATGAACCTGAACCAGGGAAACGCATAAACGTTGCGTCCGTACGGTACGCGGAAGAGCCACGAGGCGCAACGGCGGCGATCAAAGAGAAGAAGCAGAAACACGAGAAGACGCAGAAGGCAGACGAACGGAGGAAGGTGGAGTTCTGGCGGAAAAGGAAAGGGAAAAACGGTGCGGACGGAGAGGAAGCAGAGAACCAGACGGACATGACGAAATCGGGAGAGGGAGTGACGATGAGCGATGTGGTCACGAAACCTGGAGGTTTGGAGATGCAGGGAATGGCCACAGCGGCGGGGGGGACGGATCTCGGGGGAAGTGTCTACGCGGAGGTACTGGAGCAGGCAACTGTCGGTGCTCGCGAGAACAACCCGGAGGGTCGACAGTCTCGGGCCCAACCGGCATTCAAACCGATAGGAGACGAGGCAACGAAGAAAGAAATCATCACGCACGGCAGAGGGGCCATTCCGAAGGAATGGACAGGCGAGAAGGGCCCGGGGGAGAGAGCATTAGCGGAAGATGGGGACTCGACGACAACGATAAAAGAAGGACGAACCATACCGGTACGAACCATCTTCGAGAGTCCGCAGGATTACCTCCTGGATATAGAGGTACCAGGAGGGGGTGCGAAACACGATGAGACGCGACCAATGTGTCCAGAGGTCCCAGTCGACCTCGAAGGAGTGATGGCCAGTGCAATGGTGGATAGTGGGAGCGAGGTATCATGCATCTCCGAGGAGTTCCATAGACAAAATCTGGAGGCATTTAAGGAGAGTCCGACCCTGCCGGTGACGTCAACAAATATTGTTGGAGCGTTGGGGGGGGGGGGGGGGGGGGGGGGGTTCCGGGCGAATAAAGCACCAGGTGATGATGAAGGCCCAGGTGTATAATTCCGAGGGGAATGTGACACTACTTGTAGTGCCAAAATTGCTGAAATCAGTACTTCTCGGTATCGACGCAATGACTGTGATCGGGGTGTACGTAGATACGCACGAAAAAGCCATCAAGGTACGTGGGCGAACTGGCCCGGATACTGGCAAATGGGGGAGAGCCAGGGGGAGAGCCGAGGAAAAATCAAGAGAATGGGGGAGAGCAGGGCAATGCTCGCACGGATCGAAGTTACCGACGTCGAAAGATACTTAGAAGAGATAGACACGAGGTATGTGATGAGCGGAGAAATACACGATCCCGCCTCGGAGTGTCTCCGGGAGGCAGAGGTCGATGAGAAGCTCCAAGAATGCGCGGAGGTGAGCTGCGATGTCCAGGCGTCTTTCAAAGAACTGGTCTACGAGTATCGAGATGTCTTCCGGAAGCGTCCGGGGAGGATGCAGGCATACGAACATCGGCTCGTCTTGAAGGACGAAAGACCGTTCGTGGCTCGCTCATATCCCGTCCCGATGGCCTACAGGGGAAAAGTGACGGACGAGATCAACAAAATGCTTGCACAAGGAGTAATTCAACGATCGACGAGCACCTATATTAACCCGTTGGTCACCGTTATCAAAACCAACGGGGATGTACGGCTATGTCTCGACGCCCGACAACTAAACGAGCACCTCGAAGGGGACTATGACACGGCTTTGCCCACAGAAGAAATATTCCAGAAATGTGGAGGGGCAAAGGTCATGTCAACCCTAGATCTGACCAGCAGTTTTTGGCAGATCCCGTTACATCCGGAGTCACGAAAATACACGGCCTTCCGGCATGAGAATAAGTGTTACGAGTTCACGGTAACGCCATTCGGTCTAAAAACGAGTACCGCGGCGCTCGTCCGAGGACTGGATATCGTCCTTCGGAACACAGGAGATTACATCATAAATTTCGTGGATGATCTGCTGATAGTGTCAGGAGATACGAGACAGCACTTGCAACATTTACGACAATTATTTTCAAAGATACGGGAGCACGGAATGACGCTAAAAATTGAGAAATCGCACTTTTTTCGAAAGAAAGTAAATTCCTCGGGCACGTTGTGACAACCAAGGGGATCCGGTCGCAACCAGACAAGATCAAATCGATAAAAGAGTTTCCCAGCCCAAGAAACATAAAACAACTGCGAGGGTTTCTCGGGCTCGTGAATTTTTATACGAAATTCACTAGCAGACACGCCGAAGAAACGGTGCCATTGTTAGGTCTGCTAAAAAAAGGAACGGTATGGAAGTGGACAGACGGACATGAGGACGCGTTCAATCGAGTGAAACAATTGTTTTGCGAATCAGTCATCCTGGAACACCCAGTCGTCGCCAAACCATACGCCCTGACCACAGACGCTAGCGACTATGCACTCGGCGCGACCCTCTCCCAAACCGATAAAGACGGCGAAGTCGGAGTGATAGCATTCGCCAGCAGAACACTTAAGGGGGCGGAAGTCGGATACACGACCTCGGAAAAGGAGTTACTCGCCATCGTCTGGGCGCTCCAGAAGTTCCAGAGTTATTTAAAAGGAGCAAAAATAACGGTGATAACGGACCACAAGGCTCTCACGTTTCTGAAATCATGCCGATTCACAAGCGACAGACTCCTAAGGTGGGCCTTATTACTCTAAGGATACGATCTGATCGTGGAACATCGGCCGGGAAAGGCGAATATGGTCGCCGATACGCTCAGCAGGCTTCGGGATCACACGTACGAACCCGACGGAATGACCCCGGGGAAAATCATCGTCGCAACCCTGACACAAAAGCCCTCAAAAGGATTGATACAAAAAATGCGAACGATCGGGACCTTACAGAGAAACCAGGAAGACTTAAAAAGTGTCATCGCCCTACTGGAACGCGGAAAAGAGACCGAGTCACATCCAAAAAATTACCGCCTTAAGGAAGGCGTACTGCAGAAAGCAGCAAAGACGGGACAATGGAAGGTAGCGTTACCCGAGGAAACGAAAGAAATCTTGGTCGAAGAATGCCACATCATGTACGGACATATCGGCGCGAACAAGGTATTTCAAATGTTGAACGAGGATTTCGCCTACCCTCGATTTGCGAAGAGTATCAGGCGTCAATTGGGCACCTGTGATACGTGCCAGCGCACAAAATGCGCTGTGCAAAATAGTTATGCCAATATGCAAACCATCGTACCCGAGGGGCCCGGGAGTAAACTATAGTACCTATACGGATTTTTTCAAGATGACGGCGGTTCGGGCTGGGGGTGCTGTCCAGCGTGCTCGGCCGGACCGTGAGGCCCGGCGGCTCGCTGTCAGGGTGGTTTTCCCCCCTCCCTCCCCTCCTTTCCCTTGCGGCCCCTGTAGGGAGGTCGTGGGTGTCCAGGGTGAGGAGCTGGAGGAGATGTTGCTTCTTCGGTTGCCAAGTCCCGACCACCCACCCATACTCGATCCCTTGAGTAGCTCGACCTGAGCTGTGGACGTAGGGGATGATGGAGAGAGGGTAGTGAAGGGAGGGAGTGAGCGGGGTAGTGGAAGGGCGTGAGAGCGTGGCGGGGGTGAGTTGACTGGTGCGCGCGCGGGGCCAGCTGGTGACGGCGTATCGACGAGTCGCGCCCTGTTAGATTTTTGGGTGCCGAGCGGTGCAGCGCGTAGACGGTATAGCGGTGGATGGCTGAAGTACACGGAGCGCACGGAGAGCCCCGTGACGATGTAGCAGCGAGTCGCGCCATCTTGGATTCCGGCAGCCGCTGGCTTGCTGCGGGAGGCCCGGCTCTCGCTGTTGCGCGTAGGGTATTTCTCGAGGGTAGCTGAATGCTTTGCGTAAGCTAGCTTGGCCGAGCGGCATAAGGCGTTGAATTCAAGCCCCCGTTTTCCTTGGGAGCGTGGGCTCGATTCCAATATGTAGCAATGTTTTTTTTCATTTTTTCAGCACTGTGAAAAATATATGACACGGGTGAGGGAAGGTAAGTAAAAAAAATAATAATTGTGTTTAACATTTTTACAATAAAGTTTGCATTTTTATTCTTAAATCTAGTTTTACATATATTGTAACGGAACAACTTGGGATCCCGTTCGGAAACAAAGAATGAAAGGGGCTTAAGTCCGCCCACTACCGAAAAGGCCGCGGATCGGCACATAAAGAAGGGAATATTCTTTATTCTTTAATTTTTTTTCTCACCAAACCGAATCAGCCGCGAGCTAATAGCCAGGCCCGGGCCCTACGCTACCCGACGTGCGTGCGGGGCACGGCCCTGGGGTCGAGAAAGCGACGTAACCCGCGTATGGAGAGGCGGGCGCTGACGTCACGTCACGCGACAATTCCACCTCTGCTTTGATTTCGGGCATCGAAGTGTCGCGACGCTTGCCCCCTCCTCAGGCCGGGGTTACGTAATTATTCCTGGGGGGCCAGTTGCACCTTAGCAACAACCAAAGCCCGCTTGAGCCGAAACTAGCGTCAGGTACCCTCGCCACAAAGGTACCGAGATAGGGCAAGGTCACAGAGCATCGCGCGAGTTTTCCCCTTCCCAGCAAGGGTTATATAACGGTCCGAAAGATATAAAAGGAGCCCGCGAGCCGAACTCGAGGCATTCGTATCACAGTAGCAAGAAGATATCGTGTTTCTTACTTGCTCGAGCCCAGCACTCAGTGCTGTTAATTACTCATACCATCAAACAAAGGAAGAATTAGTTCAAGCGACAATTAGGAACCTCTGACTGCCTGCAGATCCCCTGGTATCGCTCCAGGGCGTTCACAGACGTCAGTTGTACCCGTGAGCACCGGCGCGGCGAATTGCTCGTCGTAAGCCGGTCAGCTTCTACGGATAGATCGCTTTCGTATAGCACACGCTATCGGTCTGTCAAGGCGCGATCCTCCTTTGGTACGACGCCGGACTCGCAGGGTTTAATTATCCTAGAAAACTGGATCGTGCTAGAGGAGAGTGCGTTGTTTCGCCCGAGAGGGATCTATTCCGTCCCCTTCAGAGCTCAGGTCGTGAGGGAGAGAAGCGCGTGAATCAAGAGCCACAGTACATCCTGGCAAGCAATTAAAGAAATTGACCGCGATCAAACATCCGAACGCGATTTCACTTAGGACAGAAGGTCTCAAACGTATCGCTTAGCGAAAGACGGTACTCTTGCTTGAAATTGAGCGTTAGGCTCCTCGAGGGGTCATCGGTAGATTCGCGGGAATCAATAACTCAGTCCATTGGGCAGTGAATTTTCTTTGGGTCCCTCTGACCACCTAACGGCGAGTTAGGCGCGCTAAGAATTGGGAGAAAGGCAGCCTCGGTAGGCAGAGGAGGCGCGACGGCGCCAGGCGGTGTGGGAGGACACACAGACACCTTCCTTCCCCTTAACGCACTCCGTACGTACCGAACTCCACGACGACGGGTTCTAACTCATAACCGTCTCAAGACCCTGACCTAACAGCCGATGATGACAGGTCATGACACTCTGGCAGCGCGAAATGCGTGAGTGACAGCTTACACCAATCTGAGGCACTAAAAAAAAAAAACAAAAAAAAAAACCCGAAACAGCAAAAATAGTTTAAAGGAAAGAATAAAAGGCCACCATCCTGGTTCCCATCCTACCCAATTTTTGCCACACTCGAGTCGATCTCCCGATTTCCCCATCCTCGTCAAGTATCGGAGATAGGGGAATTCTCAACGCGAGCATCTCTGCGAGAGTCTAGAGCAGGAAAGGCGCGATTTAGGAGGGAAACCCTTTAATCTCGCCCGGCAGAGATACTCGAAACGTTTCAATATATATATATATATATATTTTAATGTATACACATTTAAAAATTATTTAGCCTTGCGCAGCAGTGTTGAACAAATTTTTTTACACAGACTCGGCGACCCGTTAACGAGTTACCAGAGTGTTTATTAATGTTTTTCGTATCAGTCGCCAGCTTACTCATTATACGTTTATGAAATCTTGCGGCGATTCGATCGTTTTGTTTGAGATCGGCTGTGAAAAGATTCCGGAATTGTAGTAGAGATCCCCCGCTACACATATGATAAAGGAACATAATACAAAACTGGCCACACACATTTGAAGAGAGGCTTTGAATTTGCTTGGTATTCCATCGATAGAGGGTGCAGTTCTTGCGTAGGCGGTGGATATGGCTTGGTACAAGCGGCGGAATGCCGTAGCTGTCGAAGTACGATCCACGTCCTCGGCCATCGATGTAGATTGCGACCCAGTGTGTTCCAGGGCGCGTGTGGTCGTCAGTGTTCACAACAAGGGCTGTCGGTCTCGTTAACAGAGTTGGAATTTGATCCGCTGCATGAACACTTCGCGAGACTGTAGAGCGTAAGCCCTGCAATGCGTGGCCAATCTGGATCGTATTCATCACTTGTTACGACTGGAGAGTAACAGTCGCGTGGCTTCTTCAGATTCATAGGTTCCGCTAAGAAGTCAAACTGTTGTATCCGCGTGGCTGTAGGAGGAACGTCGCGAAGAATCCACTCCTTTAATTTTGCAGCGTTGTTTAAAGCGCAAGACAGTTCCGGTCTGTTCAAGAGCCCGTGATGCAGACAGACTTGCGCCGAAGAAGGCAGATCGTTGAATGATGGACGATCCGTTTCCTCGAGGTTTTTTATCTCACGAGCTGTCACATTTTGCAGGTATTTCGCTTTTTCATGTCCGCGAGTATAAATGGTTCCAGCAGTCCGTGTGATCTGTCGGAGATTTGCTTGTAGTGTTCTGAGTCCTACGTCTCCTTCGAACCACTCCAGACCGTGATGATGGCGAGTCGTCCAATTATTCTTCGCACGCACTGCTCTTGGGAGATCCGTGAAAACGTATGTCGGTGAAGTGATCCAATGCCCGAAATACTCTTTATCAAGAGTGACGACAGCTACTTCTTTAGCAATGAAGCAGTCATCCTTGTCGTAAAACCCTTGAATATCGATGACGTAGTCCATTTTAGTGAAAAATGTTATGGTCCGGTAAGTACAACCGCTACTGTCGAAGGATCGCTGTGTACTACTGATGCGTGGTGCAGATGCATCTACGAGATTTTGGCTCTGGAGGGGATGACGAGGGTGGACCTCTAATTCGTCAGTTTGACTGATTTTCCTGGTCCGGCAAGGGCCCAACCCCCCTGAGACGCCTACTTACAAATAGCGGAGAAGAAAAGTGACGTTAACAGCCCCTTCTATCACCCCCACGATTTTACTACACCTTGCACGAGCCCTGCTGTTTCAAAGGGAGACAGTGAGTATTCAGTTGCAAAATAATTCTCCTACGGTATACTTCTAAAAATGGTCCACCGAAGAGCAAAACCTGTGGAGGTATTCACGAGGCGTAACCACGTGACCCAACAGAGAGGACTGCGTGTGGTAGAACGGACTAGACACGGCTGGGTACAGCAGCCGAGGACGAAGTCTACACTCCGACGGAACAACATCCGGATGCAGTATCCGAAACAGCCTCCAAAAATATGGTTTATTCGGAGACGTCAGTATTTCGCTCGTGAAAGGCGGAGACAGCTGCGGGCATCGGTGAGTAACACTTAGCTTAATAATTAAAGCTTGGAGTCATAAAAAACAAAAAAATAAAACTGATTCATTAAATATGTATATACATTCGTTTTGTTGCAGGAAGCCTGTGAATGTATCCATGAGGACCATCCACGGCGCAGCGAAAAGATCGACACTGAAAAACGAAAAAGGCCAGAAGAAGCAGAGGAGACGAAGAAGAAGAAAAAAGTAGTAGAAGTGTCGAAAGCAGCGGAAAAAGTATATGATAGTGTGAAAAATGATGATGATGAGATGCTGGAGTTGGTGGAGGCTTTCAAGAGATTAAAAATTGAATAAAAACATAAATACGCTTAATTCGGTGTTTACATATATTTTATTAATAGAAAACCGTACAATCCTTATAATATAATAATATTTACTAATCTTATAGAATCATTTAAGCACGCAGGCTTACCCCGAAAAGTCTACCATGACCTGTCGGGAAGCGTCGATCTCAACGACATTATCGAATTCCGAGTACACAATACAATTTACAGTACTCGTTAAAGCAGTCTTGAAATGTATTTCTACACGCACGCTACCGTGTCGCACAAGATTCCAGTGGCCGGCTCGCCCAGCAGAAAGATCGGGCGTTAAATCGAAGCAGTATAGACAGTTACCAAACGGATATCCGTCTTTTGTTACACCACAACTATCGTCATCCCAGAGTTTCCCGTACCAGAAACTAGAGTATGATATGACTCGGTATAAAGGCCTTCATGATAATCAGGCTGCAAAGGCTTACTAGGTACCTGTACTCCGTCTACGTACAGAGATAAGAAATTTAATGAGTAGTGATGAAAATTAAAGGGGTTCATAGTTCTATCTCCATTGAAGGCTCGATTATCGACCAAACCCAGTACGATTCGTCTCGGAAGCTGACCAAGCACAACATTATCGAGTGTTTCGCCATGAACACCTGCATGAATAGTAAATGGTTTCACTTCAACTCGAGGCTAGTAAAACACCCGGACTAATTTTAACACGTCGAACAATGAGACTGGCATCTGCTATATGCACCGTATAATCCTTCCCAGACGCGTCCATATGACAAAAAGCATCTCTCGAACGTATAAGACGAAGGCGTAGTTCAACACCGTTGAGTAAAAACTTTTCCTGATTGAAGATATCAGAATGTAGATATCCGGTAAGATCTACCGTTTTACCATTCGCCATTATAGCCTGCCTCGCAGCTAAACCTTTGTTCGCTTGCACGAGGGCTTGTCTACCCTCAGCCGGCGCAGCCGTCGAAACTGGTTGAGAGTTGAAGTGTAACGGTGTATCATCTATCCACATACTGGCGCCGAGTTGACAGGCTTTTGTTGAAGCCTTGTAAGTCAGTAGTGATTCAATGTATGCTCGGTACGCATAGGCATTATTCGAGGGTGATACAAGTTTCTGGTTGAATGATACATCTAGTTGATTGAATAATGAATGCAGTAGATTGTTAACAGGTGCTACTTTATCATGAGCGTCAACGGCGCCGTTCCTGGGTTGTAACTTAATACGTAAGTTTAGCATTGTATGGGCTAGATCAAAGTATTCATCACCATGACCGGGGACAACAAATTCAATGGGAGCCTCATCTGTCAGTGAAGAAATGGGCTTATAATGAATTCCTTGAGAACCTTCTATACTTGTCTGCGTTGGTGGGAGAGTCAATAAATCTAGCTCTGATTTCAAGCACTCGCAAGAGTGTGCGAGTAAGAAAGACATTTTATTTAGTTAATTATCCAAATATATCTGCAACGGTGCGTTTTTTACGCTTAGCAATTTTAGTCTTCTTCGTTTTTTTATTCGCCTTTTTCTTAGACTTTGTTGGTTTACGGCCCTTTTTCTTGATACGTTTATCGGTTGAAACTTTTTTCTTTTTCTTCGTAGTTTTTCTAGGCTTACGAATTTTCGTATATTTTAGAGCTCTAAGCGCAGGAGTACTGATGTGAGGACTAGCGTGACCGAACAACGAATGATGCTGCGGTGAGCGGTCCTGTATTATATATCCTGAACCCTGCATGAGACTTTCAAATGTTTCGTCGGCCTTGCGCTTCAAATTTCTCCCACTCTCGGTCATACGGGCTCTGAATAAATCTTTAAAGGGAGTGTTGTGCGCAACATCACCTAATATATTCATACCAGCATGTAGCGCTTCTTTTCCGACAGCGCGAGCGCCACGCGTGAGCAATGGTAATGCACGTCGAAATAAACCACTGAGAAAGCTTCCTAGACCATGGCCTCGTTGATAGGGAGCACCAATGAAAACGCGGTCAATCCCGCCGCCAACCTGACGCTCGTAATGATCAATATATCGATCCATAGCGATATATTTTATCGTATACGCTTAAAATGTAATGTAGCGGTCAACGTTCCACTCTGGAATGGTACAGGTTTACCAGTGTCGGTCCTTATATCTATCTCGATCGTGCCGAATTCAGTCCGTAATAAAGGTATGTAAATTGGCGGGGAGAATGATTTAGTCTGCGCAGACCCATAAATATAATTTGTATTATCTACAGGTACGATGCGTAACAGAGGTGTCTGAGCATCGCCGGTTATATAATTTTCACATATATCTGTATATACGAATAGTTTATCAGGAAGCGATAGCGATAAATTAGCAGGATAATTTGCGATAAATACCGATTGTTTATGAATATCCATAATTTTTCCGGGTTCGAAACCCAAAGCTTTAGAAAGTTTATCATCAAGACATATAAGATGTGGAAGTATACACTTATCTACAACGCAGCTATCAGGTACTCGTTTCAAGCTTACAATCCCACCAATATCCTCATTATATTCAAGGTAGATATGATCTTTGAATACATCCGTTTTATTAACGGTGTCGATTAGTGCTTTCACACTGACGTAGAGCCCGGCAGGAATTATAACTTTGTGAGTTTTCGGATGCTTAGTATATTTTCGCGTGACGGTATCGGTAGTATTATCTTGCGGGGTAGTCGTCTGTTAGGTAGCTAGCTTTTTCACAGCGTGTTGTGGTATAGAATCTAAAGTAGATTCTGTGTCTAGCGGAAGTGTAGAAGGACTCAGTGATATGATAGTCTTTTTTGGGTTACGGTTATTGTTAATCTTAACCCACTGATATTGGTTACTAAGAGCTGTTATTGGAAGCGTCCCACCATCAGCTTTATTTATCTCATCTACATGCAGAAACGTACGGGGAAATTGAATTTCTGTTAAGGCTACAGCCCATTCTCCAGACATCTTCAATTGCTTTGGAAGCTGTGTTATATAATGTGCCACCGTATTATCGGGGTAGTACTTCATACTACTGTTGCTCGGTAGCACAAGGTAAAATTGATCTCTCATTTTTTTTTTTTATTTTGCTACTATTTATTCACTATATTTGCTGCAGGTATCCAGGAATTAAATTTTTCTGGGTATCCTCGCCAGCTAACAAAGTATTGTTTATTACGGCCTTTCCCTTTAGTCTTGAGAATTTTTTCAATTAAAAATTCTTCCGTTTTAATTTCCTTCTCTACAACGCTTAATTCTTCTTCATAGAAAAAACCGTCAATTTCCTCGTCGTTCAAATCAACCAGTTCATATATGGGCGGTTGTCTATTTGTAATAATCTTGTGAATCTTGAATATTTCTTCGCTCCAGCGAGCTTCGTAACCTTTCTCGAACGCAGACTTTGCTTTACTGATGCGTACAAGCTCACCGACCTTGTATTTAGGCACTTTGTGACACAGCCTGTATCGTTTCACCATATTTGCGCGTGCGATCGCCGCATTGTACAGAGTCACGGCCGCCTTGATAGTAGAGTGTTTTGTATCATTGTAAGCTTGGACTATAGATTGTAATACATCGATATAGCGTCGTGTATTTTTATGTGTAAAATATCGCCACATCCGCTCCTTTAATGTTCTGTTGAAACGTTCTACAATAGCGGCTTAGATATCGGGGTTTCGAGCAACGCGGAAATTTATTCCACGACTCTTCAAAAATCGCTGCAAAACGCTACCGACAAATTCTTTGCCTCGATCTGTCCGCAGCCATACAGGCGCTCGACCACTGCTTCGAGAGAGTATTCGTTTGAACCCTTGTGTAGTTTCTGCACAAGTTTTATCGCGCAGCGTCTCAACCCATGCATACTTGCTGAGAACATCGATAACCACTAAAAGATAAACAGAGCCATCATTTTCATCTTTAAGAGAGCGCAGATCAACGAGATCAGCTTCCCACACGTCATCGATATTATCGACGGCCTAGTGTCGACGCGGAAATCGTCGTCATATAGGTCTGTGAAGTGTATAAGCATCCTGTGTTCTCAGCCAGTTAGTCACATCCTCACGAGGAATTTTCTCTTTATCAGCCGCATGAATTAGATTTGGGGCTCCGGCGTATCCAGCGTGATGCGTAGGTTCATAATAAAACTTCTTTAATATATCCATTCTATTTTTATTACAGTTTCAATGTTTTCCACGATCGTATTGAGTCACTAGTAGGAGTTCGGCGTCTGTTGCCTGATAAATTTAAGCTTTTCTGACTTGTATCCGGTGTATTGGGATTTGACTTTGCCAGGTTTCGTCTAGAATTTAGAGGTGTGTTGAGATTCAGACTCTCATACAATAGGCTTCTATTACCGATAAATTCACTAGGGATCCCTAAACGCCTGAGTTCATTTCCAAATTGTTCACGACCAATGGCCCGCACAGTTTTTCTTTGGCGCATAGTATCATTTACAAGATCTATAATGTTCGATTCTTTTATTGGTTCACCGTTGATATGAACCACTCCCGATTTATCCCACGTTAGAGTGGTGTTGGAGCTGGCATGCAAATGATTCAATAACTGCTCCGCTTGTCTTCTATATGTTTTTGGTACACTAGCCACAATAACCTCATCAGATATCTTCTCAGCTTCAGTAGTTGATTGTGCAGCTTCCTCAGGTATTTGCTCGGCAGGCTTACCGCTTACCGAAGAGGTTGTGATAATTTTACGCCGTCTCTCCTCGTCGACAAAAAATTGGTGGCGTTGTAAAACTTGCTGGTAAAGTTTCCATTTTTCACGTTGGTTCGTCGACGTCACTGAGAGCAGTATATCATCCATTTCGGCATCGAGTCTACTGAGTGTCGTGCCTGGTGTTTGAACGGAGCGTGTTTGCTCTATCTGTTCGCGCAATGGCATGACAGCATCTTGAGGCACCAAAACCATTTTCTTTGTATGCTGCATCTTTTTAATTACGCGCGGAAATGTTAGATAGCACAGTGCCTATAATGGGGAGAAGCAGAGGTAGTAAAAACCCGCTGCCCTTTTGCACAATTACAAGTTTTTTCGTCTTCCAGCCACCAGTTTTATTTACGTGTTGTCGTAAAATTTTTTTATATTTAGATAGTTTTATTCGTTCACTTTTTTTCAATGGGACTCTGCCGTCTAAGGTATTTAACGCACACTCACAAATACTCCGCACAGCGTTTCTATCGATTGTACGCAATAATGCTTCACGCTGTTGTTCATTCAGATGCCATAGAGCGTGTAGCAGGATCGCGTTCTTTTTCCCAATAGAAGTTTTAGCAGTTGTTGTTGGAGCCATAGCAGAGACTCGAATGATGTTCGTACATTCGTTACTGCCTATTTATACTTGATAAATTAACGAGAACTAGATTCTCGTTTTGGAATATACACAAAATTATGAGCATCATCCGGAAAAATGCAGCTGCGGAATCGACAATTATCTGGGGTAGATTGCTTTAAATCTAGAAGTAAATAACCATGCGCTTTTGACGTTGCGTCGTGGTAAGCTTCCTGTAAAAATTTCGGTTCCTCCGGATAAATTTGGCGCGCTAGATGCGCGATCTGTGCACGATCGCGAGGATTTTTAAACGCTACGATATAATTTGTGTTAAGGGAGATGTCACGCTGACCTTTACCCTGATGGAAATTTTTTGCATTATAAAAATTACACTAATATTTTTATGATGGCTCCCCTTTGTGAATAAATCTACAATTTCTCCGTTTGAAGACTCGCGCATTAGATCATCAATAATTAGAAGTTTTGGTCTACGATCACCAGCAATGTCTGAGCCCTGTGGTAGACCTTCCAAAAATTCGATATTTTTACCATAATCGGCCTATCCGTCCTGCCATTCCGAATAATAAAAGAGAACACGAGCAAACTCGACGTCGGCCATGTGCGAGATGTATTTTAAAAACTTCTTTACGAAGCATGTTTTACCACACCCTGTAGGACCAGCAATAATAGAAGTCCAAGGGTGTTTCCAGCGCGGATCCATATTGAATAATGAGGAGTATTTGGGTTTGGAAACATTAATATACAGAGCTTCCGATAACAATTTATTTAATACATATATATATATAATAATACAATTTATACATTTTTTTTATTTTTATAATTTTTTTTATTTTTACTTTTTTCACCAGGGATCGGTAACGTATCCCGATTCACGGCCGACGCTCAGAAACTCTAGATCAATGGGATCGAGAACAGGTAGCGAGATATCTGGAACAAAATAAATATTATTAGCCATAATATATACCGATAAAAAAAAAAGACCGCTGTCGTCACTGCCAGAAACTTATCAAAATATACTAAACATAATAGGACAGTGTGAAATGAAAATGAAAACTTTTTTTTTTTATTATTTTTTTTATTTGTCCGAAACAATCATGTGTGTGTGTGTGTGTGTGTGTGTGTGTGTGTGTGTGTGTGTGTGTGTGTGTGTGTGTGTGTGTGTGTGTGTGTGTGTGTGTGTGTGTGTGTGTGTGTGTGTGTGTGTGTGTGTGTGTGTGTGTGTGTGTGTGTGTGTGTGTGTGTGTGTGTGTGTGTGTGTGTGTGTGTGTGTGTAGGTGTTTTGTAGTTCACCACAAATCTGGGTATAGGTCGTACATTGCCATCGCACCTAAAATTCAAACAAATACATTTTTTATTTTATAATGATTTACAATTATTTACAATTATTTATAATTATTTATAATTATTTATAATTATTTATAATTATTTATAATTATACAAATTTATCCGAGGTAGCCATACGGCAGTGAGTTGTGTTCGCCCCATCGTCGTCTTTTAACAAAGACTGGCTTACACGTTTTAGACTCCTGCCGTGTGACTACCTGGTGAAAGGCGTCTCGACGTATAGCACCAAATTTCACGGATATACTCGTGCCGGGGTTTGCAACCAACTTGCATATGGAATCAAAGTTAATTTTTTCCGCGTTGCTGTAGTTAAGGCTAATACCTTTAACTTTGCAAGTGGTCAGCTCAGTACCGTCGGGCTTCTGGACCATATATCCGTAAAATTTGGGCCCACCTGAAACGAATCGCTTAATGTAACTACCGATACCGTAATCTTCTAGCTCGTCCGTCATATCGCCGAGGAGATTTCCAAGAGGTGGATTATATTCTCCAGCGATACCTCTACTAATATATATACAGGAGTCTGTATCGTAATAGAGGACGCGATTTTCTAACTGTTCCAGGTATGAGTAGAGTTTCAATCGGGCTTGTGCTGTCGTATAAGCAGCAATAACGACGTTCACGTGAGGGTTTATATCAGCGCTTTCGGCAGTTTTTTCCCCGGAAACGTACATGACGTTGTCGTTGACATGTATTAGTTTATTGACCTCGCAACTCTGATCGGTTAAAAGCTCTAAAAGACGTTGACGCGTTCTTACTACTTCGGTCTTTAGCAGGTTTTCGCGTTGACCAAATTTTCCCCAAAACGAATTTAAACAGAGTTTGGCTACCGATCTCAGGCCAGGATTTTTCACGATACGCTCGCGATCTAACTCTACCCCTTCAGCTACGCGAAAGGCTTCAAGATACGCGATCTTACTTTCCTCTGCCGCAGAGTCGGTGGGCCACCCGCTAGCCTCTTGCTTTATTTTAAGCCAAAGGTTAATGTATCCCCCAAAGAGACCACCAGTCTGGCTGTTTCGATCGTATTCCTCGATCTCGTACTGCCAGATTTCATATACACGAAGGATTTTGTATCCTTTCTCGACAGCCTTGGCGAGCTCGCACGATACCCAAGTACCCTCGAAAGCTCGATCAGCCTCATTTTCGTGAGGGCAAGCACTCTGCAACATTTCCTCGCAGCATCTTCGGCATAGAGCAAACATTAACCGATTGTGCATGCGCACGGGAAGTACAGGATGATAAAGATTTCGTGGTGGTAATACCGTGCACCGGACGAGCCCTTCAACATTGCTTATGTCGAGCTGTGGACCGGTTATCTCTTGACAAAAAATAATAATTGTGTTTAACATTTGTACAATAAAGTTTGCATTTTTATTCTTAAATCTAGTTTTACAGTTTTAATGTATAGGTAAAGAAAAATGATTTTGATTATTTTTAAACTTAAACTTCAATGTATATATTTTTTCGTTAAGGCATTTCTTGTACGAGCTCTATCACTTTCCGTAAAAGATATTCGTGATGAAGACCCATTAATTCGGTGCCGATCAAGTAGCGTTTTTCGTCCATTTCTTCATCCTCCTGCGTAGGGAAATGCTGCATTTCGAAACGCGCTATTATAGTACACGTATAGTCATCCCTGATTTTTCGGAGCCCCTCCGCGGAAAATCGTGCTTCGTCGATCATAGACCAATCGTCGTTCGCGACCTTCCAGCTGATGTGATTGATTAGCTCATCTCTCAGCTTCTTCACGATGTTGAGATCTTCAGAAAGCCGTCGGATCCTATGATCGATGCAAGGAATCAACTTCAATAGTCCCTTGTATGTCGTCTTTTGCATGATAATCTCTGACGAAAAACCTTTTTTCGCTGGCCTCTGTTCGTCGTGTTCTGATTCATTAAGCGCGAGGACAATAGCTTGCTCGTTGTAAACAGTTGTAAAGCGCAGTCTCCTCCGTCCGAGCGATTGTGCAGACGGCGGCGGCCTGGGTTTTAGCCCGCCAATCTGTCCACTGCCAAAAAGCCAGCGGTCAGTTACGGTCCCCAGTGCTATTAGTTCGCGCCATTCATCCACAGACAGGGAAATTCCTTTGGAGTAGCGGCTAGAGAATTTTATTGCCACCTCGAAGTCCTGACCGTTTACTAGCTCGAGCCCGATTGTAACAATTTTACTGCCAGATGCATTTAAGCCGTACGTCGTGGCTAATAACATAGCACTGCTCAACGGTCGCAGTGGAATTTCTTCAAGTGGCTTGTCCTCTTTTTCTAGAGCGCGCTTCAGCATCCGATGCACCGACTCACCCTTTTGTTTGTTATTCACAACAGCAGTAAAATTTTCCTTTTTATTTTATTTTATTTTTACTATGATTTGAGGAGTTTTAAGAGAGACTGCACTCTTCAACTCGTGGAGACGTTATGACTTGGGATGAAGGCCCACTCGGGGGTTGAAGTCGGTGAAAGTGATGCAATTTTTCCGAGAGAAGGGATGAAGACACGCCTCAAGGATGGGTGTTATCTTAAGTGGGGGTAAGCGTATAGGATTGGGCCTTGAGATTGTCGGAGACGACCCACGCAATTTATGGAACCCTTTCGGTGACATAACTGGCGTAACGCATCTCAGAGCTGACTCAGAGATGGTAGTATAAACGGAGACGTACAAATTCTTGCAGAAAAAAGCTAGAAAATACATCTGCTCTCAACATTCAACGGCCTGACATTGGGACCCGTCGACAGAGACGCAGTGAGAAAACAATTAAGAAAAAGTGCAATAAAGAATGCGATGAGTCGCTTACTCTTTACAGCCGCTAAGTCGTCCGCTCGTTGGAACCACAGCGTCGCGTAGTGGCAATAAATTTAATAACTGTACACTGTGAATGGTTTTTTTCCACTCAAACCCTTCGTCCCTCGGGGTATTTTTTCAGAAGCGTTAACAATTCTATGTTAGCAAGAGTAGGGGCGTCAGGTATTCCCAAAAATTAGAAAAAGAAAATCTTCAAGTAAGCAATGATTTTCTTCGGGTTATTGGCCCTGAGTGGGAGTAAAAGCTATAAGTTTGACAACGTTTACGGAAATGCACATTATTTCGTTTAGACGGTCGAGCGTAACGCATCCCAGTTTTACGTGTCAATCTTCGGTCTCTGTAGTTTAGTCGTACAACGTATTGTTTTGTGATTTTTGGTTATTTACATAAATAAATTAATATGTCCGCCGCGGTATTTTGCGAAGTTATCGGTGAAGTGGTAGCAGTTTTAAATAAAAACCCTCCGCCGGCGCTAGACAATCTGTTGGCGGCGAGCAGTCGTCGATCGCTTGAACGTTTGCGAAGCGAGGCGTTAGTTAAACGGTTCTTGTAAAACAACTCCCCGTGAAAAACACTTTAAAATTGTATAGTGTGGGAAAATTTAGTGAGAATTATGAAGTTCTGAAAATTGTTTGTGACGTAATAGCAAAGTCCTCGCTCAAGGCATCGAAGGGTGCTATATCCCTTCGTCAGAAGGTTGCGCAGCTCGGTGAGTGATAGCACTTGTACTTGTATACTTGTATAGACAAGTATAATAATCTGTATAACTTTAAATTTATTTCATATATTTTTCTTAATTCATGTAATTTAAAATAATGAATTTTTTACAGAGACTCAGAGGGCGTTTATTGCGGTCAAAAGAGAGGCTGCGATAGCCCGAAAAGAAGCTCGGCTTGCTCAGAGGGATGCTGCGAGGACCGTCCGAATGGAGGCTGCGAAGCGGGCGCAGGCAGCGATGGATCGCGTTAGCCTCGAAAAAACAATGGCGGGTATTGGAGGAGCCGATTTCGACGAGGTATTTCGGGAGCCGGTCGAGGAGGTCGAAGTCCGGGGTGTCGGGCAATCTCTCCGGTTTCACTGAAGGTATGTAAATTTCGATAAAGCGTTGTTTTGGAAGATATAGGAGTGTTTTCTTTAAATATTTAACATATTTCTTTCTTATTTCAGCTTTACTACATGTTGAAAGTGACAATTATATAGAAAGTTGAAACGACATTATGAACACCACGCTTAATTACTACATGTTGAAAGTGACAATTATATAGAAAGTTGAAACGACATTATGAACACCACGCTTAATTTCTCGTTTCTGGATGTAAGCGGGGTAAGCGATGTCGAAGGGGAGCAGGAAGGCACCACGGAGGCCGCGATGGATCAGGCTGAGGGTCTGCAGGCCTTTATCGACGTCGTTGAAGAACCGGAAGCTGACAGGCTCGAGGTCTCCAGCTATGACGACTTCCTTCTGCCTGGAAAACCCAGGGAAACCTTGAGTCAAATCGGCGGAGGAAACGTGGTCGAGGCTGTTGCGGGGCCGTCATCTCGGTTGACGCCGCAAATATCTCCGCAGCCGGGACCGTCATCACGATGGACTCCAACACCACCACGACGCCAGGATGGTGAGCAGCAGCAGCAGCAGCAGCAGCAGCAGCAACAGCAGCAGCAACAGTCTCCAACCTTCTCGGAATTTCTGGCAGACGCACAAACTCCGTTGTCCGGTGAGTCAAAAATTGCTCACCGCGTAGAAAACCAACGGTGGTTTAATAAATTTAAGGGCCTCGGTACAGCGATGACGGTTAAAATTAAGGAGCCGCCGGAGGGTGTAAATGTCGTAGAGTGGCTAGAGGACGCGATACGTGAGCTACATACGCGAGCTACATACGCTCATTGTAAGTGGTAGCGAGCCGACTGATGTGGTACGAGTAGAGTTTCGCTCGAACGCGTTCACGCGAGGTGCTGCCGGTATTTCCTACAGACCCGTAGCCGATTTTAATTTTGAGAGCTTGTTTAATATAATAAACAGCGTTTCACAGAGCTCGTCGGGATTTTGTATAGACGACTCGTTCGGTATGTGCGGTACGTGCAATATCGTTTCGATGCCGGTAGGTGCGGGCCGGACCGTAAAAAAAAGGAGTAGAATTTTGGGAGAAGAAATCAGTAATTCAATTCCGCAACAAAGACAATTTATGTCTTCCGCGAGCGATCGTAGCCGGAAAAGTATTCGCGCAGCGTGGCCAGGTTCGCGATGGTCCATTGCAGAAGCGGTTGGACAACGTCAGCAGGGACAGATCGGTACTCCAGAAGATCTTAGCGGAGGAGCTAGTTAGAGATGCTGGTATAGACGTCCCGGAGACGGGGTGTGGTATACCAGAATTGCAAGCTTTCCAGCAAGTTCTCGCTGGAGACGGGATAGCGCTGATAATGTTCGATATCGAGTCGTTAGGTAGTAGCGAACCGCCTTTTTTTAACGGCACCGATCTCGTATTACGTTCGTCGGAAAAAGTCGCGAATAATATTTATTTAGTGCACGACGCTCGTGATCACCACTACGGATTAATAACAAAACTCCCGACGGCCGCCGGTGCATCATTCTTTTGCACTCCCTGTGGATTCGCGTACAACAGGGCCACGGGTCATCAGTGCGGACAGAAGTGTCCGTGCTGTATGACGAGCCCACCGTGTGACTCAGGTGTAGCAAAGATTCGCTGCAAAGATTGCTGGCGCTTCTTTCGCGGTGCTGCCTGCTTTGCACGACATACGGCACTTGGGTCACATGGTGCGCAATCGCGTTTGTGCAGTTTGTTACAAACTTGTAGAACCTGCTTAAGGCAGGTATACAAGAAAGACAGCCCGAAGCATGTGTGCGGGCAATTTTACTGCCGAACTTGCAAAGAAAGCCGGCCAGAAAATCACAATTGCTTCATGGCTCCGCTGCGCCCTGCTAAAATAGCCGAACACCCCGATATTTTTATTTTTTATGACTTTGAAACGCGTCAGGAGCTCAAGGTTAACGGAGTGGCCGGGATGAACGTACACGAGGTAAACCTCTGTGTTTCTCAACAGCGTTGCACACGCTGTATTGACATGGAGGACACTGTGTGGGAATGTAGTCTGTGTGGCGAGGACGGCGAGAGAATTTTTAAAGAAAATGCTTTGTCGGAATTTGTAGAGTTCGTACTAAAAAAGAGACGTGGTGTTGCCCAGGTCACATGCATCGCGCATAACGCTAAAGGTTTCGATGGTCAATTCATTCTCAAGTATATCGTCGAGGAGAAGAATGAAGTCCCGAAACTGATTACGAACGGTACGAGCACTATGGAGATGCGCATCGGTAACACGAGATTCATCGATAGTTTAAATTATTTCCACATGGCTCTCAGCAAACTCCCAAAAGCATTCGGCTTAGGAGAAAATATTTTCAAGGGTACGTTTCCCCATCTTTTCAACAAGTTAGATAATCAAGGTTACAAGGGCCCGTTACCGCCTCTCTCAGACTACTCTCCTGACACAATGTCGAAGTCAGACCGCGAACAATTTCTAGAGTGGTACGAAAAAACGCAGCGCACGGGATACGTATTCGATTTCCAGAAGGAGATCGTCGGGTACTGTGCAACCGATATAACGATTCTTCGGAAAGCGTGTGCAGTGTTTTGTCGTATCTTTCTAGAGTGCGGGAATGTGTGTCCATTCAGTGAGGCCGTGACGATAGCCTCGGCATGTAATAAAGTATTTCGCCGGAATTTTTTGGAAAAGGGAAAAATATCCGTTTTACCGCATAATGGGTATCGGCGAGCTGAACGACAATCGGAGATAGCGATAGAGTGGCTGTTATGGTGTGAACACAATCTCGGGCTGCAGATTGAACACGCGGGACGGGGCCGAGAGCACAAGCTAGACGACGGTACGCGAGTAGATGGGTATTTTGAAACGGGCGCAGGAACCGATAAACAGAAGCACGTGTTGCAATTTCATGGCTGTTTTTTCCATGGCTGCGATAAGTGCTACACAGATCCTCGTAAGCGTGAAGAGGACTGGTGCGGGAGTACGCTGAACGACCGATACATGCGAACTCTGAACACCTCGGCACGTATAAGATCGTTAGGGTACACTCTTCACGAGATTTGGGAGTGTGAGTATGCTCGGCTGAAGACTACAAACCCGATGGTCAGTGCGGTTGTGAAGGGACACCCGATCCTCACCGATGAACAATTAAATCCTCGCGATGCATTTTTTGGGGGACGTACAGGGAATACGCGCAGTTATTGCGAGATAAGTGGTAGTGAGAAAATTAACTACGCAGATGTATGCTCATTATACCCTTATATTTGCAAGTACGGCCGCTTCCCCGTAGGTCATCCCACTATATACACCGCGGATAATTGTCAAGAGATAACCGGTCCACAGCTCGACATAAGCAATGTTGAAGGGCTCGTCCGGTGCACGGTATTACCACCACGAAATCTTTATCATCCTGTACTTCCCGTGCGCATGCACAATCGGTTAATGTTTGCTCTATGCCGAAGATGCTGCGAGGAAATGTTGCAGAGTGCTTGCCCTCACGAAAATGAGGCTGATCGAGCTTTCGAGGGTACTTGGGTATCGTGCGAGCTCGCTAAGGCTGTCGAGAAAGGATACAAAATCCTTCGTGTATATGAAATCTGGCAGTACGAGATCGAGGAATACGATCGAAACAGCCAGACTGGTGGTCTCTTTGGGGGATACATTAACCTTTGGCTTAAAATAAAGCAAGAGGCTAGCGGGTGGCCCACCGACTCTGCGGCAGAGGAAAGTAAGATCGCGTATCTTGAAGCCTTTCGCGTAGCTGAAGGGGTAGAGTTAGATCGCGAGCGTATCATGAAAAATCCTGGCCTGAGATCGGTAGCCAAACTCTGTTTAAATTCGTTTTGGGGAAAATTTGGTCAACGCGAAAACCTGCTAAAGACCGAAGTAGTAAGAACGCGTCAACGTCTTTTAGAGCTTTTAACCGATCAGAGTTGCGAGGTCAATAAAATAATACATGTCAACGACAACGTCATGTACGTTTCCGGGGAAAAAACTGCCGAAAGCGCTGATATAAACCCTCACGTGAACGTCGTTATTGCTGCTTATACGACAGCACAAGCCCGATTGAAACTCTACTCATACCTGGAACAGTTAGAAAATCGCGTCCTCTATTACGATACAGACTCCTGTATATATATTAGTAGAGGTATCGCTGGAGAATATAATCCACCTCTTGGAAATCTCCTCGGCGATATGACGGACGAGCTAGAAGATTACGGTATCGGTAGTTACATTAAGCGATTCGTTTCAGGTGGGCCCAAATTTTACGGATATATGGTCCAGAAGCCCGACGGTACTGAGCTGACCACTTGCAAAGTTAAAGGTATTAGCCTTAACTACAGCAACGCGGAAAAAATTAACTTTGATTCCATATGCAAGTTGGTTGCAAACCCCGGCACGAGTATATCCGTGAAATTTGGTGCTATACGTCGAGACGCCTTTCACCAGGTAGTCACACGGCAGGAGTCTAAAACGTGTAAGCCAGTCTTTGTTAAAAGACGACGATGGGGCGAACACAACTCACTGCCGTATGGCTACCTCGGATAAATTTGTATAATTATAAATAATTATAAATAATTATAAATAATTATAAATAATTATAAATAATTATAAATAATTATAAATAATTATAAATAATTATAAATAATTATAAATAATTATAAATAATTATAAATAATTATAAATAATTGTAAATAATTGTAAATCATTATAAAATAAAAAATGTATTTGTTTGAATTTTAGGTGCGATGGCAATGTACGACCTATACCCAGATTTGTGGTGAACTACAAAACACCTACACACACACACACACACACACACACACACACACACACATGATTGTTTCGTACAAATAAAAAAAATAATAAAAAAAAAGTTTTCATTTTCATTTCACACTGTCCTATTATGTTTAGTATATTTTGATAAGTTTCTGGCAGTGACGACAGCGGTCTTTTTTTTTATCGGTATATATTATGGCTAATAATATTTATTTTGTTCCAGATATCTCGCTACCTGTTCTCGATCCCATTGATCTAGAGTTTCTGAGCGTCGGCCGTGAATCGGGATACGTTACCGATCCCTGGTGAAAAAAGTAAAAATAAAAAAAATTATAAAAATAAAAAAAATGTATAAATTGTATTATTATATATATATATGTATTAAATAAATTGTTATCGGAAGCTCTGTATATTAATGTTTCCAAACCCAAATACTCCTCATTATTCAATATGGATCCGCGCTGGAAACACCCTTGGACTTCTATTATTGCTGGTCCTACAGGGTGTGGTAAAACATGCTTCGTAAAGAAGTTTTTAAAATACATCTCGCACATGGCCGACGTCGAGTTTGCTCGTGTTCTCTTTTATTATTCGGAATGGCAGGACGGATAGGCCGATTATGGTAAAAATATCGAATTTTTGGAAGGTCTACCACAGGGCTCAGACATTGCTGGTGATCGTAGACCAAAACTTCTAATTATTGATGATCTAATGCGCGAGTCTTCAAACGGAGAAATTGTAGATTTATTCACAAAGGGGAGCCATCATAAAAATATTAGTGTAATTTTTATAACGCAAAAAATTTCCATCAGGGTAAAGGTCAGCGTGACATCTCCCTTAACACAAATTATATCGTAGCGTTTAAAAATCCTCGCGATCGTGCACAGATCGCGCATCTAGCGCGCCAAATTTATCCGGAGGATCCGAAATTTTTACAGGAAGCTTACCACGACGCAACGTCAAAAGCGCATGGTTATTTACTTCTAGATTTAAAGCAATCTACCCCAGATAATTGTCGATTCCGCAGCTGCATTTTTCCGGATGATGCTCATAATTTTGTGTATATTCCAAAACGAGAATCTAGTTCTCGTTAATTTATCAAGTATAAATAGGCAGTAACGAATGTACGAACATCATTCGAGTCTCTGCTATGGCTCCAACAACAACTGCTAAAACTTCTATTGGGAAAAAGAACGCGATCCTGCTACACGCTCTATGGCATCTGAATGAACAACAGCGTGAAGCATTATTGCGTACAATCGATAGAAACGCTGTGCGGAGTATTTGTGAGTGTGCGTTAAATACCTTAGACGGCAGAGTCCCATTGAAAAAAAGTGAACGAATAAAACTATCTAAATATAAAAAAATTTTACGACAACACGTAAATAAAACTGGTGGCTGGAAGACGAAAAAACTTGTAATTGTGCAAAAGGGCAGCGGGTTTTTACTACCTCTGCTTCTCCCCATTATAGGCACTGTGCTATCTAACATTTCCGCGCGTAATTAAAAAGATGCAGCATACAAAGAAAATGGTGTTGGTGCCTCAAGATGCTGTCATGCCATTGCGCGAACAGATAGAGCAAACACGCTCCGTTCAAACAACAGGCACGACACTCAGTAGACTCGATGCCGAAATGGATGATATACTGCTCTCAGTGACGTCGACGAACCAACGTGAAAAATGGAAACTTTACCAGCAAGTTTTACAACGCCACCAATTTTTTGTCGACGAGGAGAGACGGCGTAAAATTATCACAACCTCTTCGGTAAGCGGTAAGCCTGCCGAGCAAATACCTGAGGAAGCTGCACAATCAACTACTGAAGCTGAGAAGATATCTGATGAGGTTATTGTGGCTAGTGTACCAAAAACATATAGAAGACAAGCGGAGCAGTTATTGAATCATTTGCATGCCAGCTCCAACACCACTCTAACGTGAGATAAATCGGGAGTGGTTCATATCAACAGTGAACCAATAAAAGAATCGAACATTATAGATCTTGTAAATGATACTATGCGCCATAGAAAAACTGTGCGGGCCATTGGTCGTGAACAATTTGGAAATGAACTCAGGCGTTTAGGGATCCCTAGTGAATTTATCGGTAATAGAAGCCTATTGTATGAGAGTCTGAATCTCAACACACCTCTAAATTCTAGACGAAACCTGGCAAAGTCAAATCCCAATACACCGGATACAAGTCAGAAAAGCTTAAATTTATCAGGCAACAGACGCCGAACTCCTACTAGTGACTCAATACGATCGTGGAAAACATTGAAACTGTAATAAAAATAGAATGGATATATTAAAGAAGTTTTATTATGAACCTACGCATCACGCTGGATACGCCGGAGCCCCAAATCTAATTCATGCGGCTGATAAAGAGAAAATTCCTCGTGAGGATGTGACTAACTCGCTGAGAACACAGGATGCTTATACACTTCACAGACCTATACGACGACGATTTCCGCGTCGACACTAGGCCGTCGATAATATCGATGACGTGTGGGAAGCTGATCTCGTTGATCTGCGCTCTCTTAAAGATGAAAATGATGGCTCTGTTTATCTTTTAGTGGTTATCGATGTTCTCAGCAAGTATGCATGGGTTGAGACGCTGCGCGATAAAACTTGTGCAGAAACTACACAAGGGTTCAAACGAATACTCTCTCGAAGCAGTGGTCGAGCGCCTGTATGGCTGCGGACAGATCGAGGCAAAGAATTTGTCGGTAGCGTTTTGCAGCGATTTTTGAAGAGTCGTGGAATAAATTTCCGCGTTGCTCGAAACCCCGATATCTAAGCCGCTATTGTAGAACGTTTCAACAGAACATTAAAGGAGCGGATGTGGCGATATTTTACACATAAAAATACACGACGCTATATCGATGTATTACAATCTATAGTCCAAGCTTACAATGATACAAAACACTCTACTATCAAGATGCAACCGGCGGCCGTGACTCTGTACAATGCGGCGATCGCACGCGCAAATATGGTGAAACGATACAGGCTGTGTCACAAAGTGCCTAAATACAAGGTCGGTGAGCTTGTACGCATCAGTAAAGCAAAGTCTGCGTTCGAGAAAGGTTACGAAGCTCGCTGGAGCGAAGAAATATTCAAGATTCACAAGATTATTACAAATAGACAACCGCCCATATATGAACTGGTTGATTTGAACGACGAGGAAATTGACGGTTTTTTCTATGAAGAAGAATTAAGCGTTGTAGAGAAGGAAATTAAAACGGAAGAATTTTTAATTGAAAAAATTCTCAAGACTAAAGGGAAAGGCCGTAATAAACAATACTTTGTTAGCTGGCGAGGATACCCAGAAAAATTTAATTCCTGGATACCTGCAGCAAATATAGTGAATAAATAGTAGCAAAATAAAAAAAAAAAATGAGAGATCAATTTTACCTTGTGCTACCGAGCAACAGTAGTATGAAGTACTACCCCGATAATACGGTGGCACATTATATAACACAGCTTCCAAAGCAATTGAAGATGTCTGGAGAATGGGCTGTAGCCTTAACAGAAATTCAATTTCCCCGTACGTTTCTGCATGTAGATGAGATAAATAAAGCTGATGGTGGGACGCTTCCAATAACAGCTCTTAGTAACCAATATCAGTGGGTTAAGATTAACAATAACCGTAACCCAAAAAAGACTATCATATCACTGAGTCCTTCTACACTTCCGCTAGACACAGAATCTACTTTAGATTCTATACCACAACACGCTGTGAAAAAGCTAGCTACCTAACAGACGACTACCCCGCAAGATAATACTACCGATACCGTCACGCGAAAATATACTAAGCATCCGAAAACTCACAAAGTTATAATTCCTGCCGGGCTCTACGTCAGTGTGAAAGCACTAATCGACACCGTTAATAAAACGGATGTATTCAAAGATCATATCTACCTTGAATATAATGAGGATATTGGTGGGATTGTAAGCTTGAAACGAGTACCTGATAGCTGCGTTGTAGATAAGTGTATACTTCCACATCTTATATGTCTTGATGATAAACTTTCTAAAGCTTTGGGTTTCGAACCCGGAAAAATTATGGATATTCATAAACAATCGGTATTTATCGCAAATTATCCTGCTAATTTATCGCTATCGCTTCCTGATAAACTATTCGTATATACAGATATATGTGAAAATTATATAACCGGCGATGCTCAGACACCTCTGTTACGCATCGTACCTGTAGATAATACAAATTATATTTATGGGTCTGCGCAGACTAAATCATTCTCCCCGCCAATTTACATACCTTTATTACGGACTGAATTCGGCACGATCGAGATAGATATAAGGACCGACACTGGTAAACCTGTACCATTCCAGAGTGGAACGTTGACCGCTACATTACATTTTAAGCGTATACGATAAAATATATCGCTATGGATCGATATATTGATCATTACGAGCGTCAGGTTGGCGGCGGGATTGACCGCGTTTTCATTGGTGCTCCCTATCAACGAGGCCATGGTCTAGGAAGCTTTCTCAGTGGTTTATTTCGACGTGCATTACCATTGCTCACGCGTGGCGCTCGCGCTGTCGGAAAAGAAGCGCTACATGCTGGTATGAATATATTAGGTGATGTTGCGCACAACACTCCCTTTAAAGATTTATTCAGAGCCCGTATGACCGAGAGTGGGAGAAATTTGAAGCGCAAGGCCGACGAAACATTTGAAAGTCTCATGCAGGGTTCAGGATATATAATACAGGACCGCTCACCGCAGCATCATTCGTTGTTCGGTCACGCTAGTCCTCACATCAGTACTCCTGCGCTTAGAGCTCTAAAATATACGAAAATTCGTAAGCCTAGAAAAACTACGAAGAAAAAGAAAAAAGTTTCAACCGATAAACGTATCAAGAAAAAGGGCCGTAAACCAACAAAGTCTAAGAAAAAGGCGAATAAAAAAACGAAGAAGACTAAAATTGCTAAGCGTAAAAAACGCACCGTTGCAGATATATTTGGATAATTAACTAAATAAAATGTCTTTCTTACTCGCACACTCTTGCGAGTGCTTGAAATCAGAGCTAGATTTATTGACTCTCCCACCAACGCAGACAAGTATAGAAGGTTCTCAAGGAATTCATTATAAGCCCATTTCTTCACTGACAGATGAGGCTCCCATTGAATTTGTTGTCCCCGGTCATGGTGATGAATACTTTGATCTAGCCCATACAATGCTAAACTTACGTATTAAGTTACAACCCAGGAACGGCGCCGTTGACGCTCATGATAAAGTAGCACCTGTTAACAATCTACTGCATTCATTATTCAATCAACTAGATGTATCATTCAACCAGAAACTTGTATCACCCTCGAATAATGCCTATGCGTACCGAGCATACATTGAATCACTACTGACTTACAAGGCTTCAACAAAAGCCTGTCAACTCGGCGCCAGTATGTGGATAGATGATACACCGTTACACTTCAACTCTCAACCAGTTTCGACGGCTGCGCCGGCTGAGGGTAGACAAGCCCTCGTGCAAGCGAACAAAGGTTTAGCTGCGAGGCAGGCTATAATGGCGAATGGTAAAACGGTAGATCTTACCGGATATCTACATTCTGATATCTTCAATCAGGAAAAGTTTTTACTCAACGGTGTTGAACTACGCCTTCGTCTTATACGTTCGAGAGATGCTTTTTGTCATATGGACGCGTCTGGGAAGGATTATACGGTGCATATAGCAGATGCCAGTCTCATTGTTCGACGTGTTAAAATTAGTCCGGGTGTTTTACTAGCCTCGAGTTGAAGTGAAACCATTTACTATTCATGCAGGTGTTCATGGCGAAACACTCGATAATGTTGTGCTTGGTCAGCTTCCGAGACGAATCGTACTGGGTTTGGTCGATAATCGAGCCTTCAATGGAGATAGAACTATGAACCCCTTTAATTTTCATCACTACTCATTAAATTTCTTATCTCTGTACGTAGACGGAGTACAGGTACCTAGTAAGCCTTTGCAGCCTGATTATCATGAAGGCCTTTATACCGAGTCATATCATACTCTAGTTTCTGGTACGGGAATACTCTGGGATGACGATAGTTGTGGTGTAACAAAAGACGGATATCCGTTTGGTAACTGTCTATACTGCTTCGATTTAACGCCCGATCTTTCTGCTGGGCGAGCCGGCCACTGGAATCTTGTGCGACACGGTAGCGTGCGTGTAGAAATACATTTCAAGACTGCTTTAACGAGTACTGTAAATTGTATTGTGTACTCGGAATTCGATAATGTCGTTGAGATCGACGCTTCCCGACAGGTCATGGTAGACTTTTCGGGGTAAGCCTGCGTGCTTAAATGATTCTATAAGATTAGTAAATATTATTATATTATAAGGATTGTACGGTTTTCTATTAATAAAATATATGTAAACACCGAATTAAGCGTATTTATGTTTTTATTCAATTTTTAATCTCTTGAAAGCCTCCACCAACTCCAGCATCTCATCATCATCATTTTTCACACTATCATATACTTTTTCCGCTGCTTTCGACACTTCTACTACTTTTTTCTTCTTCTTCGTCTCCTCTGCTTCTTCTGGCCTTTTTCGTTTTTCAGTGTCGATCTTTTCGCTGCGCCGTGGATGGTCCTCATGGATACATTCACAGGCTTCCTGCAACAAAACGAATGTATATACATATTTAATGAATCAGTTTTATTTTTTTGTTTTTTATGACTCCAAGCTTTAATTATTAAGCTAAGTGTTACTCACCGATGCCCGCAGCTGTCTCCGCCTTTCACGAGCGAAATACTGACGTCTCCGAATAAACCATATTTTTGGAGGCTGTTTCGGATACTGCATCCGGATGTTGTTCCGTCGGAGTGTAGACTTCGTCCTCGGCTGCTGTACCCAGCCGTGTCTAGTCCGTTCTACCACACGCAGTCCTCTCTGTTGGGTCACGTGGTTACGCCTCGTGAATACCTCCACAGGTTTTGCTCTTCGGTGGACCATTTTTAGAAGTATACCGTAGGAGAATTATTTTGCAACTGAATACTCACTGTCTCCCTTTGAAACAGCAGGGCTCGTGCAAGGTGTAGTAAAATCGTGGGGGTGATAGAAGGGGCTGTTAACGTCACTTTTCTTCTCCGCTATTTGTAAGTAGGCGTCTCAGGGGGGTTGGGCCCTTGCCGGACCAGGAAAATCAGTCAAACTGACGAATTAGAGGTCCACCCTCGTCATCCCCTCCAGAGCCAAAATCTCGTAGATGCATCTGCACCACGCATCAGTAGTACACAGCGATCCTTCGACAGAAGCGGTTGTACTTACCGGACCATAACATTTTTCACTAAAATGGACTACGTCATCGATATTCAAGGGTTTTACGACAAGGATGACTGCTTCATTGCTAAAGAAGTAGCTGTCGTCACTCTTGATAAAGAGTATTTCGGGCATTGGATCACTTCACCGACATACGTTTTCACGGATCTCCCAAGAGCAGTGCGTGCGAAGAATAATTGGACGACTCGCCATCATCACGGTCTGGAGTGGTTCGAAGGAGACGTAGGACTCAGAACACTACAAGCAAATCTCCGACAGATCACACGGACTGCTGGAACCATTTATACTCGCGGACATGAAAAAGCGAAATACCTGCAAAATGTGACAGCTCGTGAGATAAAAAACCTCGAGGAAACGGATCGTCCATCATTCAACGATCTGCCTTCTTCGGCGCAAGTCTGTCTGCATCACGGGCTCTTGAACAGACCGGAACTGTCTTGCGCTTTAAACAACGCTGCAAAATTAAAGGAGTGGATTCTTCGCGACGTTCCTCCTACAGCCACGCGGATACAACAGTTTGACTTCTTAGCGGAACCTATGAATCTGAAGAAGCCACGCGACTGTTACTCTCCAGTCGTAACAAGTGATGAATACGATCCAGATTGGCCACGCATTGCAGGGCTTACGCTCTACAGTCTCGCGAAGTGTTCATGCAGCGGATCAAATTCCAACTCTGTTAACGAGACCGACAGCCCTTGTTGTGAACACTGACGACCACACGCGCCCTGGAACACACTGGGTCGCAATCTACATCGATGGCCGAGGACGTGGATCGTACTTCGACAGCTACGGCATTCCGCCGCTTGTACCAAGCCATATCCACCGCCTACGCAAGAACTGCACCCTCTATCGATGGAATACCAAGCAAATTCAAAGCCTCTCTTCAAATGTGTGTGGCCAGTTTTGTATTATGTTCCTTTATCATATGTGTAGCGGGGGATCTCTACTACAATTCCGGAATCTTTTCACAGCCGATCTCAAACAAAACGATCGAATCGCCGCAAGATTTCATAAACGTATAATGAGTAAGCTGGCGACTGATACGAAAAACATTAATAAACACTCTGGTAACTCGTTAACGGGTCGCCGAGTCTGTGTAAAAAAATTTGTTCAACACTGCTGCGCAAGGCTAAATAATTTTTAAATGTGTATACATTAAAATATATATATATATATATTGAAACGTTTCGAGTATCTCTGCCGGGCGAGATTAAAGGGTTTCCCTCCTAAATCGCGCCTTTCCTGCTCTAGACTCTCGCAGAGATGCTCGCGTTGAGAATTCCCCTATCTCCGATACTTGACGCCGATGGGGAAATCGGGAGATCGACTCGAGTGTGGCAAAAATTGGGTAGGATGGGAACCAGGATGGTGGCCTTTTATTCTTTCCTTTAAACTATTTTTGCTGTTTCGGGGTTTTTTTTTTTGTTTTTTTTTTAGTGCCTCAGATTGGTGTAAGCTGTCACTCACGCATTTCGCGCTGCCAGAGTGTCATGACCTGTCATCATCGGCTGTTAGGTCAGGGTCTTGAGACGGTTATGAGTTAGGACCCGTCGTCGTGGAGTTCGGTACGTACGGAGTGCGTTAAGGGGATGGAAGGTGTCTGTGTGTCCTCCCACACCGCCTGGCGCCGTCGCGCCTCCTCTGCCTACCGAGGCTGCCTTTCTCCCAATTCTTAGCGCGCCTAACTCGCCGTTAGGTGGTCAGAGGGACCCAAAGAAAATTCACTGCCCAATGGACTGAGTTATTGATTCCCGCGAATCTACCGATGACCCCTCGAGGAGCCTAACGCTCAATTTCAAGCAAGAGTACCGTCTTTCGCTAAGCGATACGTTTGAGACCTTCTGTCCTAAGTGAAATCGCGTTCGGATGTTTGATCGCGGTCAATTTCTTTAATTGCTTGCCAGGATGTACTGTGGCTCTTGATTCACGCGCTTCTCTCCCTCACGACCTGAGCTCTGAAGGGGACGGAATAGATCCCTCTCGGGCGAAACAACGCACTCTCCTCTAGCACGATCCAGTTTTCTAGGATAATTAAACCCTGCGAGTCCGGCGTCGTACCAAATGAGGATCGCGCCTTGACAGACCGATAGCGTGTGCTATACGAAAGCGATCTATCCGTAGAAGCTGACCGGGTTACGACGAGCAATTCGCCGCGCCGGTGCTCACGGGTACAACTGACGTCTGTGAACGCCCTGGAGCGATACCAGGGGATCTGCAGGCAGTCAGAGGTTCCTAATTGTCGCTTGAACTAATTCTTCCTTTGTTTGATGGTATGAGTAATTAACAGCACTGAGTGCTGGGCTCGAGCAAGTAAGAAACACGATATCTTCTTGCTACTGTGATACGAATGCCTCGAGTTCGGCTCGCGGGCTCCTTTTATATCTTTCGGACCGTTATATAACCCTTGCTGGGAAGGGGAAAACTCGCGCGATGCTCTGTGACCTTGCCCTATCTCGGTACCTTTGTGGCGAGGGTACCTGACGCTAGTTTCGGCTCAAGCGGGCTTTGGTTGTTGCTAAGGTGCCACTGGCCCCCCAGGAACAATTACGTAACCCCGGCCTGAGGAGGGGGCAAGCGTCGCGACACTTCGATGCCCGAAATCAAAGCAGAGGTGGAATTGTCGCGTGACGTGACGTCAGCGCCCGCCTCTCCATACGCGGGTTACGTCGCTTTCTCGACCCCAGGGCCGTGCCCCGCACGCACGTCGGGTAGCGTAGGGCCCGGGCCTGGCTATTAGCTCGCGGCTGATTCGGTTTGGTGAGAAAAAAAATTAAAGAATAAAGAATATTCCCTTCTTTATGTGCCGATCCGCGGCCTTTTCGGTAGTGGGCGGACTTAAGCCCCTTTCATTCTTTGTTTCCGAACGGGATCCCAAGGTGTTCCGTTACAATATATGTAAAACTAGATTTAAGAATAAAAATGCAAACTTTATTGTAAAAATGTTAAACACAATTATTATTTTTTTTACTTACCTTCCCTCACCCGTGTCATATATTTTTCACAGTGCTGAAAAAATGAAAAAAAACATTGCTACATATTGGAATCGAGCCCACGCTCCCAAGGAAAACGGGGGCTTGAATTCAACGCCTTATGCCGCTCGGCCAAGCTAGCTTACGCAAAGCATTCAGCTACCCTCGAGAAATACCCTACGCGCAACAGCGAGAGCCGGGCCTCCCGCAGCAAGCCAGCGGCTGCCGGAATCCAAGATGGCGCGACTCGCTGCTACATCGTCACGGGGCTCTCCGTGCGCTCCGTGTACTTCAGCCATCCACCGCTATACCGTCTACGCGCTGCACCGCTCGGCACCCAAAAATCTAACAGGGCGCGACTCGTCGATACGCCGTCACCAGCTGGCCCCGCGCGCGCACCAGTCAACTCACCCCCGCCACGCTCTCACGCCCTTCCACTACCCCGCTCACTCCCTCCCTTCACTACCGTCTCTCCATCATCCCCTACGTCCACAGCTCAGGTCGAGCTACTCAAGGGATCGAGTATGGGTGGGTGGTCGGGACTTGGCAACCGAAGAAGCAACATCTCCTCCAGCTCCTCACCCTGGACACCCACGACCTCCCTACAGGGGCCGCAAGGGAAAGGAGGGGAGGGAGGGGGGAAAACCATCCTGACAGCGAGCCGCCGGGCCTCACGGTCCGGCCGAGCACGCTGGACAGCACCCCCAGCCCGAACCGCCGTCATCTTGAAAAAATCCGTATAGGTACTATAGTTTACTCCCGGGCCCCTCGGGTACGATGGTTTGCATATTGGCATAACTATTTTGCACAGCGCATTTTGTGCGCTGGCACGTATCACAGGTGCCCAATTGACGCCTGATACTCTTCGCAAATCGAGGGTAGGCGAAATCCTCGTTCAACATTTGAAATACCTTGTTCGCGCCGATATGTCCGTACATGATGTGGCATTCTTCGACCAAGATTTCTTTCGTTTCCTCGGGTAACGCTACCTTCCATTGTCCCGTCTTTGCTGCTTTCTGCAGTACGCCTTCCTTAAGGCGGTAATTTTTTGGATGTGACTCGGTCTCTTTTCCGCGTTCCAGTAGGGCGATGACACTTTTTAAGTCTTCCTGGTTTCTCTGTAAGGTCCCGATCGTTCGCATTTTTTGTATCAATCCTTTTGAGGGCTTTTGTGTCAGGGTTGCGACCATGATTTTCCCCGGGGTCATTCCGTCGGGTTCGTACGTGTGATCCCGAAGCCTGCTGAGCGTATCGGCGACCATATTCGCCTTTCCCGGCCGATGTTCCACGATCAGATCGTATCCTTGGAGTAATAAGGCCCACCTTAGGAGTCTGTCGCTTGTGAATCGGCATGATTTCAGAAACGTGAGAGCCTTGTGGTCCGTTATCACCGTTATTTTTGCTCCTTTTAAATAACTCTGGAACTTCTGGAGCGCCCAGACGATGGCGAGTAACTCCTTTTCCGAGGTCGTGTATCCGACTTCCGCCCCCTTAAGTGTTCTGCTGGCGAATGCTATCACTCCGACTTCGCCGTCTTTATCGGTTTGGGAGAGGGTCGCGCCGAGTGCATAGTCGCTAGCGTCTGTGGTCAGGGCGTATGGTTTGGCGACGACTGGGTGTTCCAGGATGACTGATTCGCAAAACAATTGTTTCACTCGATTGAACGCGTCCTCATGTCCGTCTGTCCACTTCCATACCGTTCCTTTTTTTAGCAGACCTAACAATGGCACCGTTTCTTCGGCGTGTCTGCTAGTGAATTTCGTATAAAAATTCACGAGCCCGAGAAACCCTCGCAGTTGTTTTATGTTTCTTGGGCTGGGAAACTCTTTTATCGATTTGATCTTGTCTGGTTGCGACCGGATCCCCTTGGTTGTCACAACGTGCCCGAGGAATTTACTTTCTTTCGAAAAAAGTGCGATTTCTCCATTTTTAGCGTCATTCCGTGCTCCCGTATCTTTGAAAATAATTGTCGTAAATGTTGCAAGTGCTGTCTCGTATCTCCTGACACTATCAGCAGATCATCCACGAAATTTATGATGTAATCTCCTGTGTTCCGAAGGACGATATCCAGTCCTCGGACGAGCGCCGCGGTACTCGTTTTTAGACCGAATGGCGTTACCGTGAACTCGTAACACTTATTCTCATGCCGGAAGGCCGTGTATTTTCGTGACTCCGGATGTAACGGGATCTGCCAAAAACTGCTGGTCAGATCTAGGGTTGACATGACCTTTGCCCCTCCACATTTCTGGAATATTTCTTCTGTGGGCAAAGCCGTGTCATAGTCCCCTTCGAGGTGCTCGTTTAGTTGTCGGGCGTCGAGACATAGCCGTACATCCCCGTTGGTTTTGATAACGGTGACCAACGGGTTAATATAGGTGCTCGTCGATCGTTGAATTACTCCTTGTGCAAGCATTTTGTTGATCTCGTCCGTCACTTTTCCCCTGTAGGCCATCGGGACGGGATATGAGCGAGCCACGAACGGTCTTTCGTCCTTCAAGACGAGCCGATGTTCGTATGCCTGCATCCTCCCCGGACGCTTCCGGAAGACATCTCGATACTCGTAGACCAGTTCTTTGAAAGACGCCTGGACATCGCAGCTCACCTCCGCGCATTCTTGGAGCTTCTCATCGACCTCTGCCTCCCGGAGACACTCCGAGGCGGGATCGTGTATTTCTCCGCTCATCACATACCTCGTGTCTATCTCTTCTAAGTATCTTTCGACGTCGGTAACTTCGATCCGTGCGAGCATTGCCCTGCTCTCCCCCATTCTCTTGATTTTTCCTCGGCTCTCCCCCTGGCTCTCCCCCATTTGCCAGTATCCGGGCCAGTTGGCCCACGTACCTTGATGGCTTTTTCGTGCGTATCTACGTACACCCCGATCACAGTCATTGCGTCGATACCGAGAAGTACTGATTTCAGCAATTTTGGCACTACAAGTAGTGTCACATTCCCCTCGGAATTATACACCTGGGCCTTCATCATCACCTGGTGCTTTATTCGCCCGGAACCCCCCCCCCAACGCTCCAACAATATTTGTTGACGTCACCGGCAGGGTCGGACTCTCCTTAAATGCCTCCAGATTTTGTCTATGGAACTCCTCGGAGATGCATGATACCTCGCTCCCACTATCCACCATTGCACTGGCCATCACTCCTTCGAGGTCGACTGGGACCTCTGGACACATTGGTCGCGTCTCATCGTGTTTCGCACCCCCTCCTGGTACCTCTATATCCAGGAGGTAATCCTGCGGACTCTCGAAGATGGTTCGTACCGGTATGGTTCGTCCTTCTTTTATCGTTGTCGTCGAGTCCCCATCTTCCGCTAATGCTCTCTCCCCCGGGCCCTTCTCGCCTGTCCATTCCTTCGGAATGGCCCCTCTGCCGTGCGTGATGATTTCTTTCTTCGTTGCCTCGTCTCCTATCGGTTTGAATGCCGGTTGGGCCCGAGACTGTCGACCCTCCGGGTTGTTCTCGCGAGCACCGACAGTTGCCTGCTCCAGTACCTCCGCGTAGACACTTCCCCCGAGATCCGTCCCCCCCGCCGCTGTGGCCATTCCCTGCATCTCCAAACCTCCAGGTTTCGTGACCACATCGCTCATCGTCACTCCCTCTCCCGATTTCGTCATGTCCGTCCGGTTCTCTGCTTCCTCTCCGTCCGCACCGTTTTTCCCTTTCCTTTTCCGCCAGAACTCCACCTTCCTCCGTTCGTCTGCCTTCTGCGTCTTCTCGTGTTTCTGCTTCTTCTCTTTGATCGCCGCCGTTGCGCCTCGTGGCTCTTCCGCGTACCGTACGGACGCAACGTTTATGCGTTTCCCTGGTTCAGGTTCATAGGATTCGTGGTTACCCCTGGCGTCGGTTGCATCACTGACGCAGGCGTTTGGGGCGGAGTCACGGGGTAAAATGGCGGCGGAACCGAGAGATTTGGTGTGGCTGCAGTCACCGGTGGTCCCTGCCACGGATGGTAGTTCTGTGGCTGGCTCGGGGCCGGGCCAGACGGTGCATTCGGCCATTGGCCTTGCGGTCCCCCCCGTTGCTGCCAAGGTCGCTGTCCTCCTCCGTTTCCTCGACCATTCCCTCGCTGTGTCCCGTATCCGCCTCCGTTTGGCCAATCGTTCGTTCTACCTGCGTTCACTGTGCCGCCTAAATCGTTGCTCTCGAGCAACTCGATTAGCTCGCTCACCTTACTAACCCCTTGGACAAGGATCGCGGTCCTAATATTCTCGTCAAAATGCTTCGCGAGACGGCGGATCGTCTTGGCATCGCCGATGGGGTCACTCAAATCGCGAGCGTTGCCGATCACTCGGGTCGCATACTCTGCCTTCGTTAAACGTTGTCCCTCGATGAAGTACGTGCCATATTCGAGGTGACGTTTCACTTTATCCTGTAGCTCCCGACCCCACCCGCATGGAAATTTATGCATTCAAAATATACGCGGAAAATATATGTGGCGTATATTTAATATATTTAGGCAAAATCTATGATATGCAGTATATATCTTGAATGCATCTTATAAATATATTTCACACATACATTAAATATACTTCATAAGTATGTCAAATAAAATCTACATGTCTACAATCTACAATCTACAATGATATATGTTATCGATAAATACTTGCCATATTTTCAATAAATATTGCTTGTTCTCAAAGTATATTTGGGATATAAATGTTATATGATAATCAAATACTTGAAACTGATTCTTTTTATATACTGCATGTAGGCCGATGTATATATTTTCTTCATTGATCGTATAAAATACTTGCAAAATTGATGCGTGATCAGTATAAATCTTCTACATTCAACATATATCTCAGAAGTATATGAAATATGTTCACGATAAACGGCAATTGCATTCTGATTTCATTTCAAATATAGACTTTTGGCATCAAAAGTATATCCTTGAAATATTAGATATTCGCGGATAAAAAATATTTTTTTATGTACATATTATTAAACTATATAAAATGCAACGGAGATCCTCTCTGAGAGATGTAACGATACACGAAAACGGATCCACTGCGTTTGAAGAGTTGAATGACTATTATAACAAGTAAAACGTACCCGTAATTTCGTATTTAATGCTGCCTACGCTCTATATCAAGGCTCCATATTATTTCAACGTTGTCGAACAATGTTTGGTTGTCTTAACGGAATTGTGGTAATCAAATTATGATAACGGAATTCACAGTCGAACATTTTTATTGGCTATAATGCTAGCCAATAGGCAGGCTCTTCCTGAATCACGACAAGCGGATATGGATACCGGACTGAAGTACAAGAGAGATTTTCTTAGTGCTGTCGTTAGTGGAGCATAGGACGTCTAGACGATGTTGTCATATCTTATCGATCACAAATTCTCTGCCGTACGTTGGTTGCATATTCAAATGCAGTTCCTATGCTCAAAGTTGCTGTCTGGTAGGTTTTATGGATAAAGGATATTTATTTGTTATAGATGGTGTACGGTATGCAAACAAACCGGAGGCGCAGTGGTATCGACTCCGAATGTCCGATTTTGTGCCGCCACCTCCGGATCCGTCGGTACTTCAGCAAATTACGCCTGTTTGTCACGAACGGTGGTTTGTACACAGAATACGATACATGCGGATGGAGGGAGAGTGCGTTATTCGTGCGCAACCCCTGGACCTGCGTCAACAACAGTCGAGGGTGGCAACAAAAATAGGCTCCCGGATCGAAAAAAGAAGATCTCGAAGAGAGCGACGCCCCCCAACGTATCTTAACGATTACGAGTGGGGATTCGAATCATATGAAGGAACAGCGTCGGAAGAAGAAGCACGAGCTACGAATCACTATAAAATTAATGAAGTGAAAAAATTGTAATTGTCTTACGAAAAATTATCATTATAATGAAGATGTAATACATTTTTTAATCGAACAGCTCGTTTAAATACCATCGGATCCCTCGTCGGTACCTGCGTCTCGTTGTTTATTAGCTGGTTCTTTCGTTCATTCGCTCATATTCTTTCGTTCGTTCTTCCGCTTGGTCATTCGCTCGTTCTTTGCCTTTTTTATTAATTCGTTTCTCTGCAAAGAATGCCTGGTCTTTTTCTCGTCAAAGAATTTTCCTCATCAAAGAATTTTTTATCAAAAATTTTTCTCATTAAACTATTTTTCTCATCAAACTATTTTTCTCATCAAACTATTTTTTTCATCAAACTATTTTTCATCAAACTATTTTTTCATCAAGAAAAATACTTTGATGAGAAAAATACTTTGATGAGAAAAATACTTTGATGAGAAAAATACTTTGATGAGAAAAATACTTTGATGAGAAAAATACTTTGATGAGAAAAATACTTTGATGAGAAAAATACTTTGATGAGAAAAATACTTTGATGAGAAAAATACTTTGATGAGAAAAATACTTTAATGAGAAAAATACTTTGATGAGAAAAATACTTTGATGAGAAAAATACTTTGATGAGAAAAATACTTTGATGAGAAAAATACTTTGATGAGAAAAATACTTTGATGAGAAAAATACTTTGATGAGAAAAATACTTTGATGAGAAAAATACTTTGATGAGAAAAATACTTTGATGAGAAAAATTCTTTGATGAGAAAAGTTTGATGAGAAAAATAGTTTAATGAGAAAAATAGTTTGATGAGAAAAACAGTGATGAGAAATCTTTCACATCAAAGAATTTTTCTCATCAAAGAATTTTTCTCATCAAAGAATTTTTCTCATCAAAGAATTTTTCTCATCAAAGAATTTTTCTCATCAAAGAATTTTTCTCATCAAAGAATTTTTCTCATCAAAGAATTTTTCTCATCAAAGAATTTTTCTCATCAAAGAATTTTTCTCATCAAAGAATTTTTCTCATCAAAGAATTTTTCTCATCAAAGAATTTTTCTCATCAAAGAATTTTTCTCATCAAAGAATTTTTCTCATCAAAGAATTTTTCTCATCAAAGAATTTTTCTCATCAAAGAATTTTTCTCATCAAAGAATTTTTCTCATCAAAGAATTTTTCTCATCAAAGAATTTTTCTCATCAAAGAATTTTTCTCATCAAAGAATTTTTCTCATCAAAGAATTTTTCTCATCAAAGAATTTTTCTCATCAAAGAATTTTTCTCATCAAAGAATTTTTCTCATCAAAGAATTTTTCTCATCAAAGAATTTTTCTCATCAAAGAATTTTTCTCATCAAAGAATTTTTCTCATCAAAGAATTTTTCTCATCAAAGAATTTTTCTCATCAAAGAATTTTTCTCATCAAAGAATTTTTCTCATCAAAGAATTTTTCTCATCAAAGAATTTTTCTCATCAAAGAATTTTTCTCATCAAAGAATTTTTCTCATCAAAGAATTTTTCTCATCAAAGAATTTTTCTCATCAAAGAATTTTTTTCATCAAAGAATTTTTCTCATCAAAGAATTTTTCTCATCAAAGAATTTTTCTCATCAAAGAATTTTTCTCATCAAAGAATTTTTCTCATCAAAGAATTTTTCTCATCAAAGAATTTTTCTCATCAAAGAATTTTTCTCATCAAAGAATTTTTCTCATCAAAGAATTTTTCTCATCAAAGAATTTTTCTCATCAAAGAATTTTTCTCATCAAAGAATTTTTCTCATCAAAGAATTTTTCTCATCAAAGAATTTTTCTCATCAAAGAATTTTTCTCATCAAAGAATTTTTCTCATCAAAGAATTTTTCTCATCAAAGAATTTTTCTCATCAAAGAATTTTTCTCATCAAAGAATTTTTCTCATCAAAGAATTTTTCTCATCAAAGAATTTTTCTCATCAAAGAATTTTTCTCATCAAAGAATTTTTCTCATCAAAGAATTTTTCTCATCAAAGAATTTTTCTCATCAAAGAATTTTTCTCATCAAAGAATTTTTCTCATCAAAGAATTTTTCTCATCAAAGAATTTTTCTCATCAAAGAATTTTTCTCATCAAAGAATTTTTCTCATCAAAGAATTTTTCTCATCAAAGAATTTTTCTCATCAAAGAATTTTTCTCATCAAAGAATTTTTCTCATCAAAGAATTTTTCTCATCAAAGAATTTTTCTCATCAAAGAATTTTTCTCATCAAAGAATTTTTCTCATCAAAGAATTTTTCTCATCAAAGAATTTTTCTCATCAAAGAATTTTTCTCATCAAAGAATTTTTCTCATCAAAGAATTTTTCTCATCAAAGAATTTTTCTCATCAAAGAATTTTTCTCATCAAAGAATTTTTCTCATCAAAGAATTTTTCTCATCAAAGAATTTTTCTCATCAAAGAATTTTTCTCATCAAAGAATTTTTCTCATCAAAGAATTTTTCTCATCAAAGAATTTTTCTCATCAAAGAATTTTTCTCATCAAAGAATTTTTCTCATCAAAGAATTTTTCTCATCAAAGAATTTTTCTCATCAAAGAATTTTTCTCATCAAAGAATTTTTCTCATCAAAGAATTTTTCTCATCAAAGAATTTTTCTCATCAAAGAATTTTTCTCATCAAAGAATTTTTCTCATCAAAGAATTTTTCTCATCAAAGAATTTTTCTCATCAAAGAATTTTTCTCATCAAAGAATTTTTCTCATCAAAGAATTTTTCTCATCAAAGAATTTTTCTCATCAAAGAATTTTTCTCATCAAAGAATTTTTCTCATCAAAGAATTTTTCTCATCAAAGAATTTTTCTCATCAAAGAATTTTTCTCATCAAAGAATTTTTCTCATCAAAGAATTTTTCTCATCAAAGAATTTTTCTCATCAAAGAATTTTTCTCATCAAAGAATTTTTCTCATCAAAGAATTTTTCTCATCAAAGAATTTTTCTCATCAAAGAATTTTTCTCATCAAAGAATTTTTCTCATCAAAGAATTTTTCTCATCAAAGAATTTTTCTCATCAAAGAATTTTTCTCATCAAAGAATTTTTCTCATCAAAGAATTTTTCTCATCAAAGAATTTTTCTCATCAAAGAATTTTTCTCATCAAAGAATTTTTCTCATCAAAGAATTTTTCTCATCAAAGAATTTTTCTCATCAAAGAATTTTTCTCATCAAAGAATTTTTCTCATCAAAGAATTTTTCTCATCAAAGAATTTTTCTCATCAAAGAATTTTTCTCATCAAAGAATTTTTCTCATCAAAGAATTTTTCTCATCAAAGAATTTTTCTCATCAAAGAATTTTTCTCATCAAAGAATTTTTCTCATCAAAGAATTTTTCTCATCAAAGAATTTTTCTCATCAAAGAATTTTTCTCATCAAAGAATTTTTCTCATCAAAGAATTTTTCTCATCAAAGAATTTTTCTCATCAAAGAATTTTTCTCATCAAAGAATTTTTCTCATCAAAGAATTTTTCTCATCAAAGAATTTTTCTCATCAAAGAATTTTTCTCATCAAAGAATTTTTCTCATCAAAGAATTTTTCTCATCAAAGAATTTTTCTCATCAAAGAATTTTTCTCATCAAAGAATTTTTCTCATCAAAGAATTTTTCTCATCAAAGAATTTTTCTCATCAAAGAATTTTTCTCATCAAAGAATTTTTCTCATCAAAGAATTTTTCTCATCAAAGAATTTTTCTCATCAAAGAATTTTTCTCATCAAAGAATTTTTCTCATCAAAGAATTTTTCTCATCAAAGAATTTTTCTCATCAAAGAATTTTTCTCATCAATCGTTCGTTCGGTTCGTTCGGTTCGTTCGGTTCGTTCGGTTCGTTCGGTTCGTTCGGTTCGTTCGGTTCGTTCGGTTCGTTCGGTTCGTTCGGTTCGTTCGGTTCGTTCGGTTCGTTCGGTTCGTTCGGTTCGTTCGGTTCGTTCGGTTCGTTCGGTTCGTTCGGTTCGTTCGGTTCGTTCGGTTCGTTCGGTTCGTTCGGTTCGTTCGGTTCGTTCGGTTCGTTCGGTTCGTTCGTTCGGTTCGTTCGTTCGTTCGTTCGGTTCGTTCGTTCGGTTCGTTCGTTCGGTTCGTTCGTTCGGTTCGTTCGTTCGGTTCGTTCGTTCGGTTCGTTCGTTCGGTTCGTTCGTTCGGTTCGTTCGTTCGGTTCGTTCGTTCGGTTCGTTCGTTCGGTTCGTTCGTTCGGTTCGTTCGTTCGGTTCGTTCGTTCGGTTCGTTCGTTCGGTTCGTTCGTTCGGTTCGTTCGTTCGGTTCGTTCGTTCGGTTCGTTCGTTCGGTTCGTTCGTTCGGTTCGTTCGTTCGGTTCGTTCGTTCGGTTCGTTCGTTCGGTTCGTTCGTTCGGTTCGTTCGTTCGGTTCGTTCGTTCGGTTCGTTCGTTCGGTTCGTTCGTTCGGTTCGTTCGTTCGGTTCGTTCGTTCGGTTCGTTCGTTCGGTTCGTTCGTTCGGTTCGTTCGTTCGGTTCGTTCGTTCGGTTCGTTCGTTCGGTTCGTTCGTTCGGTTCGTTCGTTCGGTTCGTTCGTTCGGTTCGTTCGTTCGGTTCGTTCGTTCGGTTCGTTCGTTCGGTTCGTTCGTTCGGTTCGTTCGTTCGGTTCGTTCGTTCGGTTCGTTCGTTCGGTTCGTTCGTTCGGTTCGTTCGTTCGGTTCGTTCGTTCGGTTCGTTCGTTCGGTTCGTTCGTTCGGTTCGTTCGTTCGGTTCGTTCGTTCGGTTCGTTCGTTCGGTTCGTTCGTTCGGTTCGTTCGTTCGGTTCGTTCGTTCGGTTCGTTCGTTCGGTTCGTTCGTTCGGTTCGTTCGTTCGGTTCGTTCGTTCGGTTCGTTCGTTCGGTTCGTTCGTTCGGTTCGTTCGTTCGGTTCGTTCGTTCGGTTCGTTCGTTCGGTTCGTTCGTTCGGTTCGTTCGTTCGGTTCGTTCGTTCGGTTCGTTCGTTCGGTTCGTTCGTTCGGTTCGTTCGTTCGGTTCGTTCGTTCGGTTCGTTCGTTCGGTTCGTTCGTTCGGTTCGTTCGTTCGGTTCGTTCGTTCGGTTCGTTCGTTCGGTTCGTTCGTTCGGTTCGTTCGTTCGGTTCGTTCGTTCGGTTCGTTCGTTCGGTTCGTTCGTTCGGTTCGTTCGTTCGGTTCGTTCGTTCGGTTCGTTCGTTCGGTTCGTTCGTTCGGTTCGTTCGTTCGGTTCGTTCGTTCGGTTCGTTCGTTCGGTTCGTTCGTTCGGTTCGTTCGTTCGGTTCGTTCGTTCGGTTCGTTCGTTCGGTTCGTTCGTTCGGTTCGTTCGTTCGGTTCGTTCGTTCGGTTCGTTCGTTCGGTTCGTTCGTTCGGTTCGTTCGTTCGGTTCGTTCGTTCGGTTCGTTCGTTCGGTTCGTTCGTTCGGTTCGTTCGTTCGGTTCGTTCGTTCGGTTCGTTCGTTCGGTTCGTTCGTTCGGTTCGTTCGTTCGGTTCGTTCGTTCGGTTCGTTCGTTCGGTTCGTTCGTTCGGTTCGTTCGTTCGGTTCGTTCGTTCGGTTCGTTCGTTCGGTTCGTTCGTTCGGTTCGTTCGTTCGGTTCGTTCGTTCGGTTCGTTCGTTCGGTTCGTTCGTTCGGTTCGTTCGTTCGGTTCGTTCGTTCGGTTCGTTCGTTCGGTTCGTTCGTTCGGTTCGTTCGTTCGGTTCGTTCGTTCGGTTCGTTCGTTCGGTTCGTTCGTTCGGTTCGTTCGTTCGGTTCGTTCGTTCGGTTCGTTCGTTCGGTTCGTTCGTTCGGTTCGTTCGTTCGGTTCGTTCGTTCGGTTCGTTCGTTCGGTTCGTTCGTTCGGTTCGTTCGTTCGGTTCGTTCGTTCGGTTCGTTCGTTCGGTTCGTTCGTTCGGTTCGTTCGTTCGGTTCGTTCGTTCGGTTCGTTCGTTCGGTTCGTTCGTTCGGTTCGTTCGTTCGGTTCGTTCGTTCGGTTCGTTCGTTCGGTTCGTTCGTTCGGTTCGTTCGTTCGGTTCGTTCGTTCGGTTCGTTCGTTCGGTTCGTTCGTTCGGTTCGTTCGTTCGGTTCGTTCGTTCGGTTCGTTCGTTCGGTTCGTTCGTTCGGTTCGTTCGTTCGGTTCGTTCGTTCGGTTCGTTCGTTCGGTTCGTTCGTTCGGTTCGTTCGTTCGGTTCGTTCGTTCGGTTCGTTCGTTCGGTTCGTTCGTTCGGTTCGTTCGTTCGGTTCGTTCGTTCGGTTCGTTCGTTCGGTTCGTTCGTTCGGTTCGTTCGTTCGGTTCGTTCGTTCGGTTCGTTCGTTCGGTTCGTTCGTTCGGTTCGTTCGTTCGGTTCGTTCGTTCGGTTCGTTCGTTCGGTTCGTTCGTTCGGTTCGTTCGTTCGGTTCGTTCGTTCGGTTCGTTCGTTCGGTTCGTTCGTTCGGTTCGTTCGTTCGGTTCGTTCGTTCGGTTCGTTCGTTCGGTTCGTTCGTTCGGTTCGTTCGTTCGGTTCGTTCGTTCGGTTCGTTCGTTCGGTTCGTTCGTTCGGTTCGTTCGTTCGGTTCGTTCGTTCGGTTCGTTCGTTCGGTTCGTTCGTTCGGTTCGTTCGTTCGGTTCGTTCGTTCGGTTCGTTCGTTCGGTTCGTTCGTTCGGTTCGTTCGTTCGGTTCGTTCGTTCGGTTCGTTCGTTCGGTTCGTTCGTTCGGTTCGTTCGTTCGGTTCGTTCGTTCGGTTCGTTCGTTCGGTTCGTTCGTTCGGTTCGTTCGTTCGGTTCGTTCGTTCGGTTCGTTCGTTCGGTTCGTTCGTTCGGTTCGTTCGTTCGGTTCGTTCGTTCGGTTCGTTCGTTCGGTTCGTTCGTTCGGTTCGTTCGTTCGGTTCGTTCGTTCGGTTCGTTCGTTCGGTTCGTTCGTTCGGTTCGTTCGTTCGGTTCGTTCGTTCGGTTCGTTCGTTCGGTTCGTTCGTTCGGTTCGTTCGTTCGGTTCGTTCGTTCGGTTCGTTCGTTCGGTTCGTTCGTTCGGTTCGTTCGTTCGGTTCGTTCGTTCGGTTCGTTCGTTCGGTTCGTTCGTTCGGTTCGTTCGTTCGGTTCGTTCGTTCGGTTCGTTCGTTCGGTTCGTTCGTTCGGTTCGTTCGTTCGGTTCGTTCGTTCGGTTCGTTCGTTCGGTTCGTTCGTTCGGTTCGTTCGTTCGGTTCGTTCGTTCGGTTCGTTCGTTCGGTTCGTTCGTTCGGTTCGTTCGTTCGGTTCGTTCGTTCGGTTCGTTCGTTCGGTTCGTTCGTTCGGTTCGTTCGTTCGGTTCGTTCGTTCGGTTCGTTCGTTCGGTTCGTTCGTTCGGTTCGTTCGTTCGGTTCGTTCGTTCGGTTCGTTCGTTCGGTTCGTTCGTTCGGTTCGTTCGTTCGGTTCGTTCGTTCGGTTCGTTCGTTCGGTTCGTTCGTTCGGTTCGTTCGTTCGGTTCGTTCGTTCGGTTCGTTCGTTCGGTTCGTTCGTTCGGTTCGTTCGTTCGGTTCGTTCGTTCGGTTCGTTCGTTCGGTTCGTTCGTTCGGTTCGTTCGTTCGGTTCGTTCGTTCGGTTCGTTCGTTCGGTTCGTTCGTTCGGTTCGTTCGTTCGGTTCGTTCGTTCGGTTCGTTCGTTCGGTTCGTTCGTTCGGTTCGTTCGTTCGGTTCGTTCGTTCGGTTCGTTCGTTCGGTTCGTTCGTTCGGTTCGTTCGTTCGGTTCGTTCGTTCGGTTCGTTCGTTCGGTTCGTTCGTTCGGTTCGTTCGTTCGGTTCGTTCGTTCGGTTCGTTCGTTCGGTTCGTTCGTTCGGTTCGTTCGTTCGGTTCGTTCGTTCGGTTCGTTCGTTCGGTTCGTTCGTTCGGTTCGTTCGTTCGGTTCGTTCGTTCGGTTCGTTCGTTCGGTTCGTTCGTTCGGTTCGTTCGTTCGGTTCGTTCGTTCGGTTCGTTCGTTCGGTTCGTTCGTTCGGTTCGTTCGTTCGGTTCGTTCGTTCGGTTCGTTCGTTCGGTTCGTTCGTTCGGTTCGTTCGTTCGGTTCGTTCGTTCGGTTCGTTCGTTCGGTTCGTTCGTTCGGTTCGTTCGTTCGGTTCGTTCGTTCGGTTCGTTCGTTCGGTTCGTTCGTTCGGTTCGTTCGTTCGGTTCGTTCGTTCGGTTCGTTCGTTCGGTTCGTTCGTTCGGTTCGTTCGTTCGGTTCGTTCGTTCGGTTCGTTCGTTCGGTTCGTTCGTTCGGTTCGTTCGTTCGGTTCGTTCGTTCGGTTCGTTCGTTCGGTTCGTTCGTTCGGTTCGTTCGTTCGGTTCGTTCGTTCGGTTCGTTCGTTCGGTTCGTTCGTTCGGTTCGTTCGTTCGGTTCGTTCGTTCGGTTCGTTCGTTCGGTTCGTTCGTTCGGTTCGTTCGTTCGGTTCGTTCGTTCGGTTCGTTCGTTCGGTTCGTTCGTTCGGTTCGTTCGTTCGGTTCGTTCGTTCGGTTCGTTCGTTCGGTTCGTTCGTTCGGTTCGTTCGTTCGGTTCGTTCGTTCGGTTCGTTCGTTCGGTTCGTTCGTTCGGTTCGTTCGTTCGGTTCGTTCGTTCGGTTCGTTCGTTCGGTTCGTTCGGTTCGTTCGGCTCGTTCGGTTCGTTCATTACCTGACAAGCCGACGCACCATCAAGATACTTTTCTCTACAAACTGGCAGAGTTTCATCACGATCGAATGATCAGAAATCAATCTAGGTACGATAATTCTTAGAGATCGCCAGATTCAAATATGTCAGGACGCATTTCGGTAATCTCATTGATGAGGGTTTTGCGCAATGCGTCCGGAGAAAATTCAGCGAAATTTGAAAGGGGCGAGGAGCCTCGTTCAACGATCTGTCGTATAAATTCGATCACGTATACTCCGCAGTTATAATTCCCAACTTGTCGGGGGCAAGTTAATTGCGGCAGCGCATTCCGCGTCATTCTCCATTCTCGTTCGTCATCATGAAATATTATTTTCCAAATTGCGACAAATTGTTTAAAATATTTCGCTCGTCAGTTTACGTCGGTATCATTATCCGCCAATGAGTCAAGAAAATGACATATTTTTTCACGAACGTCCGCAACTAATAATAAAGTATGCTCCTCATTCATTATCGGGAACAGGATCATATCTTTTCCCTGCAGATGATTTTCGCTCAGTGACGGATGTACCCCGCGCTTGACATACTTTCGTGTCCTCGTCTGTTGATATATAAAAATATCCCACTAGCTTTGACAATCAACGTAATACACGGAGACGTTGGAATTGCAGCGCGCGATTGCACTGGTTGCACAAAAGTCAATAACAATGTTATTGATTCTTGTGCAACCTTGCAGCGTATCAACGTCTGTAGCCTTTATCGGTACAGCTCGATTACCAACAAATGTAGGATTTGCCTTTTCCATAGACGACTCACCGCCGACCGCGTCAACGCGACCTCTTTCCGGCAACATTTGAGTCCATGACTTCCAGTGCATTTTAAAAATGCCTTCCGCCATGTGTCTCCGTGCCTTACAGTTCCTTATTCGCATGACGAACTTCCAAACCTCCTCGAAAATATCTTTGTTAACATTATCGCGGTATTGGCATACGGTAAGGAATGCTACCCGCAATTCGCTCGTCAAAGTCTTTTTTGGTTTAGGCATTGCGTTCGGCTCGTTCGATCGTTCGTTCGTTCGGCTCGTTCGTTCGTTCGGCTCGTTCGTTCGTTCGGCACGTTCGTTCGTTCGTTCGTTCGTTCGTTCGTTCGGCTCGTTCGTTCGTTCGTTCGGCTCGTTCGTTCGTTCGTCCGGCTCGTTCGTTCGTTCGTTCGGCTCGTTCGTTCCTTCGTTCGGCTCGTTCGTTCGTTCGTTCGGCTCGTTCGTTCGTTCGTTCGTTCGGCTCGTTCGTTCGTTCGTTCGGCTCGTTACCGATAGACGCGCATTGATTCAACTCGGCCACCCGATGAAATACATCGATCACCCAAAGACGAATCGATAGGGTAATTAATAATGAACGGCTACTTTTTTGAGAAAACTTCTCGGACGTTTTCCAAGCAAGTTATGTCATGACTCATACAGATATCGGCATCTGAAAAATGTTCATATTGAGGGATTCATAACTTCATTGTTTTTTTTGTATCGTATTCATCGCTCGATGGTCATTTCCTTCAGTTGTGAAATTGTTTAAGTAATTATTTATTTATCGCCTTAAAAAATCCTCGTTTATACCGGAGATGGTTGAGCGGCGGAAGGAGTGGCTGCCGGAACGTGCAATACACTTCATTGTTACCGATAGACGCGCATTGATTCAACTCGGCCACCCGATGAAATACATCGATCACCCAAAGACGAATCAATAGGGTAATTAATAATGAACGGCTACTTTTTTGAGAAAACTTCTCGGACGTTTGACAAGCAAGTTATGTCATGACTCATACAGACACCTGCATCTGAAAAATGTTCATATTTAGGGATTCATAACTTCATTGTTTTTGTATCGTATTCATCGTTCGCGCAGGGGGCGAGCGGCTCGCGCTTGGCGACATGTGCCGTCGAGCGCGCGACCTTCATCGACGGCGTACTGCTGATGCTGCATTTGCAGGTGTCCTCGCGTCGTGCGCATCTGTTGCTATCGTCCGGAGGTGCGAGTCACCGCGGTCACAGCATACATGTTCCCATGCGTTCAGGTCCTCCTGCTGCGCTTGACTGTGAACCGCGAGGAACACGTGCAATATTGCTGACCGTGTATTCACGGATCTGCGTTCGCCTCGCAGATGATGCAGCCCGCGGACGTGTGTCAAGCGTCTTTTATCGACAGTCTTTCTTCGGAGTTCGTGTCGCGTACTGGCGCATTCGCGACTTCCTGCGCTCGCAGGGAGCGAGCGGTTCGCGCGCTTGGGGACACGTGCCGTCGAGCGCACGACCTTCATCGGCGACGTACTGCTGATGCTGCATTTTCACTGCTATTCTGCTGATAGCGCATTCGCGGAATCGCGCTCGGACAGCAGCTCCAGCATCCTCGCGAGGACGACTTTATTATTCAGTTCGTCTTCACACCTCGTGCCGCGCGTATAAAATCAATTTCATCTGCGAATATGTATCCGCGATACGAGAGCAGCGTTGTGGATAACGAATTTTTGTGCACCGTTGTTCAGGTTGTGTGCGCCAACAATTTGCAAGTGCGGAGTGCCAACATGCAGAGTGCCTATGAGCAGCTGCAGGAACTGCTACAAAAGTATTATGCCATCGACGGTGCGGGTTCGCGAATAACGCTAGAACAATTAACTGTTGGTGTGTCTTGCGTTGTAGTTCGCCACGGTAGCGCAGTGCGCGGAGAAATAGTTTATTTTGACGAGGAGGATGGGTATTCCGAAGTGTTTCTTGGGGACGAGGGACGCTCGGATTTTTTCGAACTTTGTTATTTGCGTCAGCCGAACTCTCTGTGCACCGCGATGCCTGCTTTGAGCATCGAGTGTCATCTGTACGGCCTCGATCATCTCAATTTCGTTGGTGTTGAGTCGATGGTGGAGGAAGCGTGCACGGGTGACGGGCTGTTGGCCGTCATAGTCGCTCGTCGTCGCAGCAACCGGCCATACGCAATCAAACTGCTAGATCGAGAAAGACGTGATATCGCTGCTCTTGTCGTTGAGCAATATAATGCCCTTAACGATAATGCCTTCGACAACGGGTATATCGATGAGGGTTTCATCGAGGAAATAATCGACACCGATGACGACGACGACGACGACGGTGACAACAGTGACGAGGACGCCGAACGTTAACGTCAAAGTGATCGCGAGAAAAACAGGAGTGTGTGTGTTTGTGTGTGTGTGTGTGTGTGTGTGTGGCGATATAAGTTTATATATAAAAATAGGGTATAAGTTTATTATAAAATTGGGAGATCCTTCAGTGTGTTCAGCGCCGTTGACTCCACAGCAATGACCCAGCAACAACGAATAAAGGTAAAGTTAATTAAAAAGTAAATAATTATTTTCGAAAAACTTTTTTTTAGAAAAAATAATTAAATTGACAACATAAAATTTGAAAAATAAAAATCTCTTTGCAAATAATTATTTTTGAAAAATTTTTTGGGAGGAAAAATTAATTTGCCGGTGCGCCAATCACTGTTCCCCTAAAGTTATGCCTGCCACAGTGATTGGCCACCCAACTGGTCATTGGCCACCCAGTCTTTGGCCACCCCAATCATTGGCCACCATTTTTTCACATACACAACGGTGCGCTACGGCGATTCCAAACACTCTATCCCCACTTTTACCCCCACCACCTCGAACTACACTCTCAACGGTGGGGCTCGAGGAGTGGGGATAGGAGTGGGGGTCGCCATAGTGCACCGCATACTACTTATAAAGGCTAATTTCTTCAAATTGCCGCCCTTCTGGTCCCCAGATCAATTTGAGAAAGAGTAAAATGTGGGCTTTGTTCCTAGTGTGTGTGCGTTCTCCTTTTATTATTTGTATAGTATGTTGTGAACAACCGCACGATACGATAATATAAAGGTTAATTTCTTCAAATTGCCGCCCTTCTGGTCCCCAGATCAATTTGAGAAAGAGTAAAATGTGGGCTTTGTTCCTAGTGTGTGTGCGTTCTCCTTTTATTATTTGTATAGTATGTTAGGAACAACCGCACGATACGATAATATAAAGGTTAATTTCTTCAAATTGCCGCCCTTCTGGTCCCCAGATCAATTTGAGAAAGCGTAAAATGTGTAGTGTATGGTGATTGGTCTATTTCCTTTTTATTAATGTGTTTCAAACTCAAATGTATCCGTATGGGTAGAGTAAGAAAATATTTTAAATCAATTTGACAGAAGTGAAGTGTTTTCTGTACGTGTACCTTCGCGGATCGTTATCGGGAATATACTTCGGGTGTAAACATTTTATTTCATAATTAATGGGTTTAAACAAATATTTAATTTCAATTCCCGTGTTGGTTTTCCGGGCTTGTGAATGTTTCCTGACACGGTTATTGTCTCTGGTTTTTTGTTCTTCTACTCTAATTTTATCCATAAACAAAATTTTTATTTATCAAGAAGAATTAATAATTTTCCAATGTTTGGATACTAATGATTGGTCTTTCCTTTTTGGCAAACATTCCTTTGATCCCGGACGAGCCCCCAAAAATTCTGTTACGTCAAAACTGTCGATGATTTTATTTCGCTGAGTTTTTACGCAACTGTTGCCCCTATTCCATTAACACTCTCTGGTCAGAACGATGAGAATCGATCTTTACCACGCCCGGTATTAATCACGGTAACAACTGCCCATTTTTAAGCCTAACCTTGCGGAAAATTGCTTGGGATAGGGCCCTAGGAATGCCTGTCGTTTCTAAAGTCGTAGGGTGTTTTCTGAACTCCTAATCCCTCCCTTTTCGAATTTACGCTTTCCGGAGAATTTAAAGTAACAACGAAATGTTCACTTCGATTTGAAAGGTGATTGAAAGGTCTGTTTGACGGTGGGTTTACTCCAGGAAAACTGACGAATGGGTTAGGAAAGGACAAATTAATAAATTCATGCACTGGAAAATGACCCGATAAACGTAGAGAAGAAAAGATTATAAAGAGTAAAATAAAATGTATGTCGCTTACGTTTTTAATGCTGGAATTCGCCGATATTGGAATAATTCGTAGAACTTTCGACGATTTCGTTGGTAGAAATTAGTTTTATTTCGGATTAAATAATTCACGAAAAAGGTACAAAATAAATCAAACAATGATTCTCGAACCCGAGGTTCGGACAAAAATGATGTTTCCTTAACTTTCGGTGAATTAATAAAGGTATTGCTCGGCTGGTAATTATTCGACGATAGTTATCAATGGATGATGAAATTAAATGAACACTGGTTGGAAATAATAATCGCAATCGGAGAACAGAATGAACAATAGGTTCGGTGATCGAAAATAAAAATTGATGCGTGATCGAACAAAGACACCTTTGTTCAATGAAACGTAAACTGGCGAAACGAATGACGACAACGGCGTCAATCGGATGATGGTAACTGGCGCTGAGTGCCGAATGTTTGGGCTTTTTATACCTTTTTCTAGGTTAAAATAAGTGGGAGTATCATGTGTGCTTTTCCTCGAAATGTCATTAAAAAGGCTTGCTATACTGGAAGGAAGGTGCATGGGTAAGGGGAAAAAGGGGTGATGCGTGGATAGAAGGGTTTTCTGATTCGTCGATCGGTGTTTCACCGTTAGATAGTCGGGGAGATGGTGTGGATCTCGGTGCTTGACTCATCATTTCCCTGGGTGAGGGGAGTCGCGTTCAAGGCCCAGCGCAAGCCCGTTTGGCTAAGAATTCGGGGCCAGCATCGAGCGCTATCCTGTTTGCCGCGATAAAAACCCGTCGCTAGCGTCGTTCCGCCGAAAGTCGCGGCTTTCGTGCATCTCCCCCCAAGTCGTCCCCGTTGTCCCTTTGACGATTTGAGCCGCGATATTTTTATGGGATGGACCGAGAGGTGCTTTTTTTCCTTCCTAATATTAATTCCTTCCCACATATTCTTGTTGGATGCTCTTGAAAAGGTGCGAGTATCTCTGGATGAGAGTAGCCTACACGTGTCGATTTGTTTCAGGAATTATTCCCTTTGTTAACTTAACAATTATTTGGATTGAACATATATATACATATATATTTACATGTACATATATGTCCTGTCCTTTTTCTAGATTAAAATGATAGATTCCCGACAGTATTCTGGTCCCACGTTCGTGCTCATTACGTTTTTCCTTTCCTGCATTAACTAACAAGGGGCTGTTAAACCCTTGTTCCAGCTCTCCACGTGGGACGAGAATCTTTCGGATCTCATTTACAATCAAATTGGTGTTTAAACAACTAAATTTCTTACTTCATAAACAATAAAAAAAATTATTAGATGAGTATTACTGATCATTTAGATTGTGAACAAAGTTTAACTCTCCTGTAGGAAATCGGTAGAGGGGAGCGAGGCTCCCTGTGGTGCCGCACCGGCGATTTTGCCGCCTGGCAACTCGAATGATTTGTTCAAAAGCGTTCTTAAAATTCCCTTTTGAAACTTATTCTACGAGTGTTGGTTACCTTTAATATTAATTATTTATTAAGTCTAACAAAGTTGCTCGAAATGGTTTGTTTATCCCTATTTATCCTAAACCAAAAATAATCAGGAATTATTTCTTTGTTTAAATTATTATTTATTTCGTAATTGTTTTTAATTCTTCTAGGCCTGGATTGAAAATATTTTTAATTATTGATCTGTCTATATTATTTCTCCTCATCTTCATTCTAGTTTGCAGGCTCCTGTAGCTCGCCTTTATTGTAATAGTCGTTATAACGACAGGGTAGCAAAAATTCTCTCTCGTGATTTCGAGGAAAAAAGCGCGGTACTTCGTTTCTACCGTGGCGTGACTTTCTACTCTCAAGGCTTTGAGGCGCTAGACTCTATGAATCAGAATTATCGATAGCTGGAAACCCCAAGGATTTCCATAGAGCCGCAGGTAACCGGTCGAAACGACTGGCTTAGGTGGGGATCCGGCCCAGCGGCAGATCACTGCGGGCCCCCAAATGGTTCCCCGGCGATGGTACAGAAGATCTAGCGATCCCTGCGATCTATGAGTGTTTAGTCGATACTCGTACCTGACACGGTCACGAGGTATCTCAAGCGGGTTGGCTTTTTACTCGTCCCCAAAAGGGGCAGCGCTAACGGTCATAGACCATATTTGGCGGCCTTCCTTTTCCACGATTTATCCAGATCTGTTTGACCATGCCGTTAGATTTTTGACGGTCAAGCTTGACCAGCCTCTTGTGCCTACTGATTATACCGGCTGAGTTCATCAAGTTGATCCTTTGGCAGAAACGAGTCATTTATCTAACTTTCTACTATTTCGGGTTATCTGACCGAATTTTGCCCCTTTCTTTTTATTTTATTTTCTGAGTCCCGTTTTAGTGTGAGGAGAAATAATAAAGAAATTTTAGTCGTTACGCTTGACGTAACAGGAGAATGAAAAGAACGTAAATCGAATGAAAGGCAAAAGGGTAGATCCTTCATATAGAGAAGCGGAGGAGGGAAAGAACGTAGATCGAATGAAAAGATAAGGGAAGATCCTTTATACAGAGAAGCGGAGAATGAAAAGAACGTAAATCGAATGAAAGGCATAGGGTAGATCCTTCATATAGAGAAGCGGAGGAGGGAAAGAACGTAGATCGAATGAAAAAGATAAGGGAAGATCCTTTATACCGAGAAGCGGAAAAGGAAAAGAACGTACATCGGATAAAAGAGATACGGATAGAGATCCCTTATACAGAGAAGCGGAGAAGGAAAAGAACGTATATCGAATGAAAGATATAAGGGAAGATCTTTTATACAGAGTACCAGAGAAAAAAAAATAATGTACAACGAATGATACATTTACGACAAGACCTGAATTATCGAATTAATGAAAAAACAAAGAATAAAGGCAAGTTGAAAGGGCTGCGACAAAATTCTGCCTACAGAGCAGTAGAATACACGTCTAATAATAATAGAAAAAAAGAATTGCGGAGTGACCCTGATTTTGTAGCTCACGAAAAGAAACGCGATACTCTACGAAAAAAATCATTGCGTTTGGACGATTTCTTCAGATATCGTGAAAATTACAGTAAATCCATAAACAAACAAATCAAATCTCCAAGGAATGACAATGACCATGACAAAAATATTTTAATAAAAAATTATTTAATTAACAGGAAGATGGGTCCCGACATAATTTGTGTCTGTTGTGAAAATTTGTTCTTCCAAAAATCGTTTTAACCCGGAAAAAGTGAAAAGTCAATTAAGTGATACAATTTTAAAGATAGAAGAATTTATGACTAACGTAATGAATAATTCATCGGAATACATTTGTAAAACTTGTAAGAAATATGTATTACACGGCGAGATTCCAAAAATGGCAGCGAATTCTGATTTAAGATTCCCCAACTTGCCGAAAGAAATAACAAGTTTAACTGCAATTGAAGAACGTATGGTATCACCATACATTCCGTTTATGCAGATCAAAGCATTACAACCATATGCTATACATCCACAATTGTCGCTACAAGGAAGTATAGTGAATATTCCGGTAGAAGTTAACGAGATGATAAACGTTTTACCAAGATCCTTTGATGCGATGTCGACGATTCAAATTAAATTGAAGCGACACGTAGATCATAAGTCAGATTACATGTATGAGACCATAAGTCCTGCAAAAGTTTGTGAAGCATTGGATTATCTTCGACATACTCCTTTGTATATTACTAACAAAGTAAATGTCGATGATGAATTTTTCAAAAAATATGAAAAAAACTTTTAAATCGAACTAGATTTTATCGTTGATAAACAAGATAAAGAACCTGAAAATATAGTATCCACTTCTACAAACACCAATAATTTGGACGAGGCTTCAGACTCAGGGGATTCTGATTCTTTTGAACCTATCGATGAAGTTCTCATTCTTGATAGAAATCAAGAAGTATCTTCTAAGGTTCATGTTATAGCACCTGGACAGAATAAATGTTCAGTTCCTTGGCATTTGACTGAAAATATCGACGAATTATGCTTCCCAAAAATCTTTGGCGGGGAAATTCTTGATAAAAAAAACAGACTGACTTACTCAGGACGAGTTAAATTCGAAGCACGAAATAAAGATCGAAGATCGTGTGATCCGACACGAATCTTATTTATGGCCAAACAAAAGTTAGAAAGGTCTGTTATGTCTAATATTAATATTTGTTTGAGACGTGTAAAAAATAATAGTAACCTGACAGTTGAAGACGTTACAGACTCGAATTTTATAACCGATTCAATAGTCCATAACGATGGGTTTCAATTTTTGAAACAAATACGGTCATCTCCGTCCTATTGGGAAAGTAAAAAGAAACATTTACTGTCTATGATTAGACAGTTTGGAGTGCCGACGTTTTTCATAACGTTCTCCGCATGTGAATCTAAAAACGCCGACTTATTGCGAATTTTGTACAAAATACGACATGGTAAAAGTATCAGTACTGCAGATGCGATATGGCTAGAGCCATCTGAAAAAGCATTATTGATTCGAGAAGATCCAGTAACTTGTGTTAGATATATTGAAGAGAGATTCAATCAAATTATGTCTATGCTACAGAATGCTCATGGACCATTTGGAACAAACTATGTGATTGATTGTTTTCAAAGGCGGGAATTCCAAGCTAGAGGGTCAGTTCATACCAATAATCTCGTTTATTGCAACAATGCGCCGATTTATGACGAAGAAGATCCCGAGGCCATCAAAACATTGATAGAATGGATAGATAAATTGATCACATGTGAACATGATCCTACGAATCCATTTGTAACATTGCAACATCATCGACATACACCAATCTGTTACAAAGGAAGAAAAAATAAATCTTCGTGCCGATTCAATATTCCCATGTATGTCATGGACGAAACAATGATCCTTAAGCCATTAAGCGAAGACGCAAGATCAAATTGTGATAAAACAAATTTAAGAAAAATCAAAGAACTTATGCAAGTATTTTTCGAATCTAATGTGCTTGTAACGTTCGAAAGTATGTTAGAGCGATTAGAAATGACGAAACAAGAGTACATACATGCAATCCAAAGCTCTTCGAACAGAACTGAAATATATTTGAAGAGACGTAGCAATGAAGTAGCAATAAATCCTTATAACAAGACGATCCTTATACTTCTGGAATCGAATATGGACATACAATTCGTCATAGATCCATACAGTTGCGCTTCATACATGATCAATTACGTTACCAAAATTGATGCTGGATTGTCGAGACTGTTAAGAGACGCTGCAAAAGATCAACAAAATGGAAATATGAGTATCAGACAGAAATTTCGAAACATTGCCAATGTCTTTATAAACGGTAATACACTGTCCGCCCAAGAGGCAGTTTATCACGTTTTAGGGCTACCTTTGACATTGTGTAGTCGAGCAGTAACCTACATTAACACTGCTCCACAAAACGAAAGAGTTCGCATGTTGAAATCTCGCACAGCATTGGAAAAGATGAATGGCATTTCTACAGATGTATACTATAAAAATATCATTGAAAAATATGAGGCTCGCGGTTCAACGTTGGAACAGGTTTGTCTTGCCGATTTCGCAGCAAATTACGACCAAAAAATCTCTACGAATGAAAATGACAGTGACGAAGAATTGGACATTGCCAAAGAAGTTCATCACCGTCAAAAAACGAAAATCATTAGATTTCGTAGATACAAATTGCAACAAGATCGATATAATTACTTCAGAGAACAGGTATTACTCTTCTTGCCTTGGACAAATGAAACCAATGAAATAGAAACTCAAAATTGTGAAAAGATTTACGCGGAAAACATCACTACAATTGATCAAAATCGCCAAAAATATTCGGTGGTCGGTGATGAAGAACTTGATAATGCATTCGCTGAAGCCCAAACGAACTATCAAGATTTAGAAAATGAGGAGACAGAGTCGTTTATGAAAAACAGAATACCGAAAGACCAAGGAGTTGATATTTTCGGTCAAACAGGCTCTGTAGATTGCTCGAAGACACATAAGAGGCGGATAACTGGTCCTCCGAAAGTGACAAAAGAAGAAATGATGAATTCTCTCGACAAATTAAATGACCGACAAAGGGAAATAACTTTGCATGTTTTGAATTGTTTCAAAACTGGAAATCTACCGATTCGAGTGTACATGAGTGGATCAGCTGGTGTTGGTAAAAGTACAGTAATCAACTCGATCTATCAGTTGCTGCTTAATTATTTTGATGAAACACCAGGTGTAAAAAATGATTCATTAAAAATATTGTTATGTGCACCTTCGGGCAAGGCAGCATTTTTAATAGGTGGTGTAACCCTCCACACAGCATTTGCCTTACCCGTAACACAGTATGGAGGACAAATGCCACAGCTATCAGCAGACATAGCTAATACGATACGAGAGAGTTTATTTGAAATTAAATTATTGATAATAGATGAAATATCGATGGTGGGCAGCACTATGCTCAGTCGTATTGATACAAGATTGAGGCAAATAATGGGACGTGATAAAAGTTTTGGAGGAATTTCTGTGATTGTTGTTGGGGATCTTCATCAATTACTACCTGTTATGGATAGTCCAATATATCTTCCACCAAAGTCGTCAATGTTGAGTGTTTTTTCCGGAACCGTTCTGTGGGATGAATTCCAGTTTTTTGAATTGACTGAAATAATGAGGCAAAAGGAAGACAAGACTTTTATCAATGCCCTTAACAATCTTGCTATAGGAGAAATGACTGAAGATGATATCGCTATAGTTAAATCACGAGAAACTAAAGAAGAAGACGTACCAACGGAATCAATCAGATTGTATACTGACAATTCTTTGGTTGATGCCTACAATAAAGTCAAAATAGACAGGAAACAAGGCATATCTTACGAAGCGAAAGCTAATGATTCGGTTTTGGGTAAGTCTGTAGTAAATTAAGAAATAAGTTGCTGACCGCATTGAAAAATAAGAAACGCACTGAATGTGGCGGCCGGCCGTATAAAGTGACGCTAAAAGTGGATATTAATTATATGATTACCTCTAATATTGATGTCGAAGATGGGTTAGTCAATGGTGCTTGTGGAATGTTGAAGCATATAACATTCCTACCGATGACTGAAGAACCACTCAAAATATGGTTAGATTTCAACAATGAACATGTTGGAGTAAAGCAACGTCAACCATTTCTTAAGTACATCATTGAAAATGCCATTTACACGTGCTTAGTTCCACTTTCTCGTTCGTCTATAGTACTAAACGTAAATGAAAGACAAGGCTATCAAACAGTTAGACAACAATTTCCAATTACTCCCGCTGAGGCTTTAACGATCCATAAAAGTCAAGGACAAACATATAAAAAAGTATGTATCGACTTACGAAAAAGCTCACGCATGACAAGGTCCATGCTCTATGTAGCAATTAGTAGAGTCAGGAAGTTATCTGATTTATACATTCTCGGTAATTTTACGCCACCAAAGAAACCATCGGCGGATAATCCTTTGGAATTGGAAATAAAACGATTGAAGGAAGAAAAATGCCTCAAATTGTCGTATAGGAAAATAATAGAGGGAGATGTGTTAAAAGTTATATATCAGAACGTACGTTCATTGAATAAAAATCTTTCCCACATCATCTCCGATAAATGGTACATTCAAGCGGATGTATTACTTTTCTCGGAATCCCACACGATCTCTTCAGATGACTTGAAATTTGATGGATTTACTATTGCGTTCCGATCTGATCCCCTTTATGTACGGTCACCAAAAGGTATAATATGTTTTATCAGAAAAGAATTGAATTTTTCGATTCATGGACATATACAGAAAGATGTAACAACAACAAATGGACAACACCAGCATATTGACTTTATACATCTTAATGTAAACGAAGTCGACATCATAACTGGATACAAATCTCCGTCAATTCATAGAAACATATTTGTAGATGAACTTAATAAGATTTTAAATAACACATCGGCAACGGACAAGATCTTAATCGGAGACTTCAATTATGATTCGTATAAAGAAGGTGGATTTTTAGAAGAATATTTGAATCGATATAATTTCAAACGCGCAATTCCGCCGGAAATATCTACGACGAACTTTAACACACAGATTGACGTGATATTTGTATTGAAAACAATGTCGCGTTATACATCTGGTGTTTACGAATCATATTTCTCGGATCATAAGCCTATATTTATTGGCTTAAGCTCTCAAAACAAAACATCAAGTCCCACATTACGCACAATTCTCCCAACTAAATCAAACTATGAAAATCAACTTGAATGTACAACAAATTTGGATGAATGTATATTCAAATATCCAACTGAATCTCAAGCAATTGACGGCGACAATAGTGTAATGTTATATAAGGATGTTATAAGTAGGGCCAGGAAGTTCGCGCGGATACGATGCCCCCTTTTATTTCGGCACTGGCTTGAGGCAGCGTGAAGCGAGTCGCGCTGCGACTCGGTTCACGCGGCCACGCGGCTTGACGCGCGCGAAATACAGTTGTCAGCCTCGACCGACTTTGACATCTGGCCAATGTTCGAAATTCGTAATTTCTGAATGACGAATAATAGAATTAATTCCGAGCCAATGAGTGCGCGGATGTAAAACAAAGTGGATGGATTTATTTTTTCAGCATAGTTTTACAGTGTAGTACTAATCTTGAGCGTCAAGAAGGTAAGACGAATTTTTATTATTTTCTACTTAAATGTATTTTTATTTTTAAAATCAAGTTCGACGGAGCCCCGGAAGGTTCAGGTTTTTTAAATATAATTTTAAGCACTGAAATGCTTTAATCAACGGGATAGGCAAACGGGAGGGATGAACGGGATGGGTGAACGGGTTGGACCAACGGGATGGGCAAACGGGAGGGATGACCGGAATGGGTAAACGGGATGGACGAGCGGGATGAGTAAACGGGACGTACAGCAGGATGGGTGAACGGGATGAACGAGCGGGATGGGTAAACGGGATGGACGAACAGAATGGACGAGCGGGATAAGTGAACGGGACGTACAGCAGGATGGGTGAACGGGATGGACGAAACCGGATGGACGAGCGGGAAGGACGAGTGGGATGGACGAGCGGGATGGGTGAACGGGATGGGTGAACGGGATGGGTGAACGGGATGGGTGAACGGGATGGGTGAACGGGATGGGTGAACGGGATGGGTGAACGGGATGGGTGAACGGGATGGGTGAACGGGATGGGTGAACGGGATGGGTGAACGGGATGGGTGAACGGGATGGGTGAACGGGATGGGTGAACGGGATGGGTGAACGGGATGGGTGAACGGGATGGGTGAACGGGATGGGTGAACGGGATGGGTGAACGGGATGGGTGAACGGGATGGGTGAACGGGATGGGTGAACGGGATGGGTGAACGGGATGGGTGAACGGGATGGGTGAACGGGATGGGTGAACGGGATGGGTGAACGGGATGGGTGAACGGGATGGGTGAACGGGATGGGTGAACGGGATGGGTGAACGGGATGGGTGAACGGGATGGGTGAACGGGATGGGTGAACGGGATGGGTGAACGGGATGGGTGAACGGGATGGGTGAACGGGATGGGTGAACGGGATGGGTGAACGGGATGGGTGAACGGGATGGGTGAACGGGATGGGTGAACGGGATGGGTGAACGGGATGGGTGAACGGGATGGGTGAACGGGATGGGTGAACGGGATGGGTGAACGGGATGGGTGAACGGGATGGGTGAACGGGATGGGTGAACGGGATGGGTGAACGGGATGGGTGAACGGGATGGGTGAACGGGATGGGTGAACGGGATGGGTGAACGGGATGGGTGAACGGGATGGGTGAACGGGATGGGTGAACGGGATGGGTGAACGGGATGGGTGAACGGGATGGGTGAACGGGATGGGTGAACGGGATGGGTGAACGGGATGGGTGAACGGGATGGGTGAACGGGATGGGTGAACGGGATGGGTGAACGGGATGGGTGAACGGGATGGGTGAACGGGATGGGTGAACGGGATGGGTGAACGGGATGGGTGAACGGGATGGGTGAACGGGATGGGTGAACGGGATGGGTGAACGGGATGGGTGAACGGGATGGGTGAACGGGATGGGTGAACGGGATGGGTGAACGGGATGGGTGAACGGGATGGGTGAACGGGATGGGTGAACGGGATGGGTGAACGGGATGGGTGAACGGGATGGGTGAACGGGATGGGTGAACGGGATGGGTGAACGGGATGGGTGAACGGGATGGGTGAACGGGATGGGTGAACGGGATGGGTGAACGGGATGGGTGAACGGGATGGGTGAACGGGATGGGTGAACGGGATGGGTGAACGGGATGGGTGAACGGGATGGGTGAACGGGATGGGTGAACGGGATGGGTGAACGGGATGGGTGAACGGGATGGGTGAACGGGATGGGTGAACGGGATGGGTGAACGGGATGGGTGAACGGGATGGGTGAACGGGATGGGTGAACGGGATGGGTGAACGGGATGGGTGAACGGGATGGGTGAACGGGATGGGTGAACGGGATGGGTGAACGGGATGGGTGAACGGGATGGGTGAACGGGATGGGTGAACGGGATGGGTGAACGGGATGGGTGAACGGGATGGGTGAACGGGATGGGTGAACGGGATGGGTGAACGGGATGGGTGAACGGGATGGGTGAACGAGATGGACGAACGGGATGGGTGATCCCCTTCGTCCATCCATGCCAATGGATGCGAATTCGATCCACTCATCCCGCTGTCGTTTAGTCCGCCTTTACGAAGCAAAATACTGAACGAATTACGAAGACTTAAGGGAATAGAGAAGCGCGGGAGTAGCAAGGACATTGTTAAAATATCCGAACTTCAGGTATACAGCTGGATCGGTCTCAATGATCTGCTAGTTTTTCAGCCCTTACCGATCTAAAATCGAAAAAAATCTGAGGCTCAACAGAATAGAAATACGTGCGGAATGGCAAAGACATTGCTCTATTTTTATTTTTATTTGAAAGGCTGACCGATGTATTGTCTCTTGAGAGCACGTGGAGTGTTTATGTCTCGGGAGAGACATTGCTCTATTATTTATTTCACTTTTCCGGTACACAGCGGAAATGAACATATCGAACTGCCCTTTATTCTATGCTTTCGAACGGAAGGTCCAAACGAAATATGGAATCTTAGAAGCATGAGCAGGGGAAAGAACATTGCTTCCAGTAGCGTTTGGAGTGGAAAAAGGTTTTCTTCGCCGAAAAATTATTTTGTTTTTTATTTTAAAACTTGAGGCATGGGTTCAAGATATTGATTCGAGCATCGAAAATTCGGTCGTAGCCACGAGTAGATCTCAGATTCTTCCTTTAATGGGTGTTCCAAAAAGGTGCGGGGTGGCAAAAAAAATTTGAAATTTTTTTCGTAGCCCCTAGTAGATCTTAAATTTCTTAACTTAAATTCAAGCATCAAAATTCGTTCGTAGCACCTAGTAGACCTTAAATTCGTCTTTTTAAGCTTGTTCTAAAGGGGTGCGGGGGCGGCAAAAAAATTAAAAATTTTATTTGTCTCCAAACTTGAGGCCCGGGTTGACGATATCGATAGGAGCATCGAAATTCGTTCGTTGCCCCTAGTAGATCTCCAATTATTTTTTTTTGCTTGTTCCAAAGGGGTGCGGGGGCGGCAAAAATATTTAATATTTTGTTTGTCTTCAATCTTGAGGAACGGGTCGACGATATCGATCGGAGCATCGAAATTCGTTCGTAACCCCTAGTAGACCTCAAGTTCCTCCTTTCAAGGGTGTTCCAAAGGGGTACCAGGGCGGCAAAAATATTTAATATTTTGTTATTTTTAAACTTGAGGCACTGGTTCACGGTATCGATTTGAGCATCAAAAATTCGGTCGTAGCCCCGAGTAGATCTCAGATTCTTCCTTTTATGGATGTTCCAAAAACGTGCGGGGGCTGCAAAAAAATTGAAACTGTTTTTTATCGTTAAACTTGATGGACGAGTCCACGATATCGATTGAAGAATCGAAATTCGATCGTAGCTCCGGGGACACTTCAAGTTCCTCGTTTTATTGGTGTTTCAAAAGAATGCCGGAGCGGTAAAATAATGTGACGTTTTTTTACCTTCGAATTTCAATCACAAGTCTACTTATACCTGTTGAGACGGTACCCAAAGTCCGCTCGCCTCCAAAACCCTTTGGAGCACTGCAGAGAATCGGAGCAACGACAAGGATCGCGAAAAGCCCGAGCACGTCGGTAAAACGGAGCGCCCAGGCGAGAGGCTAATACCCGGGGAGTCGGCAGCCGGGAGCGGCCTGTCTTACCCCGAGACTCAGCGCGCATTTCGGAGCACGCGCCTAGCACGCAGGTGTTGCGTCAGCCGCGCATTAATCGATTAACCCTTTACCTAATATACAGCGCCGGCGACTTCTCTCGGGGACGGGAGTAACTGCCGCCGTCTGTTAACCCTTTCCTTTTGAAAATACAGCGTCGGCGACTTCTCTCGGTGACGGGAGAGACTGCCGCCGTCTGTTTCCTCGGCCAATCTTTTCCTTATAATTTCTTTTATATAGGATTTACATCAGCGCGGATTTAATAAGATTTTTCTTTCTACCAACGATTGGGATTGCATTCGAATAAAACCAAACTATTTCAATTGACATTTAGAATCAATTTCTGTCTCTCGAATTTTTATTTTACAGCACCTGCCCTCACAAAAATTAACAAGTGAGCAAAGAACTCACATAGCGACGCTTTTGGAGCAGAGACGGGTAAGACTCCAAAAAGCGATACGTTACACTGTATCGACACGAGGGAAAAAATTAAGTTCAAATTTGTTTCGGGACAGCGAAGACCGCTGGTTTAGACAACGAAGACCGCTGGTTTAGACAGCGAAGACCGCTGATTTGGAACAGCGAAGACCGCTGATTTAGACAGCGACGACCGCTGATTTGGAACAGCGAAGACCGCTGAAATCAGGACAGCGCATACGCTGCGAAAAACATTTCATATCCATTGTTATACTTTAACCATAACAATGGACCACGAAAGATTTTCGAAGATTTTCAAATTTGAAGCTTCGTCGATTGTCTCGAAGCACCGCTTTATACATAGAAAAACTGCGTTCCACCTCACATGACGTGATGGGAGCGTATTGAACAGCAGCTAGATCGTCATTGTCCCAGTTTGGAAGCTTTTCGACGAGATTTCCCTGTCGGAAGTAAATATCGTTCAGTCTCATGAAGCCTTCGTTATCAAAAATGTTGTCCAATTTTTCCTTTATCGTTGGCAACACGGTCTCAGAGTCATCGATTTGACGATGAACGTTCATGATGATCTGGATTGATTGCTCAAGACTCAGTTCGCGACTTTCGAGCTTCGTAATTGCTACTGACAGACATGAAAAGTTCTCTTCGATGGTTTGGAAATTTTCGTGTATCGTCGGGATTTCGAGCATCTTTTGACTTAGTTACGGAGGTCGCGTCTTGCGGAAGGGCATCGATAACCCGCTTTACGACAACGAAGTTCGTACTATAGTATACTGCTGCGTCAATCCACGTACACCACCGAGTTAGAATTGGTTCCGGCGGCTGTCGCAGTCCAGGAGCTAGTTCTTTAAAAACTGCAAGCCTCGCTGGAGCTTTAAGAAACACTTTCTTTATTTCGTTAATAGCTGAGTTGGCCTCTTTATACGCATCTCGAACTGCCTCGGCTACTCTGTGCAATCCGTGAGCGAGACACGTTACATGAATTAGTTTCGGAAATCTTTGAACCAAAGTTTTTGCCGACTTCTTCATGTAGCTTGCTGCATCGGTTACGTACAACAGGACTTTGTCGTGTTGGATGCCATCCGGCCACAAAACTCGAAGTGAATCTTCGAAGAATTGTACGACCGTCTCGCTATTGGTTGCATCCAACACACCGGTGTTTATGACTCGCGGTATTCCGGCGCGATCGGGGAATAGAGGGCCAACAACAGCATTTGCAACGTGTCGCATTTCAGCGTCCGTTGTCTCGTCGATCGAGATCCAAATTCTATTGTCGGCGATCTCCTCCCGAATCGCCGCGATTGTCTCGTCGTAACACTCATTTACATACGTTTTGCGGAGAGTTGACGCATCCGGAACCTTACGCTGAGTCCATTTCTCTAGGAAGCCGATCACAGCGGGATGTCCAACTTTCTCCAACGGAATGTCTGCTTGCAGGAACGCTTCGCATAACTCCTGCTGCTTCGGCATGTTTGGCGGTCTCCTCGTGACGTTGCACATCTCTCGGTTTGAAGGATTTTAGGTTTTAGGTGCACCACTTACAGTATAGAAGTGTTTCACCTTCTTCGTCGGGTCTCAATTCGTAAGCCCGCATGTCGCGGACCTCGGATAACTGCGCATAGCGCAGTTGCGGGGTTAACGCTCTTCTCGGCATGTTTCGCGTGACGTTTAACTAGCACGGAAGATGACTGATTTAAAAAAGTGAAGATCAAGGAGAAGATTGCAAACATAAGAGATTCATCGTGCTTGCTATGGTTGGCACGAATAAAACACCGGCTTCTGCATTCTAGAGAATCCGTCTATTTTTAATCGACAACAGGCTCGTTTCACAGTATACCAGCTGTCCGACAAAATAGAGCAATGTCCTTACCGCGACATACACATTCCGAAATAGTCTTAAGACCAGAGTTGCGCAAAATACTAGAAAATACTCAAGATACAAAATACTATGTATATATTTAAAATACAAAATTTTAAGTATTATATGCATTTAAAATACAAAATACTTTTACTACTTAACATATATGTATAAAAAAGTATCTCTTAAAAATGAATACGGATGGATCGATGAACGGGATGGATAGACCGTTCGTTCATCCCGCTCGTCCATCCCGCTCGTTCATCCCGCTCGTCCATCCCGCTCGTCCACCCCGTTCATCCATCCAAGTATCCGCTGCTAAGAAATTTGCAATCAATCGCTGAGGAAGCAATCAATACCGTGTGTCGGTAACATTGCTCCCTCAGCTTTCAACAGAGCGGCGTGCATGGTTCCCATGGAAACAGGAGGCGCCTAGCTTTGTTGACTGTCACAACGACCGACGCATTCAACCATGGCAGATCAAAAAGTACGTATAATATTTAAAACACGTGGAAATTTGATTACGCGAATAACTAAAATGTTTTTTCAGGAACATGATGCCATCATCATCGACGATGAAAGTCGAGACGGTGAGGACGATGGCCACGCCAGCACTGAGGGAGGCAGCGGCCCATCGAAGCGGCACAGACCGAGAGGAGGCCGAAGGCTTGCCGAGCGTACACGAATGTAAGTAAAACAAGAATCTTCGTGTCTATTTACAAGTATATTCTTACTCAATAAAGGGTTCGTGATCATTTTCAGTTGGTATTCCAGTCAACGACGTGCTGCCGAAAGGAGAGACGAGACGGAGAAAAAGGAAACAAATCGTACCCAAAGGAAGGAGACGATACCGGAAAAACAGACGACAAAAATATGAAGCGAAATAATAAACGAAAAAGGCGAATCAACAATAACAAAATAAACAAACAACGACGCAGGGAAAATAACAAAAAACCTCGAAACAAAAACACCATTCGGGCCTACAAGAAAATAATAATAATAAATAAAGCTAAAGGGGGAATTTAATTATAACGGGGGGGGGGGGGGGGGGGTCGAAGGAAAATAAATAAAAATGCGTTATATTTTTTTTTTAAATGGCGTGTGCGTGTGCGTGTGCGTGTGCGTGCGCGTGTGCGTGCGCGTGCGCGTGTGCGTGCGCGTGCGCGTGCGCGTGCGCGTGCGCGTGCGCGTGCGCGTGCGCGTGCGCGTGCGCGTGCGCGTGCGCGTGCGCGTGCGCGTGCGCGTGCGCGTGCGCGTGCGCGTGCGCGTGCGCGTGCGCGTGCGCGTGCGCGTGCGCGTGCGCGTGCGCGTGCGCGTGCGCGTGCGCGTGCGCGTGCGCGTGCGCGTGCGCGTGCGCGTGCGCGTGCGCGTGCGCGTGCGCGTGCGCGTGCGCGTGCGCGTGCGCGTGCGCGTGCGCGTGCGCGTGCGCGTGCGCGTGCGCGTGCGCGTGCGCGTGCGCGTGTGCGTGTGCGTGTGCGTGTGCGTGTGCGTGTGCGTGTGCGTGTGCGTGTGCGTGTGCGTGTGCGTGTGCGTGTGCGTGTGCGTGTGCGTGTGCGTGTGCGTGTGCGTGTGCGTGTGCGTGTGCGTGTGCGTGTGCGTGTGCGTGTGCGTGTGCGTGTGCGTGTGCGTGTGCGTGTGCGTGTGCGTGTGCGTGTGCGTGTGCGTGTGCGTGTGCGTGTGCGTGTGCGTGTGCGTGTGCGTGTGCGTGTGCGTGTGCGTGTGCGTTGTATGTATGCATGCATGTACGTATGTATTCGTGTGTGACTCAGACGCGAAAAATTCAAATCGTTAACTCGACAATGCTTCTACCGATCAAGCTGAAATTTCACACACGGCATGTATGGTTAATAGTTAATGTTTCTTGAAAATCTTATACAAAAATTTGCAATCGTTTTATTTTTCTTTTAATGATTTTTAATTTCTTCGAAAATGTCTGTATGCATTCTAGCTCTTATAATTTTTCTGTTTTATGAGCAAAGAGTTGTACACGGTTGGTGTATGATCTTCCATGGCGTTATTTTGTGTATTTTCAAACAAAGATTTCTTTGTTTCCCGATGGAATCACGGAGAAATCCAGGTATCTTTCATGTTCTACGGCAGAAATACATAAGGTAATGGACGTGATTGGATTGAAAAAGTTAGACAAATAGGTATTTGGATTTCTTGAGGAAAATCGGAAGTGTCAAAGAAAATTCAGGAACGCGCAATTCTATGTATTTTGTCTCACTGGACGCCGATCCGACAAAGTAAACTTCGACGTTGATGTATGGTTTCGCGCTGAACCTGAATCGGCCGACCATTTTACATGAACGTCAAACGGCGTTGACATTGAAAAATATGAAAATTGACATTTTCATATGGCTTCCTCGTAAAAGTTGAAAATTCAAATTTTCATATGGCTTCCTCATAAAAGTTGAAAATTGAAATTTTTATATAGCTTCTTCGTAAAAGTTCAAAATTAAAATTATCATATCGCTTCTTCATGAAAGTTGAAATTTGAAATTTCGATATTGTTTTCTCAAAATTTTCCTTTATTCGCGAAGCTTTCTCTATGAGGAAGCCAAAATATAGAAAATGCTTTCTCATAGAAAAAGCTTCGCGAATAAAGGAAAATTTTGAGAAAACAATATCAAAATTTCAAATTTCAACTTTCATGAAGAAGCGATATGATAATTTTAATTTTGAACTTTTACGAAGAAGCTATATGAAAATTTCAATTTTCAACTTTTATGAGGAAGCCATATGAAAATTTCAATTTTCAACTTTTTTTTATCACATAACACCAGTTATTCGAAGCTCGACGTGAGCAACCACAGTGCATTCAACCACGAACTAAATTCGACGATCTTTCGATTAATGAGCTTCTATTCTCCGAGTGCACTAAAAAAGAAGATAAAAAAAAATTGCCAATAAAAGTAAATTTTTTTTAAATTTTAGCGATTTATGTACTGATTATTTGTTCGAACAACAAAGTTACCGAATGAAAAAAAGATTATATTTTTTCTCACTGTAATGGTCGTCCAGGTATGGTCGAGGTGGATCCGGTGCGAATGTGTGTAAATGAATAAGTCCGAATAAATGTAATTAACTTTTATTGAGACGCGAGTGAAGGAGAGTGCACGTCACAACGGTTCGGGACTCTGAGATGAACTGCTGCAAGGGCCTGACGGAAGTAGGGCCCTCGCCTATTGCTGCGCGCGTCATAGTATTCCTCCGCGCGATAAGACGGCCGCTGCTCGCGCGTCGCGTGTGCAGCGGCTGGACCGCTACCGTGAGAGCGTGTGCGAGACGCCGGACCGCTCAAGCAACGTCAAGCTAAATCTCACTATATTTTCATCTTACATAATGTTGTTCCTTCGATTGCTTATTTCAAAGACTGATTTACATACAGTTAACATGTACTTTGAATTCGATTGCACCTTATTACAGCTCCCTTCGTTGCTAAACCCAGTATTGCCGTGGAACGGCGAAAATCATTGGCAATGACGACATCGTTTTAACACGTGAACATTCCGCTATATGTTACCCCGATGACCTCTGTCAATCAAAGGCCGATTTCAGGTATGCACTGAAATCCGCAATGAGAAAAAATTACTGGAAATTGAAAACTCTCTACGAAACCGTGGTTTTATTGTAAATATTAATTTTGTTTAATTTCATTTTACTCATATTGCATGAAATTCGAGATGACCGCTATTTTTTTTATCGCATTATCCATTCCAAAGAAACAGTCGATCCTCCTTAACTGAAAAATGTCTTGAAATATCGAATTGAAATTCTACCGCCATGAAGAGTGATGGACTCTTGTTATTTTCCCTGATAATCACATTCATTGTCACCATTACTATAGATTCCCGCTCGAAATAAAGGTAGAAGTACCGTATAACAGCATTAAAAACTCTCTAAAGGAGTGGAGGAAAACCATATATCCTCCCAATCCAACGGGCTTGGACGAAATGGCTTTTCAATTAGCCCAGCCTGAGAACAGACGACTGACAGAATATCGTATTCTGGATGCTGGACGACTTGTCTGTCTACGAATTACAGACAGTTCTGCCAAAACTCATCTGCTCTTTTACGATCTCGAATTCGTTGAGCTGGCGTTCCGCAACGTTACTCGAATATTTATCGACGCTACATTTCAAACCACTCCAAACGTGCGAGATGTATCTCAACTTTTGACTATCTTAGGCGTCACGAACGATCACGTAAGTTGAGCGTCGTATTTTATACGACTCCTTAGTCGACTGTCATTCATTCTAATAAAAAATTCAATTGTCAGATTCGCGTCTGCCCGATTCTTTATACATACAAGAGTACATCTGTGGGTGTCATATTAACGATTTTTCCTAGGCCCTACCGTTCGCACATGTGCTGATGTCGGGGAAAATACAAGTTGCATACACGGCCGTATTGACTGAAATATCGAAATTAATTGCCAATGCGAGCGTGAAAGTCGTTATGACGGATTTCGAACAGGCGCTAAGAAATGCGAGCAAAAGGGTGTTCACTAGTGCCCACGTTACAGGCTGTAACGTACATTACGATCGAGTAAGAATTTCTTTTTTGAAGCCCTGATATTGTTATCACTGATGCATATTCTGTTTCTCATTATTCATATATTTTCGAGGCGTTGTTAAAGCAACTCAAAAAACTCAAACTCAACGATCTGGTAAAGAACGACGAAGGCGCGCAGATGTTCGTGCGAAAGCTAATGGCTTTAGCCTTCTTGCCCGAAGATATGATTCTGGTAGAATATCAAAGTTTGATAAATGCTTTAACACCAGCGTTGGTGACGGCATTTTCGCTTTTCATTCGATATTACGAACGCCAGTGGTTGACGATCGTAAAGCCTGCTGGGTTTTGCATGCATGGTTTATCCAGGCGCACAAACAACGTAACAGAGTCGTATAATAGCATGCTTGCTGATGAAATGGGGAGCCATCCGAGCGCATGGACGTTTTTAGGTTCGCAAATTTGCTGTTGCTTTAAATTTATTGCCGAGACGTTAATGATTATTTATATGATATATTACGGCTATATTCATTTTTTGTTCATTAGTGAAACTTCTCAAGTTAACGTCGAATGCTCGAGACGACTTTCAGAGCCTCAGACGTAGCAAAAAAATAAAACGTCATCCGAGATACTCAAGTATATACAAACAGACCGAGTTGGTAGCAGGTTGGTTATTGCGTGAGATATATATATAGTAAAACCTTGTTTATCCAGATCAATAATTGCACGATATCCCCAACAAAATTAGTCTGTCAATTTCATTAGCATGGAAACAGTTGCATCGGGGCGATATCAGTAGCGACGAGTTTTTGGATAAAGCGGCGATGCTTAAAGGTCGTATTCGACAACGACTCGCAGTAATCGTAAACCATGTCTCGGATGACGATGTTGCATTGGTAGAAGCTCCGCAAAATATTCCCACCGGTAAATAAAGAACATAATACCGCAGGAACGAAGTAAAAAATATTAGATTAATAAAAAACATATATGTTTGATGACGATGCATAACTTTAAAGTCTGATTTATATTGCGAATTCGTCGTTATCAATTAAGTGGAGGATCCCGATTACGATCGCGATATCTTCAACGGATTGCGCTTCGACGATTTCCAGGACTATAATGAAGAACCGTCCCAATCCGATAATGACGGTAAATATTGATACGTATGTTTCATGCATGACTGAAAAACAGTATTTTTCTTCTTCATAGAGGAAATTCTTCGTTCCAAAATTTAAGATTTGAATGTCTGAGTACTTACAATAGTCTAAAATGTCGAGACATGCAAAATCATATTTTGATCGCATAAAGACCAATTAGTTTAGAACATGATATTTATTTCAGTAACCGAATTGGCACGTGCTGAAGATTCACCCATCGAGTCTGAAAGTGAAGACGGTTAAGTCATTTTTCGATCATTTTTATGGCGTTAAATTTCTATAACACAATTGCAACTATTTACAACATTTTATATTTTTATAGAGGCAGATACGGTGCATGTTCCAGAACAAGATCTCGCTCCGAACGCTCGAGAGTTGAATATAGAACAAGCAAATCCTCTAGACGAAATTGACGACGCTGACCAGATGAATAACGAGTTTTATGGGTCCAGCAATAACAACGGTAAGAAATGGCTCAAGAAAGATATGCTTTAATTAATAATGTTGATAAAATACAATACATAAGCGATCCAACTTACACGTCAAGAGCTTGGTTTTTTGAGTTTAACGCATGCTTAATCATCGTTATAATTAAGTAATGTAGTAGATAATGTAATTACAACCAAATATGTCTCATGTTACAGACGAGATTCACGAGGTTGTCGAGATTCTCGCCGTTGCCCCGGTTCTCGTGGTTGCTGAAATTCACGCGATTCCCAAGATTCGCGCAGTTGCCGGGATTCCCGCAGTCGCCCAGCTTCGCAAGGATGCTGAGATGCACGAGATCGCCGAGATGCGCCAGGTCGCCGAGATGCGCCAGGTCGCCGAGATGCGCCAGGTCGCCGAGATGCGCCAGATCGCCGAGATTCGCCAGGTCGCCGAGATGCGCCAGGTCGCCGTGGTGCGCGAGGTCGCCGGGGTGCGCGAAGTCGCCGATGTGCGCAAGGTCGCCGATGTGCGCGACGTCGCCGGGATGCGCGAGGTCGCCGAGATACGTGAGGTCACCGGGATGCGCGAGGAAGAAATTGAAAACAACTGTCCCATAATAGCGATGGCGTCAATATCAGCAAGAGCAGGGGAGCAGTCAAGCGCAACAGGTAATAAATTCAGTAACGTAAAATGGAGAAGAATCTCCGAATATTTCGAGTTCACTAATGAAGAAATTATTTACAGTGTCTCGAAGCAGACGAAAGAATCTTCGCAAAAAAAGAAGCCACCGAATGAAGATCTTGAATGGCTACGTGAACCAGCTGTATAAAGTTAGCCATGCAACTTTCATTTGAAAAAATTTAACTTATACCAATCGTTTGGTGGTCGTTTGGTGGTGATTGGTAGTCTAATTAAAACTTTTGGTGGTCAATCGTTTAATCACAACAATTAAAAAACTAAATAAGGCCCAAAGTTAGCCAAACAATTTTTTTTTCTCTGAATCGATTCAATTAGGGCTCAATCGATGTGTCACGTTCCGCGCAGCGACGATTTTTATTTCTTAATTTTCCTGCGCAATTCGCGACAGAACTCCCGAAATGGCACGTTCGGGCTCGTCAGCGCGGGATCGACTGTCAGGGTATCGGAATGCACAGGATGTATTCCGTTGCCTTTACAGTATTTAATTTCCCGCATTAATTCTTTCTATATCGCGCCAACCGCGGCGTTATTCTATGTGAGGCGGATCGCGCGATATTGTTCCTGAGAGTCGGGGCCTCGAGGGGACATACGAATGTCAGTAGACTACAGTACCTATAGGGATTTTTTCAAGATGGCGGCGGTTCGGAGTGGGGGTGGTGTCTAGCGGGTTCGGCAGGGTCGCTAGGCCCAGCTGGTCGCTGGTGGGGATCGATGCCCCCCTTCTCCCCCCTAACCCCTTCGCCCCCACGGCTCCCCCCCCCCCGCGTGTCCCCCTAGGGAGGAAGAGGGTGGCCAGGGTGAGAGGTGGTGGGTGTCCAGGGTGAGGAGCTGGAGGAGATGTTGCTTCTTCGGCTGCAGAGTCCCGACCACCCGCCCCCAGTCGATCACTTGAGTAGCTTGACTTGAGGCGCGGGTGGAGGGGAGAGTGTAGTGGAGGGGAGTGAGAGTGAGAGTGGGGGTGAGTTGGCTGGAGCGCGTGCGGGGCCAGCTGACGACGACGTCGCGACGAGTCGCGCCATGTTGGATTTTTGGGGATTCGGTAATGACCGTGCGGCGGCGGGCCCATCGTCTCCGTGTGCGTGAAAGGGGAAGCCTAGCGGTACAGCGCCTAAACGGTATAGCGGCGGATGGGTGAAGTACGGGGGAGCGTACGGGAGAGCTCGTGACGCCGTAGCAGCAGCGAGTCGCGCCATCTTGGATTTTCCAAGAGTTGGCTAGGTACGGAAGCGTCGTTCTGGCTCTTGCGCGCAGAGTGTTTCTCGAGGGTAGCTCAAGGCTTTGCGTGAGCTAACTTGGTCGAGCGGTCTAAGGCGCTGAACTCATGGGCTGTTTTCCTTGAAAGTGCGAGTTCGATTCGCGAATGGAGAAATGTTTTTATTTTTTTTCAGTAAGTAAAAATAATTTTGGTATATATTTTTATAAAAATTGCATGTTTATTCTTAAATTTAGCTGTACAGTTTTTATTGTATACAAATGTTCATATCTACGTGTACATTTTTCTTTGTGCGTACATTTTTATGTATATGAGAATCTTCGGTAATTGTTCTCTAAGGAATTTCTTTTATACGAGCCACCACTGCACGGAAAATGTATTCACGATGAATGCACAATAATTCTTTGGCGATCAACTGTCGTTTGTCGCTCGTCGCTTCATCTCCTCCGTAGATATCTCGTCGGTTTTTCAGGGCTAAAGTTATGCGTTCATCCATCATATATTTGAACGCGATTGACGAGACTTTTTCTCTTGTAGCATTATGCCAGTCCTGTACTGTACCCTCAGAACTAATTTCCTCAATAATAATATCTCTGATCTCTCTCACGAGCTCGAGTTCGTTTTTAAGTAAACGAATTCTATGATATATGCATTTACTCAGCATTACAAGTCCCTCGTACGTTGTTCTTTGGAAGAGAATACCAACGGGGTACGTATTCTTGGGTCTTTTGTTCCTCTGATACTGTGTTTCTTCGACACCAAAGTTTTTCTTCGCTGAGTCTTTTATTTCCAATAAAATAGCTTTTTCGTTGTAAGCCGTCGTAAAACTTATTTTCTGCTGGCCCAGCGGGGTCATATTCGGAGTTCGATCGTTGGCGGAACCCTTTCCTGCTATGAACCACGGGGTGATAATTGTCATCCGCTGGCAGAGCTGATGCCACTCGACGACCTTGAGGGAAATCCCTGCCGCGTGACGGCCGGAGAATTTTATTGCCACCTCGAAGTCGTGTCCGTTTACTAACTCAAGGCCCACCGTGACCATCTTACTACCCGAGGTATTCAGGCTGTATGTTGTGGATAATAACATTGCCTTGCTCAAGGGTTGCCAGCCAATTACAGGGTCAAGCGTATTGTCTTCTCCGCGAACTCGCTTCGACTCGGACTTCACCATAGTATTTACAACGGAAGACGGAGAAAGTCTTCCCGACGCCGATATTTTTTTCTGGGCCTCCTTTATGGCTTCAGTAAAATTCTCCATTTTTTTCTCACTATGTTTTTCGAAGGATATTTGAGAGAACGAGGCTGCACTGACCAAGTCGTGGGGGCGTAATGCCTCGGGAGTGAAGGCACACTCGGGTTTAGAGCTGGAGAAAGTGATGCAATTTTCCGGGGAGAGGGGATGAAGACACGCCTCAGGGATGCTGTTGTCTCAGGTGGGGGTGCGCGCGCTGCATTGGGCCTTGGAGGCTGTGTAGACCACCCGCGACGAATCACTCTTTCGCTAGCCTTTTCCAGAGTGACATAACTCTTCCCAAGATTGGTGCATTCCAATACAGGCGTGTCAATACACAAACGCTTGAGAAAAAAAAAAACTGAAAATTTACAGCTATTCGCAGCACTCGATGGTCAAGCGTTGAAAGACGAGGACATACTTCTACCGTGAGGAAGATTAAATGAAAAAGAAAGTAAAATGCTAGACACAGGGTACAATGAGACGCTCTAGTCTTTACAACGTCGGAGGGTCCCGCGCCGGTTAAGACGCCGCGTAGGTGCAATAAAATACTTAAGCAGGGATACTCGCTGGCTCGCACCGTTCGAGTACTTTTTTATTGTACGTAGTCGGAAGGGTTTTTTTTTACCTAGTCTTTCGGAATGTCAGAAAAAATTAGAAAAGGATAGTTTTAACTAGCCAGTGACAGTTCTCGAGTCTGCTGTACGCTGAAAGTGGGAGTGTCGAGATGTTTGAGTTTTGCCGTTGAGTATATAGCGAAGCGGGTAGGGGAAAAAATAAAGATGGTAACACAAAATTATAACAACGAAAATAAGTAATTTATATTTTCAATCGCAATAATCTACACAGATGCACAGAACGCTGTGCAATGAACTGAGCTGAATACAAAAAACAAATGCCGAAATAATTCCCGAGTTGAGCCGTCACAATTCTATTAATTCGCGAGACAACCGGGTGAGCTGTACCGTGTGCGACTCGACGCGTCGCACACCTGTTGAGAACGCGCGCGTCGCCGGCGAAAAACACTTCGTACTTTCCCGGACGAAACACGTCGCGTTATGCTCCGAGTGAGCTAGACGATACCTCAGCCGGATGCTGAGATCGTCCCCGTGATGATGTACCGAATGTATGAGCAGACCCGTGAGCTTAAATGAGCAGAAAACCGGTAAAACTAATGAGCGTCTTGAAAGCACGTGAACACTAGATCGCGGCCATTAGCAAGATGTTTCGAGAAGACGCCGGTTGCACACGGCACGACGGCATCTTCCCTTGCCGCGCGTGCGCGAGAGACGCGCCTGAGCTCGAGCGAGAGCGCCCGGGAGGTGCTGCCACCCGGCAGCTGCCCGGCCGTCTCGCGCGACTCAGGCGAGACGTCGGATTCTCGAACATTCCGCCCGCCATCAGCGACGGCGTTGATGATGTTAGTTGTTGTCCGTCTCCGATGAATCCGACGATGGTGATGTGGGCAGAAGAGCGAGCTTGGCAATGGGCCTGGTGAGCGTGGTGACGGCCGTCTTCAGCGTCGCCACCCTGGCGAGTCCATCCCTCCCCGGGTGAAGTTGAAGAATCCTGGCGAGCGGCCATTTGCATGGTGGAAACCGCTCGTCGGTGATGAGCACCAGCGAACCAACCTTGAGCTGATTCGACGGATGGTGCCACTTGGAGATGGACTGCTGTCGCTGCAGATAATGAGCCGACCACTGCGACCAAAATGCCTGCACACGTTGTTGGATGAGTTGCCAATGAACCAGCTGCGAAGTTCCGAGAACCGGTAGCGTTGGTTCAGGTAAAGTGTTGAGAGCTCGGCTGATGAGAAAATGACCCGGAGTGAGCGCCGAAACGTCCTGCGGGTCGTCGGTAAGCGGCTCCAGAGGCCGAGAGTTCAGGATGGCCTCGATTTGAGCGAGCAGGGTGGTGAGCTCCTCGTAGGTGAGCTGCGTGTCGCTCACCGTGCGACGCAGGTGGAATTTGGTCGATTTCACGACCGCTTCCCATTTTCCGCCCATGTGCGGAGCCGCTGGCGGGTTGAAACGCCATTGAGCCCGGTCCGATGAGAGCATCGCGGCGATTTCCCGGTGCTCGTGCGTGGTCTGGTCGAACAACCGTTGAAGAGCGGCATCCGCTCCGACGAAGTTGGTACCGCAGTCCGAGTACAGGGACGATGGAATTCCCCGTCGAGCCGAGAATCGTCGATACGCTGCGATGAACCCCGTCGTCGCATAATCGCTGACGACCTCCAGGTGAACAGCCGAGGTTGAGAAGCACACAAACACGCAGATCCAGCCCTTGTAGGTTTTGGATCCTCGTCCCTTGAGGGTTTTGAGCGTGAGCGGTCCTGCGTAGTCCACGCCAGTGTGGCTAAATGCAGGTGAGGGTGACGACCGAGAGAGAGGTAGTTGGCCCATCAGTTGATGGGCACGGATCCCCCTCTGCCGGGCGCACACCACACACCGCAGAACGTGAGACTTCACAGGGGCTCTTCCTCCGATGATCCAATACGCCTGGCGCAGGTGTGCCAGGGTGAGTTGCGTGCCTCCGTGTAACGTGCGCCGGTGAGCGTCGCCGATGAGCAGCTCCGTGAGTCGAGCGTGACGAGGCAGGATAGCAGGATGCTTCCCTTCCTCCGTGAGCGTTGACTGGTTGAGCCGCCCTCCAACTCGGATGATCCCATGCCCGTCGACATAGGCAGTCAGCCGAGTGAAGGGGTGATGACGAGACAGCGTAGAGCCCGAGAGCATGGTACGCAGCTCCGATGAGAAGTACGCCGCCTGAGTTGCCTTTACCCAGAATCGCTTCGCCTCTTCCATGGCGTCCGATGAGATGACCACGATCGGCGGGTCGGTGAGCCTTTTCCTTAATTTGAGAGCGATTCTGAAACAAACAGACGTGAGACGAAATAATTTAACCAGGGTCGACACCTGGTAGATCAGATCCCAGTGATAGTCGACGCGTGGAGCCGCGACGACAAGTGAGATTCCCGGACGGGCCTCTTGTGCACAGAGACCATCCGAGACCGATGTTGTTGGTTGAGCCGGCCACGAGTTCTCGCCTTGGGTGAGCCAAGACGGTCCATTCCACCAGAGCGGGTGACTTCCGAGCTGAGCAGTGGTGACGCCTCGGGAAGCACAGTCAGCCGGGTTACTTATTCCCGGGACATGCCGCCAGTGAGCGTCTGCTGTGATCTCCTGAATTTGTGCGACTCTGTTTCGCACGTAGTCCTTCCACCTGGAGGAATGTGAGCGAATCCACATGAGCGTTACCGATGAGTCCGTCCACAGATGAGTTGATTGAATGTCCAGGTGCAGTGTGGCCTGAACGTACTTGACGAGTTTCGCCAAGAGCAGCGCTGCAGTGAGTTCCAACCGAGGAATGGTGAGCCGCTTGAGCGGTGCTACCTTGGTTTTGGAGCACACTAATGCCGACTGAGCGGCTGTGGACGGTGAGCTGACTACGATGTAGACTACCGCTGACATCGCCAGTTGAGATGCATCCGAGAAGCCGTGTATTTCCACTGCTATGTCGGCCCATGTATTGAGCCATCGGGGTAGAGAAAGCCTGGCCAGGCAAGTGAGATCTTCTCGGAGGTTGAGCCATTTAGCTGAGAGCGAATCCGGCAAGGCGTCGTCCCAGCCGACCTTGTGCAGCCAAAGCTCCTGCAGGAGCATCTTGGCTCGGATTGTTACCGGTGAGATGAAGCCAAGTGGGTCGAAAATCTGAGCGACTTCCGACAGCACAATCCGTTTCGTGAGCTTTTCTGGTACTGGTGAGAATCCCGATGAGAACACGAACTTGTCGTCGTGTGGAAGCCACCTGATTCCGAGAATCTTGGTAGCGCAATCGTCCAGTGAGAGGTGATCCTTGGTGTTCGCCGATGAGACCGACGTGAGCAGATCTTGATGGGTGGAGTGCCATTTGGCCAGCGGAAAACCGCCCGCCTGGCATAACCCCTTCAGCTGGTGAGCGACCGTGATGAGCTGTTCCACTGTGTCTGCACCTCCGAATATGTCATCGACGTATCTTCCTAGCCGCAGCGCTGGCAGTGCCAACGGAAACCGATGGCCTTCGTCCTCTGCCAACTGCAGCAGAGTACGAACGGCAAGGAATGGTGCTGCCTTCGTTCCGTAGGTGACGGTGGTGAGTTGGAACGGCACCGGGTTAGACTGGCTGTCGGTCCACAAGATTCGTTGCAGATTCCAGTCGTCCGGATGTACGTTGATCTGCCGGAACATCTTCGTGATGTCAGTTGCGAAGAGGCAGCGATGAAGTCGAATCCAAATGAGCACGTCCGGGATGTCGAGCTGTAGTTTCGCACCTGTGTGCGAAATGTCGTTGAATGACAGGCCTGAGGTGGTCGCGGCAGAGCCGTTGAACACCACCCTCAGCTTCGTTGTTTCCCTGTCCGGCCTGAGAACTCCATGGTGCGGCAGGTAATAGTGCACCTCACCGGCAGAAGCGACGGCCGGTGCCTTCGCCATATGACCGAGCTCCTCATATTCGGCCATGAACCGGTGATAGAGTGTCCGAAGGCTGTCATCCCGGGTGAGCCGCCTGAGCATCTGCTGCAGGCACCGATGAGCTGTACGATACGAATTCCCCAACAGCGTGACCGCTGATTTGAGAGGAATCCGCACGACGTATTTCCCTGTTGAGTCCCTGGTGTGAGTTGACCGGAAGTGAGCCTCGCACTCCTCTTCCTCGGGGGTGAGCTGACCTGGTGTGCCCGACGGAGGTTCTTCCTGAGTCCAGAACTTCGTGAGAAGCCCCTGGAGAATAGCGTCTTCAGGCCGTGCCGTGGCCGTGCGTGCTGTACACGCGACTGCGTGAGCAGCTTGCACCGGTCCGAGCACCAGCCAGCCAAAGATGGAGAGTTGAGCCATTGGCTCCGTCGGAGCCCCTCGGATGATGTTGGATTTGATGATCTGGCTGTAGTGATCTGCGCCGATGATGAGGTCTACAGGCCGTGGCGTGAGAAAGTCCGGATCGGCAAGCCGAAGCTTAGCCAGATGAGGCCACGCCTGCATTGGAGCCTCGAACGATGGAAGTATCGAGGTGACCGTCCTCAAGATGTGAGCTGTCACTGTAACTGAGTGCGAGGTATGAGTAGACCGTAATTCAAGTTGAGCTGTACCTTTAGTTTGAGTAGACCGTGATCCGCCGATGCCGTAGATCGGAATCGACGAACGTCGACGCGGTAGACCGAGTAGACCGATGAGTTGTTCCGACGCGAATGTGAGTTCCGACCCTGGGTCTACCAGAAGCCGAACCTCGTGAGTGGTCTCCGCATTGTCCGTGTGAGCGAGTGCTGTGGCGAGCAGCGACGAACAAGTTGAGCTGAACCCTGATGAGCGACCGATTGCACCGAAGCTTCAAGCGTTGCCAGATGAGCTGGCCGGTTGAGTCTCTGCGCCGTCCGCAGGCGCCGTAGCACGGTTCGAAGCTCCGTGCAGCATCGTATGGTGCTTCGACGAGCACTCCTTGCACGCTCCTTTCGAGCGACACATGTTCGCGTTGTGTCTTCCCAGGCAATTAAAACACAACCGCTTGTCGACCACAACCTGACGACGAGCACGTGCGGTCAACTCCCGGAACTTCAGGCACGCCACGATGAAGTGCTTCCCCTTGCACAAGTCGCAGGGATAGGCGTTGGGGTTCTCCACGGGCTTCGCCTGAGCACCCTTCTGTTGAGTTGATGCCTGATGAGCCGTCTTCTTCGACGCTCCCTTGTTCTTCGCGGCCTGTGCCGTCGCCGCATCCTCCTCCACCTGCTCCTGAGCCCGTGCGCGGTTCAGCAGGAAAGCCATCATCCGATCATAGGAGGGATACTCCATGGCCGAGCTGATGGTGTTCTCCCACACCTCCTTCGTCGCGCGATCCAGCAGGTGAGAGGCGTGGAACACCAGCAGGTATTCCCACAGCTGTGGCCCAACCCCGAGCGCTCGCAGCCCTTGTTGAGCCTTCGTGATGGTCGCATGAATCTTGAGCAGACCGGCGGCGCTCTTCGACGTGAGCGGAGTGAGTGCAAATATCGTGCTGAGATGGGCTTGCACGTGCACCCGTTTGTTGTCGTACCGATCCTTCAAGATGTTCCATCCGATCGCGTACGACTCCTCCTCCATCGGCAGGTCAGCGATGAGATCCGCAGCTTCGTCCTTGACGCTCAACCGGAGGTAATGGAACCTCTCCAGGTCGGTGAGCGTTTCCTCCTTGTCGATGATGCTCCCAAAGAGATTGGCGAACCCCGGCCACTCCTTGTAACTTCCCTTGAATTCCGGAAGTTTGAGCTCCGGTAGATGTGAGCGGTCCGCGTGGCAGACCGGTGCCATGGGCGCCGCCGCGACCGGTACCGATTCCGGAGGAAGCTGATCTTTCAGTTGGAAAATGCGCTGCCGGAACTCCGCCTGAGCCCGGCTTGTCTGCCGACCCACCTTGTCGCGCATGTATGCGTGTTCGTCCAGCAGTCCGGCACAGTCCCTTACGAACGCGTAGTGCCGGTCGTGAAAACGGTCGTAGTGGTCGTCCATGAGGTGGAGCAGGTCGTTGAGCGTGGCGTGGGAGCATCGCGAGAGATCTGTCGGGACCCTCTCCGCCATGTCGAGGACGTCCTCCAGGAGCTCCATCTGTCCTGCGAGTCGACCGGCGAAATCGGCCTTTGACAGAGCCAGCGTCCTTGGCGACCGTCGACCGCCGTCCGATGCTGGTACCGCAAGCGCGGCTTCGGTTGTCCCGAGTGACCGCCCGCTGGCCAGGTCCGATTTCCGTTCCCTCGCGGAGTCGTCCGGCTCGACCGGGTCCGACATCTTGCCGTGTCCTAGCGCAACCCTCGCGCAGACAAGCGCGACCTTCGCGCAGACAAGCGCGACCTTCGCGCAGACAAGCGCGACCTTCGCGCAGACAAGCGCGACCTTCGCGCAGACAAGCGCGACCTTCGCGCAGACAAGCGCGACCTTCGCGCAGACAAGCGCGACCTTCGCGCAGACAAGCGCGACCTTCGCGCAGACAAGCGCGACCTTCGCGCAGACAAGCGCGACCTTCGCGCAGACAAGCGCGACCTTCGCGCAACAAGCGCGACCCCGAGCGAACACGCGTTAAAATCGCACCATAAATCGTCGCGAACACCGACGCAAATAATCGCGAAAAATGTCTGTGCGAATGAACAAACGCCACAATATCAAGAACGGCTCACCGTAAATGTTTGTACACGCACGCGGCACCGTTGAGTTGCCCGATCACAAAAGAGTTCCACCACGTGGACTCGTACCGCGCACTGTACCCGCTGAGATCTCCGAACCGTCAATGTAGTGCGAGCGAGACGCGACACACGAATTCACTCGCGCACTAGACTGTTGAGCTGTCCACGACGCTCGAGAGTGAGAGAGCGCGACTGTCCGACGTCACCGACCGCGCGTCGCACAGCTGAGACTCGGCTAGCGGTGGTGGGGAGAGTCGATCCGCGATCTCTCGCCGCACGTACGCCGAGCGAGCGGCCCAAAATGGCCGAACGCGCGAAGAAAGGCCGAGCGCGCGCACTGTCGACGCACGAGACTCGAACAATGGCTGAGCGCGGGAGCACGGCACGTCGCGAGCAACCTCTCACCGGCACGAGAGTCGACCGAGATGATGGCCGAACGTCCAAGCGCGAGCGAGAGAGCCGATGCACTGTCCGAGCGTCGCGGCGCGAGAGAGACGCACGACACGCTCCCTCTCGTCGCACCGACGGTTGAGCTGCCCGATGAGTGCACGCGCACTGAACACTGCGTAGCACTGCCGCTACCCGTTCGCTATCCGGCTCGAAGGACCAAAATGTTTGAGTTTTGCCGTTGAGTATATAGCGAAGCGGGTAGGGGAAAAAATAAAGATGGTAACACAAAATTATAACAACGAAAATAAGTAATTTATATTTTCAATCGCAATAATCTACACAGATGCACAGAACGCTGTGCAATGAACTGAGCTGAATACAAAAAACAAATGCCGAAATAATTCCCGAGTTGAGCCGTCACAATTCTATTAATTCGCGAGACAACCGGGTGAGCTGTACCGTGTGCGACTCGACGCGTCGCACACCTGTTGAGAACGCGCGCGTCGCCGGCGAAAAACACTTCGTACTTTCCCGGACGAAACACGTCGCGTTATGCTCCGAGTGAGCTAGACGATACCTCAGCCGGATGCTGAGATCGTCCCCGTGATGATGTACCGAATGTATGAGCAGACCCGTGAGCTTAAATGAGCAGAAAACCGGTAAAACTAATGAGCGTCTTGAAAGCACGTGAACACTAGATCGCGGCCATTAGCAAGATGTTTCGAGAAGACGCCGGTTGCACACGGCACGACGGCATCTTCCCTTGCCGCGCGTGCGCGAGAGACGCGCCTGAGCTCGAGCGAGAGCGCCCGGGAGGTGCTGCCACCCGGCAGCTGCCCGGCCGTCTCGCGCGACTCAGGCGAGACGTCGGATTCTCGAACACGAGAAAAATCTATAAGACTGAGAGTTTCCCTCAAAAATTACTCTGTCGCGTTTACAATTTCAAACGAAAGACACCCTCTGTCGACTTTGTGAGTATTGCAAGTGTGTTTTCAAGTCGAAGAAATGGCCGATTCTGTAACATCGCTAGTTCAGCTAAGGATGATTGTGAGTGTCGTGGTACAAGTGTTATCGCAGCAGTGCAAGCGAGTGCGGAAAAATCTCCTGGAAGCATCCAGCGATGCGGCTCTAATGAAGTTGAACCGCGCTGCATTAATTAGACGGTTTAGTGCGCTTGTCAACTATTTGTCATGGCCCAACATTTTTAAGCTCTATAAAGCCGGCAAATTTAACGGGGACCGCGAAGTCTTAAAAATCGTTTCCGCTTTGTTTGACAATTCGCCTTACCGGACATCGAGGGCTGCTGCAGCACTCCGAAAAGAGCTCGAACGCCTTGGTAAGTTAAATTATAAATGTTATTTTCAAATTAGTAAAAAAAAAAAATGTGTTAAAAACTAAAGTGTAAAATTAATTTCAGATACTCGGAGGGTAGCTGAGGTAGCCGAAAGAGAAACGCTACGCGCCCAACAAGCTGCGGAGCTTAACCGAAGAGAGGAAGAGCGTGCTGTGCTGTTGGAGGTTGAGCAAGCTGGCCCCTCTAGCACTGAGGTGTTCGAAGATGTTATGTGGAACACTTCGAACTGCGTCGCCGAATTCGCCAGGATAGAATCTATGAGGAGCCATTCTTGCCGAAGGTACGATATATTACTAATAATTAAAATTAAAAATTAAAAAAAATTTTTTTAATAAAATTTTTTTTTTTAATTAAAATTATTCATTAAATTGTACATATATATATATATATATAAATTTTTTTCAGACTCCATGATTTTCGAGGACGGCGACGACGATCTCCTCAACGCCACTCTCAACCTGTCAATAGCCGAGGAGCCGATGGAGACAGAGTCAGCCGGTGTGGTAGAGGCAGCGGTTGCAGTGCCGGAGGCTGACGAACTCGAAGATGACATGTTCAGCGACGAGTTTATACTACTGTCGCAGCCTCAGGGAACCTCGACGCAAACTGGACGGGGCTTGGTCGATGAACCGATCGCTGGACCCTCGCGACAGGCAACAGCGTCGCCACAGCCAGCAGAGCCTGGTCCAGCGGGGGAGGTTTCGCCAACGTTCTCGGAGTTTCTCCGTGATTCTGCAACTCCACTGTCCGGTGAGTCCAAGCTTAGTCATCGTGTCGAAACCCGTCGAAGATTCGCTAAATTTAAGAGTCAGGGTATCGTTATGAGCGCTAGGATCCGCAAGCCTCCCGCAGGAGTTAATTTAGTATCGTGGCTAGAGGACGCGATTCGCGAGCTACATACTCTTATCGTCAGTGGTAGCGAACCGACCGATATGATCGGTGTAGAGTTTCGATCGAACGCATTCACGAGAGGTCCCGCGGGTATTTCATTTAGACCAGTAGCTGATTTTTATTTTGATCAGCTGTTTAAAGCTATAAACAGCATCTCGCAGAGTGCTACCGGTTTTTGCATAGATGACTCGTTCGTGATTACTTGTAACATCGTGTCAATGCCTGTAGGCTCGGGAAGACCGAAGAAAGAATCGGGCGAAGAATTTTGGTAGAAAAGATCTGTTATAGGGTTTAATAACAACGACAAGCTCTGTCTTCCGCGGGCTATCGTGGTTGGTAGGGTATATGCGGAACGAGGCCAGATACGCGAGGGAGATCTCCATAAGCTGTGGGATAACGTGCGACGCGACAGATCTGTGCTCCAGAAAAACTTAGCAGAGGAGTTGGTGCGCTCCGCCGGAATAAACGTGCCAGAAGCTGGTTGTGGTATACCAGAGATGCAAGCATTTCAGCAAGTGCTCGCATCTGATGGTATAGCATTAATTATATTCGATCGCGATTCATTCGGTAGTAACGAACCACCATTTTTTAATGGTACAGATCTTGTCCTGCGCAGGGTGCCAAAAGTTTTGCATAATATATATTTAGTGCACGACAGCCGGGCCCACCACTACGGGCTTATTTTGAAACTCCCTGTAGCTGCCGGTAGATCTTTCTTCTGTACACCGTGTGGGGTAGCATATAATCGTGTTACAGGTCATCAATGCGGACAAAAGTGTCCGTGTTGCATGACCAGCCCACCGTGTGAATCGGACACGCCGAAAATTCGTTGCGAGGATTGCTTACGTTTCTTCCGTGGAAACGACTGTTTTAGACGGCATAAAGCGGTCGGATCACATGGAGCACAATCGCGTCTGTGTGATATGCTGCAGACGTGTCGAACGTGTTTGAGACAGGTATACAAAAAAGACAGCTCGAAACACGAGTGTAACATGTTCTATTGTAGAACATGCAAAGAGAAGCGACCTGAAAACCACGAGTGTTTCATGGCCCCCCTGCGTCCTGCGAAAAGAGCCGAGCGACCGGATTTGTTTATCTTTTACGATTTCGAAACGCGGCAGGAGCGAGAAATTGAAGGAGTGCCGGACACGTTTATACACGAAGTCAATTTGTGTGTCAGTCAACAGCGTTGCACACAGTGCATCGACAAGGCTGATGATGTGTGGGATTGTGCACTCTGTAGGGAGGACGGTGAAAAAATCTTTCGAGAAAATCCCTTGGCTGACTTTGTAGAGTTTGTTTTAAAAAAGAGAGCCGCAGTCAATCGAGTCATCTGCATCGCTCATAATGCTAAAGCTTTCGATGCCCAGTTTATTTTGAAGTATATCGTTGAAGAGAAGCATCAAACACCAAAATTAATCACCAACGGTACTAGTATAATGGAGATGCGACTCGATACAGTAAAGTTTATCGACAGTCTGAATTATTTTCATATGCCGCTTAGCAAACTCCCAAAAGCCTTCGGTTTAGGAGAAACTCTTTTTAAGGGAACGTTCCCGCACTTGTTTAATACGTTAGCGAATCAAGAGTATAGAGGACCGCTCCCTCCCCTCAGTGCTTACTCTCCCGACACAATGTCAGTGGCAGAACGAAAAACTCTGATTGACTGGCATACGAAAACTGCGGCTTCTGGATACGTGTTTGATTTCCAGACAGAGATCGTGAGCTACTGTCAAACAGATGTAATAATTCTTAGGAAAGCCTGTGCAGCGTTTCGTAGAATTTTTATCGCGAAAGGCGATGTATGTCCGTTCAGCGAGGCCGTTACAATTGCCTCGGCGTGTAATAAAGTTTTCAGACGAAACTTCTTGGAAAAAAATAAAATCTCGGTTTTACCTCGGAATGGATATCGACGATCCGATAAACAATCTGAGGTCGCTATAGAGTGGCTGTTGTGGCAGGAGCATCTCTGCGGTCGGCATATCGAACACGCGGGGCGTGGGCGGGAACGTAAATTAATCGATGGCACTCGCGTAGACGGCTACATCAAAACTGATGACGGTGTTGAACACGTTCTACAATTCCATGGTTGCTTTTTCCATGGTTGCGACAGGTGTTATACCGATCCTCGTAAACGCGAAGAGCAGTGGTACGGAAGCACACTCAACGATCGTTACATGCGCACTTTAAACACCTCGGAGTGTATAAGAACTCTCGGATACACGCTTCACGAGATCTGGGAGTGTGAATATATTCAACTTAAGAGTAGAAATCCTGAGATACATGCTGTCGTAAATGGACATCCGGTTCTAATGGATCAGCCCTTGAACCCCCGCGACGCGTTCTTCGGTGGTCGTACGGGAAACACGCGTAGCTATTACGAAGCTAGTGGTAGCGAAAAAATTCAGTATGCAGACGTTTGCTCTCTTTACCCGTACATCTGTAAGTACGGTCGCTTTCCAATCGGTCATCCCACCGTGTACACGGCTGATACCTGCCACGAGATCGTTGGTCCAGGTAACAATTTAGACAGCGTCGAAGGACTCGTCCGTTGCACAGTATTACCGCCTCGTAATCTCTACCATCCTGTGCTACCAGTACGCATGCACAATCGTCTAATGTTTGCGTTATGTCGAAAATGCTGCGAAGAGATGTGCCAGGAAGCTTGTCCTCACGAAAACGAGATTGACCGAGCTTTCGAGGGTACCTGGGTATCGTGCGAGCTCCAGAAGGCTGTCTCGAAGGGTTATAAAATCCTGACTATAAGCGAAATCTGGCAGTACGAGGTTGTACAATATGATCGGGACAACGCGTGTAAGGGTCTTTTCGAGGATTACATAAATCTGTGGCTTAAGGTAAAACAAGAAGCCAGCGACTGGCCCGTAGAGTGTACAACCGAAGAAAGCAAACTCGCGTACCTCAATAGTTTTCACAGGGCCGAGGGTGTACAATTAGATCGCGAACGAATCGAGTCGAATCCGGGGTTAAGATCGGTAGCGAAACTCTGCTTAAATTCATTCTGGGGTAAGTTTGGTCAACGCGAAAATCTCCCAAAGACCGAGGTAGTAACTACTCGTCAAAGACTATTGGAGCTTTTATCCGACAAAAGCTGTGAAGTCAATAAAATTATTCACGTCAATGACGATGTGATGTACGTCTGTTGGGAGAAAAACGTTGAAAGTAGCGAGATAAACCCGAGTGTGAACGTCGTGATTGCTGCATATACAACGGCGCAGGCTCGGTTGAAACTCTACACCCATCTCGAGCAATTAGATAATCGCGTCCTGTATTACGATACAGATTCATGCATATATATAAGTACTGGCTCAGCCGTGGAGTATAATCCGCCTCTCGGAAATCTCCTCGGTGATATGACCAACGAATTGAAAGAATACGGATACGATAGTTACATTAAGCGATTCGTCTCTGGTGGTCCCAAATTTTATGGATATCAGGTACAGAAGGCCGATGGTAGTCAAGTCACGAATTGCAAGGTCAAAGGAATAGGCCTCAATTTTAAAAACGGGGAAAAGATCAATTTTGAATCTATTTGCAAGTTGATCAAAGAGTCAGGTACGAGCATATCTGTACAGTTTAGCGCCATCCGACGAAACGCTTTTCACCAGGTAGTCACGCGGCAAGAATCGAAAACGTGTAAGCCTGTTCTCGTGAAGAGGAGGCGTTGGGGCGAGCACGATTCTCTGCCGTATGGCTACCTAGAGTAATCCCCTCTAGAATAAATTTGGTAAATTTTTGTAAATTTGTATTTTTTGAATATTTAAAAATTTTGTAGATTTTTGTAAATAAATTTTCGGCTTCATTGCAGGTGGCGGGTATATGTGGGATATATACCCGGACTTGTGGTGAGCTGCACGCGTCACTCTATGTATATATATATATTTTTTTTTTTCTAGTATATAATATGTTAACTGTACAATATTTTTCAAAATAAAAAAAATTGTTTTTTGTAAATCGTCAACAGCGTCTTATTACTGCCCGTATCCCCCTCGTACAACCTCCTTGCGAACAACCTTTTCAGTCATATGTATATCCGCGCTTATACTATTTACTATTACATTATATTTACTATTACATTATTTACAAAAAGGAGTTTATTTCATATGTATCTTTGCATGCGCGAGGGCGGTGGTGGGTGTCGCAATGGAAGGTGTTAGGAGTATAATTTATAATTTAATATTTTATTTAGTCTTATTTATTCTAATTTTGTTGTATTAGTTTCAGAACTAAATCCGTCAATCGTGAGGTTAAACGATAGTGCTGCACAATTTTTGTGGGCAGACTTAGAGAATGACTCTGGATACCGCACCGACTCCTTCTAGCCAAATTAATTTTTACTTCTTAATTTTTAATTTTTATCTTAATTTTTAAGTTTTTGATGTTTTTGTATATATCAAATAAATATTGTGTTGTATATTTCTCTGTATATTTAATACCCGTCATACTCCTCGTTCCGTTCATTAGCCAATATGGATCCGCGCTGGAAGCACCCCTGGACATCCATAATCGCCGGTCCTACAGGCTGCGGAAAAACATGCTTCGTAAAGAAGTTTTTAAAATATATTTCGAGCATGGCCGACGTAGAGTTTGCGCGCATTCTTTTTTATTATTCAGAGTGGCAAGACGGGTACTCCGATTATGGTAAAAATATCGAATTTTTAGAAGGTTTACCACAAAGCTCTGACATTGCCGGTGATCGTAGGCCAACACTTTTAATTATCGACGATCTAATGCGCGAGTCTTCAAACGGTGAAATTGTAGACTTATTCACAAAGGGGAGTCACCATAAAAATATTAGCGTAATTTTTATAACGCAAAACATTTTTCATCAAGGCAGAGGTCAGCGGGATATTTCCCTTAATACTAATTATATCGTAGCATTCAAAAATCCTCGCGATCGAGCGCAGATCTCACATCTTGCACGACAGATCTATCCCGAAGACCCGAAATTTTTACAAGAAGCTTACCATGATGCGATGTCAAAACCACACAGTTATTGGCTTCTAGATTTGAAACAGTCCACCCCTGATAATTGTCGATTCCGCACCTGCATTTTTCCGGATGATACTCATCAATACCAAAACGAGGATCCAGCTCTCGCTAATTTATAAAGTATATATAACCAGTACGGAGTGCCTGAGTATCATTCGAGTCTCTGCTATGGCTCCAACAACAACGGCTAAAGCTTCGCTTGGGAAGAAGAATATAATCTTACTGCATGCTCTATGCCATCTGGAGAAACATCAGCGCAATTCATTATTGCATAAGATAGATCGAAACGGCGTTCGATGTATTTGTGAGTGCGCGTTAAACACCTTAAACGGTGCAGTCCCGTTGAAAAAGAGTGAACGAATAAAACTGGCCAAATATAAAAAAATTTTACGCCGCCTCGTAAATAAAACTGGTAGTTGGAAGACGAAAAAACGTGTAATTGTGCAAAAGGGAAGTGGATTCTTACTACCTCTTCTTCTCCCAATCATAGGCACTGTGCTGTCTAATATTTTTACATCTAATTGACGAGATGCAGCACGCAAAGAAAATGGTCTTAGTGCCTCAAGATGCTGTCATGCCATTGCGCGAGCAGATAGAGCAATCACGCTCCGTTCAGACACCAGGTACGATACTCAGTAGGCTCGATGCCGAAATGGATGATATACTTCGCTCAGTAACGCCTGCGAACCAACGTGAAAAATGGAAACTTTACCAGCAAGTTTTACAACGCTATCAGTTTTTTGTCGATGAGGAGCGACGACCTAAAATGACCACAGCCTCTTCGGTAAGCACCAAACCTGTCGAGGCAATACCTGAGGAAGCTGCACAACCAACTACCGAAACTGAGAAAATATCTGACGAGGTTATTGTGGCTAGTGTACCAAAAACATATAGAAGACAAGCGGAGCAGTTATTGAATCATTTGCATGCCAGCTCCAACACCACGCTAACGTGGGATAAATCGGGAGTGGTTCATATCAACGGTGAACCAATAAAAGAATCGAACATTATAGATCTTGTAAATGATACTATGCGCCATAGAAAAACTGTGCGGGCCATTGGTCGTGAGCAATTTGGAAATGAACTCCGTCGTTTAGGGATCCCTCGTGAATTTATCGGTAATACAAGCCTATTGTATGAGAGTCTGAATCTCAACACACCTCTAAATTCTAGACGAAACTTGGCAAAGTCAAATCCCAATACACCGGATACAAGCCAGAATAGCTTAAATTTATCAGGCAACAGACGCCGAACTCCTACTAGTGACTCAATACGATCGTGGAAAACATTGAAACTGTAATGAAAATAGAATGGATACATTAAAAAAGTTTTATTATGATCCTACGCATCACGCTGGATACGCCGGAGCCCCAAATCTAATTCATGCGGCTGATAAAGAGAAAATTCCTCGTGAGGATGTGACTAACTGGCTGAGAACACAGGATGCTTATACACTTCACAGACCTATACGACGACGATTTCCGCGTCGACACTACGCCGTCGATAATATCGATGACGTGTGGGAAGCTGATCTCGTTGATCTGCGCTCTCTCAAAGATGAAAATGACGGCTCTGTTTATCTTTTAGTGGTTATCGATGTTCTCAGCAAGTATGCATGGGTTGAGACGTTGCGCGATAAAACTTGTGCAGAAACTACAGAAGGGTTCAAACGAATACTCTCTCGAAGCAGTGGTCGAGCGCCTGTATGGCTACAGACAGATCGAGGCAAAGAATTTATCGGTAGCGTTTTGCAACGATTTTTGAAGAGCCGTGGAATAAATTTTCGAGTGGCCCGAAACCCCGATATTAAAGCAGCTATTGTAGAACGTTTCAACAGAACATTAAAGGCGCGGATGTGGCGATATTTTACACATAAAAATACACGGCGCTATGTCGATGTATTACAATCTATAGTCCAAGCTTACAATGATACAAAACACTCTACTATCAAGATGTAACCAGCAGCTGTGACGCTGTACAATGCGGCGATCGCGCGCGCAAATATGGTGAAACGATACAAGCTGTGTCATAAAGTGCCTAAATACAAGCTTGGCGAGCTTGTACGCATCAGTAAAGCAAAGTCTGCGTTCGAGAAAGGTTACGAAGCTCGCTGGAGCGAAGAAATATTCAAGATTCACAAAATTATTACAAATAGACAGCCGCCCACATATGAACTGGTTGATTTGAACGACGAGGAAATTGACGGTTTTTTCTATGAAGAAGAATTAAGCATTGTAGAGAAGGAAATTGAAACGGAAGAATTTTTAATTGAAACAATTCTTAAGACTAAAGAGAAAGGCCGTAATAAACAATACTTTGTTAGCTGGCGAGGATACCCCGAAAAATTTAATTCCTGGATACCTGCAGCAAATCTAGTGAACAAGTAGTAGTGTAACTAAAAAAAATAAAAAATGAGAGATCAATTTTACCTTGTGCTACCGAGCAACAGTAGTATGAAGTACTACTCCGATAATACGGTGGCACATTATATAACACAGCTTCCAAAGCAATTGAAGATGTCTGGAGAATGGGCTGTAGCCTTAACAGAAATTCAATTTCCCCGTACGTTTCTGCATGTAAATGAGATAAATAAAGCTGATGGTGGGACGCCTCCAATAACAGCTCTTAGTAACCAATATCAGTGGGTTAAGATGAACAATAACCGTAACCCAAAAAAGACTATCATATCACTGAGTCCTTCTACACTTCCGCTAGACACAGAATCTACTTTAGATTCTATACCACAGCACGCTGTGAAAAAGCTAGCTACCTCACAGACGACTACCCCGCAAGATAATACTACCGATGCCGTCACGCGAAAATATACTAAACATCCGAAAACTCAGAAAGTTATAATTCCTGCTGGGCTCTACGTCAGTGTGAAAGCACTAATCGACACCATTAATAAAACGGATGTATTCAAAGATCATATCTACCTTGAATATAATGAGGATATTGGTGGGATTGTAAGCTTGAAACGAGTACCTGATAGCTGCGTTGTAGATAAGTGTATACTTCCACATCTTATATGTCTTGATGATAAACTTTCTAAAGCTTTGGGTTTCGAACCCGGAAAAATTATGGATATTCATAAACAATCGGTATTTATCGCAAATTATCCTGCTAATTTATCGCTATCGCTTCCTGATAAACTATTCGTATATACAGATATATGTGAAAATTATATAACCGGCGATGCTCAGACACCTCTGTTACGCATCGTACCTGTAGATAATACAAATTATATTTATGGGTCTACGCAGACTAAATCATTCTCCCCGCCAATTTACATACCTTTATTACGGACTGAATTCGGCACGATCGAGATAGATATAAGGACCGACACTGGTAAACCTGTACCATTCCAGAGTGGAACGTTGACCGCTACATTACATTTTAAGCGTATACGATAAAATATATCGCTATGGATCGATATATTGATCATTACGAGCGTCAGGTTGGCGGTGGGATTGACCGCGTTTTCATTGGTGCTCCCTATCAACGAGGTCATGGTCTAGGAAGCTTTCTCAGTGGTTTATTTCGGCGTGCATTACCATTGCTCACTCGTGGCGCACGCGCTGTCGGAAAAGAAGCGCTACATGCTGGTATGAATATATTGGGTGATGTTGCGCACAACACTCCCTTCAAAGATTCATTCAGAGCCCGTATGACCGAAAGTGGGAGAAATTTGAAGCGCAAGGCCGACGAAACATTTGAGAATCTCATGCAGGGTTCAGGATATAAAATACAGGACCGCTCACCGCAGTATCATTCGTTGTTTGGTCACGCTGGTCCTCACATCAGTACTCCTACGCTTAGAGCTCTAAAATATACGAAAATTCGTAAGCCTAGAAAAACTACGAAGAAAAAGAAAAAAGTTTCAACCGATAAACGTATCAAGAAAAAGGGCCGTAAACCAACAAAGTCTAAGAAAAAGGCGAATAAAAAAACGAAGAAGACTAAAATTGTTAAGCGTAAAAAACGCACTGTTGCAGATATATTTGGATAAATAACTAAATAAAATGTCTTTCTTACACGCACACTCTTGCGAGTGCTTGAAATCAGAGCTAGATTTATTCACTCTCCCACCAACGCAGACAAGTATAGAAGGTTCTCAAGGAATTCATTATAAGCCCATTTCTTCACTGACAGATGAGGCTCCCATTGAATTTGTTGTCCCCGGTCATGGTGATGAATACATTGATCTAGCCCATACAATGCTAAACTTACGTATTAAGTTACAACCCAGGAACGGCGCCGTTGACGCTCATGATAAAGTAGCACCTGTTAACAATCTACTGCATTCATTATTCAATCAACTAGATGTATCATTCAACCAGAAACTTGTATCACCCTCGAATAATGCCTATGCGTACCGAGCATACATTGAATCACTACTGACTTACAAGGCTTCAACAAAAGCCTGTCAACTCGGCGCCAGTATGTGGATAGATGATACACCGTTACACTTCAACTCTCAACCAGTTTCGACGGCTGCGCCGGCTGAGGGTAGACAAGCCCTCGTGCAAGCGAACAAAGGTTTAGCTGCGAGGCAGGCTATAATGGCGAATGGTAAAACGGTAGATCTTACCGGATATCTACATTCTGATATCTTTAATCAGGAAAAGTTTTTACTCAACGGTGTTGAACTACGCCTTCGTCTTATACGCTCGAGAGATGCTTTTTGTCTTATGGACGCGTCTGGGAAGGATTATACGGTGCATATAGTAGATGCTAGTCTCATTGTTCGACGTGTTAAAATTAGTCCGGGTGTTTTACTAGCCCATGCTAAGGCTTTGAGTAGAGGAACGGCTAAATATCCGTTTACTCGAGTTGAAGTGAAACCATTTACTATTCATGCAGGTGTTCATGGCGAAACACTCGATAATGTTGTGCTTGGCCAGCTTCCGAGACGAATCGTACTGGGTTTGGTCGATAACCGAGCCTTCAATGGAGATAGAACTATGAACCCCTGTAATTTTCAGCACTACTCATTAAATTTCTTATCTCTGTACGTAGACGGAGTACAGGTACCTAGTAAGCCTTTGCAACCTGATTATCATGAAGGCCTTTATACCGAGTCATATCATACTCTAGTTTCTGGTACGGGAATACTCTGGGATGACGATAGTTGTGGTGTAACAAAAGACGGATATCCGTTTGGTAACTGTCTATACTGCTTCGATTTAACGCCCGATCTTTCTGCTGGGCGAGCCGGTCACTGGAATCTTGTGCGACACGGTAGCGTGCGTGTAGAAATACGTTTCAAGACTGCTTTAACGAGTACTGTAAATTGTATTGTGTACTCGGAATTCGATAATGTCGTTGAGATCGACGCTTCCCGACAGGTCATGGTAGACTTTTCGGGGTAAGCCTGCGTGCTTAAATTATTCTATAAGATTAGTAAATATTATTATATTATAAGGATTGTAAGGTTTTCTATTAATAAAAAATATGTAAACACAGAATTAAGCGTATTTATGTTTTTTTTATTCAATTTTTAATCTCTCGAAAGCCTCCACCAACTCCAGCATCTCATCATCATCATCATCATTTTTCACACTATCATATACTTTTTCCGCTGCTTTCGACACTTCTACTACTTTTTTCTTCTTCGTCTCCTCTGCTTCTTCTGGCCTTTTTCGTTTTTCAGTGTCGATCTTTTCGCTGCGGATACTCATGGATACATTCACAGGCTTGCTGTAACAAACGAATGTATATACATATTTAATGAATCATTTTTTATTTTTTTGTTTTTTACGACTCCAAGCTTTAATTATTAAGCTAAGTGTTACTCACCGATGCCCGCAACTGCCTCCGCCTTTCACGAGGGAAATACTGACGTCTCCGAATAAACCATATTTTTGGGGGCTGTTTCGGATACTGATTCCGGTTGTTCTGTCGGTGTGTCGGCTTCGTCCTCGGGTGTTGTACCCAGCCGTGGTTATTCCGTTCTCCCACACGCGCTCCGCTCTGTTGAGACGCGTGGCTACGCCTCGTGAACACCACAGATTTTACTCTTGGATGGACCATTTTTAGATGTATACCGAAGGAGAATTATTTTGTAACTGAACTTCCACTACGTTACGCTACCTAGCAGGACTCGTGTAAGGTGTAGTAAGATAGTGGGGGTGATAGAAGGGGCTGTTTTCGTCACTTTTCTGCTCAGCTATTTGTAAGCAGACGTCTCAAGGGGTTGGGCCATTACAGGACCAAAAAGAAAGTCAATCTGGCGAATTAGCGGCACACCCCCGCTCATCCCCTCCAGCATCAAAACCGTGAAGATGCATCTGTATCGCTCATCGGTAGTACGCGGCGACCCTTCGACAGTAGCGGTTGTACTTACTGGACCTTAACATTTTTCACCAAAAATGGACTACGTCATCGATATTCAAGGGGTTTACGACAAGGATGACTGCTTCATTGCTAAAGAAGTAGCTGTCATCACTCTTGATAAAGAGTATTTCGGGCATTGGATCACCGCTCCAACATACGTTTTCACGGATCTCCCGAGATCAGTGCGCTCGAAGGATAATTGGACGACTCGCCATCATCACGGCCTGGAGTGGTTCGAAGGAGACGTAGGGCTCAGAACACTACACGCAAATCTCCGACAGATCACATGAGCTGCTGGAACCATTTATACTCGCGGCCATGAAAAAGCGAAATTCCTGCAAAATGTGACAGCGCGTGAGATAAAAAATCTCGAGGAAACGGATTGTCCATCATTCAACGATCTGCCTTCTTCAGCGCAAGTCTGTCTGCATCACGGGCTCTTGAATAGACCTGGACTGTCTTGTGCTCTAAACAACGCTGCAAAATTGAAGGAGTGGATTCTTCGCGACGTTCCTCCTACAGCCACACGGATACAACAGTTTGACTTCTTACCGGAACCTATGAATCTGAAGAAGCCACGCGACTGTTACTCTCCAGACGTAACAAGTGATGAATACGATCCAGATTGGCCAGGCATTGCAGGGCTTACACTCTAAAGTCTCGCGAAGTGTTCATGCAGCGGATCAAATTCCAACTCTGTTAACGAGACCGACAGCCCTTGTTGTGAACACTGACGACCACACGCGCCCTGGAACACACTGGGTCGCAATCTAGATCGATGGCCGAGGACGTGGATCGTACTTCGACAGCTACGGCATTCCGCCGCTTATACCAAGCCATATCCACCGTCTACGCAAGAACTGCACCTTCTATCGATGGAATACCAAGCAGATTCAAAGCTTCTCTTCAAATGTGTGTGGCCAGTTTTGTATTATGTTCCTTTATCATATGTGTGGCGGGGGATCTTTACTACAATTCCGGAATCTTTTCACCGCCGATCTCAAACAAAACGATCGAATCGCCGCAAGATTTTATAAACGTATAACGAGTAAGCTGCCCAAGGCTACAAAAAACAGTAATAAACACGCTGGGAACTCGTTAACTGGTCGTGGAGCCTATGTAAAAAAATTTGTTCGACATTGCTGTGCTAGACTGAATAATTTTTAAATGTGTATACATAACAAATAACCTGTACAACTAGATTTAAGAATAAAAATGCAAACTTTATTGTAAACATTTTAAACAAAACTATTTTTTTTACTTACCTTCACTCATCCCTTTCATATATTTTCTAAATAAGCTGAAAAACATTTTTTTAAACATCTTTCCACGCGGGAATCGAACTTGCGCTCTCAAGGAAAACGCTACCTGCGTTCAGTACCTTAGACCGCTCGACAAAGCTAGCGCACGTAAAGCATCGAGCCACCCTCGAGAAACACCCTGCGCGCAAGAGACAGAGCGATGCGGCCCTACCTAACCCACTCTTGGAAAATCCAAGATGGCGCGAGTCACTGCTACGCCGTCACGAGCTGCCCTGCACGCTACAGCCAGTGCAACCCCCACCCTAATCACCCCCGCAACGCAGCTCGAGACAGAGCCTTCGGGCCCACCCGAGCTCCGGGGGGAGGAGGAGGAGGGGGAAGCCAGCGGACCCCCAGCTGACCAGCGCGTCATCACCCCCACCATCGCCGCCATCTTGAAAAAATCCTTATAGGTACTGACAGTTTGCATCCCCACCACAACCGCCGGCGGCCATCTTGAAAAAATCCCTATAGGTACTGTAGTCTACTAATGTCTCCTCTCGCCTCCGCTCAAACGAGGTGCAATTTCGCTGTCTTGCGGAAATCCTCCCCGGCTCGACATCCGACGGTCGAGAGATCGACGGATGCACGAGCCGGGGAAATCAGTCCCGAGGATACAGTGAAAGCGTGAGCTTGAACTTCGGTAGGCTCCTCGATCAGCATCCGCAGGAGTAAAGTAAATCTGCCGTAAGGAGCCTGAAAAGTGTTACTCGCCGCGGTGGTGAGCCTGTTCGTGTTAGTTCATAAGTGTAATAATCCACGCCACGAACAATATTGTCGTGTAGGTTAAGAGTGTGTTACGGTACGAGGGAGAGTGAAGAGTGTAAAGAGAGAGAAGGGGTGTATAGGGAAAAGAGTGGAGCAAAGGGATCGTGCCCTGCGAGAAGGAATATTATTGTAGGTACGAGTGTGTGTGTCTGTGAGCAAGTGCGTGAGAGCTTGCCGGCTCGAAACCAGTTAGTTCATTCGGTCCTTTTTCTCGGGCATTCTGTTATTAATAAATTACATGAAACTAACTCCGTTAGCAGATTATTTCGAACACCTGCGCGAAACAGCGGGAAACGTCCTGTATAGGACGGACCGGAAACGATCCCGAACAAAAATATAAACTCGTCGCGCTTCCCGCGGCGGGGTTATTTCGACGTATTGAACGCCCGTACGTCACAGATGCGGAATCGTTTGGTGGTCATGAATTATATGATTAAAACGTTTGGTGGTCACTTGTTTAGGTAGGAAATACATAAAACTAAATGGGCCATAAGGCGAGGGTCTCAGTACGTTGTGCACGTTGCGTTGCGCACGTTGCGTTGCGCACGTTGCGTTGCGCACGTTGCGTTATGCGTTCGCGGCATTTCACTTTTGATCATCATAACCTACCAGATTGTTTTTATTATTAATAATGAATGAGTTTGTGGTAATGAATGTCTAGAAAACACATAGTAAAATGCATATGTGTCGGATGTTTTCTAAATTCACCATTTCTACGCTACACAGGAATCTGCGGTACCGTCATAGGCAATTGGGATCAGTACATTCATTCCAGTAGCTATTTAACCAGGGACGAGCAGGACGTCGATGGAGATATTTGGTGTAGAAAAATTCTCAGATCCGTAAGAACCGTCCATCATGATTTAATTTAATAATTCTATAGATTTCTCAATTAACTTATCTATTACAATACTATAGGTAGTGTTGTAATAGATAAACAGATCGTCAAGTGTGCCAAAAAAGGATTGACGCAAGAGAAAATATTAAAAAATGTATGGCCTTCGTTACTAAACGATTAGTAGAGATGACAATTCGGACAAATGATTAAAACAAACAACAAAGATAATAAATATCATGTTTGATATTCTAAACTTGAATTTTCCATGGATCTACCAATTTGTTCTCGTCAGTTTGCTGTACAAGTACTTCTGCATATGTAGCATTGCATTTTTTCTTGCTTTCTCATACGTTGAGGAAATAGTTTGCCAAGAAAGTTTGTATCCTCGCCTCGAACCTGCGTCTCCTACCCATTGCCTGGAGCTCGTCGAACAAATCTTAACAACCATGTTCTTTCAGTATAGTCATGCAACCGAGACTCTCAAAGTGGCCGCAAAGAGAACTCCTTTATTGTCGCAGCGCTGAACTCAGGAACATGTTTGCCAATGCTCTGAACAAAGTCACACAGAGCTGCATATCACACATGCCTTTGCGAGTGATACACACTTTAACACTCAAGGGAAAGGAACAGGGAGCGAACAAGTATTGCAGCGAGGATATTTCCAGTCATAGCAACCTTTGTCTTTGGATGATTCGACTCATTCACACGAATCCTATCATGATGCTGAATGTAAGTTTCACTGGAAACAAATTTGCATTAAAAAAACCGTTCGACAAAATTTTATTGCTTTCTTTTTTGTTTTCGCAGACCGAAGGAAAACGCAGAATGAAGAAAAAGCTGGTCACGAGATGCAAAGCTCAACGTTGGAACTTATAAATGGCCTGGTTTCGTTGATTCATCAGTCAACGGTGCCAGACATCGCCCACGAGGTGATGTAGTTTTGTTCACGTCTTATCATCCTGATTAGATAGAAGCGTGGAATCCCGAGGTGCCTATTAACACATTTTGGAACATAACCTCCCAAACTGTTCTTACCGTAACAGTCAACGGGAACAGTACGATACGTTATCAGAAATATAATCATGGTAAGTCACGGTATCCCAAAGCACTCCATGGTATGAAGTTCTTATACTTTGAACTTGTCAGCGAGTATTTGCGAATTCGATGGATTCATTGTAGCTGTACGATTTTTCAGGACGACCAACTGTTACGTCCAGTCCAACTCGTGAGAGTGTAAGGGAGAGCGCAACACTATCGGTTTCTCCTTTCGGGTCAAGGCAGGGCAGCCCTTTACACAGGGGACGGAAACCTCGCCTATTTACACTATAGTTTTATGGGTTTTTAGATGATCGCTGTCTACGGTACATCGGCGCGGTTATTCGAGCTTATTTAAACGCGGATTATGGTTGTAACGAGGAGATAAAGGTTTTATATACTCACATAGTTTTGACACACGTTAATTGTTTTATTATAGACGACGTTACATATAACTGTGCTTTTATTTTGCTCAAACCGTAATCGAAATCCGGAGAATTAATACCGTTGAGACTATTTTTTAATTACTTAGAAGACGCAGCTTCTACTGAATCGCCGTACGAGCTATGAACTCCAATCTTTCAATATAACTGGCTTCTATGATTTGACAGGCGTGTAGCCCAGCGTTGTGGGTACAACGGTTCGATGGTAACTGAACTGAACTACTTAATTTTACCGTTCTTTATATACCAATTATCCCCTATCATCCCTCGACAATTGGAGGTGTTAAAAACCACCAACTATGGTGCTATTGGTTCTGAAAATGCTCCAATAAACGAATTCCCCCTTTATTTGTTTTGGGAGGACCCTCCTGTGGTTAGGCGTGAGTCTTTCACGTATTGATTGAACTATTTATAACGAGGTGATAATCCGAGTAGTCTTGGTGTTGGAAGGAGCATTCGACTTCTGTCTTTTTATTAGAATTAAAATCGGAACATTTATATCAGAAATGCGAGTTCGTTACACCTCCACCCTTAAAAACGAGCATAGGGGAATGCAACAAACCTATGCGCGATTACATGTCCCCATGTAGCTGACCATTTTCCAGATTACTTACGTAGAAACATAAATGAAAAACATACCAATGTTGATAACTCACTTAATGTTCCTAATTAGTCCTTTTTTTCTTTTTTTTCCTTTTTTTCTTTTTTTCTTTTTTTCTTTTTTTTTCTTTTTTTTTTACACACTCGCACACAGATATTTGTACTTTACAGCACATATTTTTTTTGAATATATATTTTTTTCGAAACACTGGTTGTCACTTTTTTTGAGCCCGCATAGCTTCCTGGTAGTCGATCCAGTCCTGCACCGTTGGTCCCCTGGTCGCCATCGGAGCATCCTGCTGATCCGCAGCACTGGCGCAGTGTTTATCCCAGTCCACCGTGAATGACTCCGGTCCTGGACTGGTAGTGGTTCCCGTTACCTGTGGATCCTCGAACAGGTCCATAGTTTCGACTGATGCGCATGCTTGCAGAGTGTCGAAACCATTATCTTGCCCCTCCGAAATCAGCTCGGCTAGGGCTCGCTCGACATCAGTCGGTGACAGGGATGGTAAGCTTGCCTCAGCGACCATCCTGTCGATCAAAGTCGATACCTCCTCGTAAGTATCGGTTTGTGATGTGCTGGGTGAGGCAGTGTCACTTGTTGTTTCGGTAGCGGTGATGGCAGAAGACATCACTATCCCTGGCGTGACTGTCCATATCAGCACGCCAGACCCCGGCGTCAGAGCGACCTCCTCGGTCGTAGTGGTGCTGCTGCTGGGTCCTGCTGGCTCCGGTCTTGCGGCGATCTTACATAATTTCTGCGGGAATCGTGAATTTTCCTTGCGGCGATTTGCCCATCTTTTCCTCCTGGCAGCGGCTTCCTTCCTGGATAGTTCGTCCATCCGGTGTTTACTTTTGTAGATGGACCGTACCGCTCGTGAAGGATGCTTAATAGACCCATCCTTAGGTAACTGCAGCTCGTGCAAAATTTCGAGCCTATTGAGTTCTGACAAAAACTCAACTACGGCTGCTGCATTCCGTGCAACCCATTCCTCCGTATACGAGGGTTGATGCGCGAGGAACGACGCCATTTAAATTTTTTTATATATATATAAGTTATTAACAACACTGACACTTCTAACGCTCTATATTTTGCGTGCGATAATAATGTTTTTTCTTTTTAGAGCCCGAGAGTTTTATTCCACTTGATTGGAATAATATAATTGCCTGGGTTTTAGAGAACGTTAAGAGAATGCGCGGACAGAATTTCGTGCTACCCCAACGATTTCCTAATAGGCAATGATAGAGTTTCCCGAAATTTTTCTACATTTATACGTTCCTATCGGTCCCTTCTGTCTCTCTACCGGGTTTTTCTTTTTATGGTTTGCCAAAAGTAAACGCCACTGTTGACCCGTTGTTTCCTGCTCTCACCCCCATGACGGATCCCAGTTGGTGCCGTGGATAGAGAGGTGCGCTTGCTTCTTCCGGCTGCGGCTGTGGCTCTCGGAGGTGCGAAATCGGTCCGTCTTGCCCTTCGGGGTTGTCCGGCGTTTTCCCCGAGTTCTGGCCCAGGTGTAAGAGCAGATGAGTGAGGGAGCTCCATATTGACCCAATCAATTGTATAGACCACCCATATACAGTGTGTAGTGCGTACCCATGTATTATAGTGTCTGCAATTAATTTAATAACCCGAAATATGAGCAATATTCCCAAAATTCCTGCACTTGCGTTTCCGAATGTCAAAAAGAAACGCCAGATTCTATTCCAAGTGTTCTGTGAGATCCGCTCGAGTGCGTCTTCGTCTAGAAGATTAGCAAGCGAAATGCCTTGTCGTAAGGTTGGTTGACCAGCTAACGATCTTGCTATTGTATTTAATATCGCAGGCCTCTCTGCGGGGAACATTATGTGATCCCTTAATTTACTCAGGTCTTCTTGTGAGTAAATTCCACTTGTTGCGAGATTTTTCGGACTCATATACTTCCAAGTTGGCTTCGTGAATGGTTTAATTTGCGCTGGCGCTAATGCCTCTGATGCCGTAGGTATAAATTTGTACCATATATCTTCTATGTTGTACATTGTTGGTACCATAGGGTTACATGTTAACTGCGTCCCAGTTTCAAATATTATTCGTGTACGCGGCGATAAGAAAACACTTCGATTCTGGTGAGTTATTGGTAATTGATGATAACATTCATTAGTTCTTCGTAGTACTACCTCAACAGGTATGCATTTTATTACGTGCACAACTTCCCCGGCTATCAGTGCCATATGTCCCGGCCCTTTCATTAGTTTGTAAGCAAATTCGTCTGGTGCTTGTGTCGCTAAATTTAATGCGCTCCGTAGCACTTCCCTTTCGACCTTGCAATTTTGTAGCAAAACGTCAAAATACATACGGCTTAGTTCATTCCGTATATGTCTTTCTACATAAACGAATTTGGTATTCACGTATGTGAATAAATCCATATTTTCCGTCGCGATAGCTGTGTAAGAAAGGAGATTATGATCCTTGTCATCGAGTATGAATAGCTTGGGATGTTCCGTTAGCATGAATTTCATTCCGCACAAGGTGTATTCTCCTTTCACAGATAGAGCGAATGTTGCGGACGATGTTGCGACGGTTTCTCTTCATGTTCGTCCGTCAGTCGAGTAGCTTTTCCCTGGTACAGTATGCTGTAGCGGTCCCAGTGACAGCGGTCGGGTGGATATAAATCCCAAAATGTGTAACCTCCTTCAAGATCCATGCACATGAAATCCGTTAGCACACAGGTGATTCCTGATCGGAGTGAAATTCGATTTGCATCAGGTTTGGCGATTGTGTAATAGTCTGCCAGTGTGATGTGCACCTTTGCTTGAACTACCACATCGTCCCAGCTACCATAGGAATCCGCGTATTGCGCACCCTTGCAGCTACCTTCGTTGTCCAGTCTTCCGGCTAACGTAACGCTGTGTGAAGCCGTCGCGTTACTTTTGAGCCCGGTTAATACCACGAATGGTGTGACCATATAAATACCTGTAAGATGTATTTTTTCACACTGTTCTGAGCTTAATTCCGCGATATATTCTCGTACTCCCTGAGATACTGCTGAACTATGAGAGTGCATTCCGCAATGACTTACAGTGCGGTCAATTACTATCTTGCACTGTATTACTCGAGTCATCGAAAAATCATTTACTTGTAGGAGTTGAACATAGGCCTTGTAAACCTTTGGCTCTGTTCTTGGTATATCGCACTCTCCTACTTCCAATAGCGAGAGTGTTGTAATATTTAATCTATCTGCCCCGCAGTCGTATCCGATAAGTGCTTCTCCTGTGCCGATGAACCAGGTGACGACTGCTAGTAGCAATAGCTTTTTGGGATCCATTTTAATGTGAATCTATAACAAGATGATAAGTTTGAACTTGTTTTTAGTTATCAGATTATAAATTGCCATTATTAATTATTTATTTATTAAATATTTTTTTGTTATTATTATTATTATTATTATTATTATTATTAAATAGTATTATATTTATCCCGGATATACGTTGGATATGTGATATCGTAATTATCTCCTTCGATTTTTTAGACCGAGAGTTAATAATGTGAGTAAAAGTCCAGTGGTCCTTTTCTTTATCTTTTCTTCTGCCTTGGCCGTTGGCAAGTCTGAGGTTTTTATTGACTCTGCTTCTTCGATCTTGTCTTCTTTGACCTCCGATGATTTAGATATTCCTTCATAATCACTCACATTTTCGTAGTTTGGTGATGAATCTTCCGTGTCGTTTAATCGGAATGATGTTGACGAACTATCGAGAATAGCTTCCTTCAATTTTATCACATTGTTAAGGGCGCATTTATAGCTCCCGTTCAAATGTACTCCATGTTGTATGCAGTAGTGATTTGGCCCTGGTAGGTCACAAGGTGAAGGCCCATACAGTTGACAATTGATGAGCTCACAGTCACTTATGTCTCGTAAGAATTCCATCTGGAGTTGGTCATAAGTGTTGACTCGGCTGGCAGTGCGTAGAACCTTGTGTAACCTCTGGAACATCCATGAATATGGGACGTCTCCGTCTTCCCATTCCAAACCGTGTTCGCATCGCGTAGTACACAGGTTTTCATCCCTTATTCTTTTCTTTAAATGATGCAAGAAGTATGGTGACTCCAATATCCAGTGGTCAGTATGAGAGTGATTCATGGTGATTATAGCGATTTCCTTTGGGATGAGTCTCCCGCTGTTATCGATGAATCCTTGAATGTCTATGGCGTAGACTTGTCCACACATGATTATTCTGTAGAAGAGTATGTATACATGAGTCTACATAACCCTTGTTAGTTTCTTGTATTTTGTATACAAGTAACAATATATTAATATATTTTTTTTTATTATGAAAACTTTATTTTTATTTATATATCTTTATTACTGCGGTAATGTATATTATATAATTTCTTTTCCTCTTCTTTCCTTAGTCTTCGTCGCTGCTGTCATTCGGATTAATGTGTGAATACCGAAGTCGATTCGGGTGAACGATTTTTACCTCTCGACCGACTTTTATGTTGATATTCCCATCTCTCTTTATCTCGAGGATCTCATGTGGACCGGTATAATAATCTCCTAATTTGCCAATTTTCTTTCCCTTTTGTAGATAGACGCAATCTCCAAGGTTGAATTCGACTGGATTCATTTTTTTATCGTAATACCTTTTTGATCTTTCTTTTGATGTAATTAGGTTATTTTTGGCCGTTTCTTTGACGTCGTGAAGCTTTGTAGCCAATTCTACTAAATAGTCTCCGTAAGTACGCCGCTCCTCCTCGTCTGGTTCTCGTTCGTACGACGGTTGACGTGCTAGTTTACCAAAAACTAGTTCATACGGGGTATGCTTCGTTCCTTCGTGGATGCTTGAATTATAAGAGAAAGTAGCTAGCTCCAGCCAATCGTCCCATTCTTCGTTGCTGTTGACATATATTTTTAAATATTCCACCAGGGAATGATGAGATCTCTCTAGAGAGCCGTTTGATTGTGGGTGGAAAGCCCTAGTTCGACATTCTTTAATTCGAAATTTCTTCGCTACGTTTTTCATCAAACCGCTCAAGAAGTTTGCTCCTTGATCGGTCAGTATCGTTTTTGGTGAGCCGAAGATACATATAAAATGCTTGATGAGCGCGTCTGCGATATTTGCAGAGGTCGCTCTTGGCAATGCTACCGCCAGTGAATATTTTGTCAATAAATCCTGTATTGTAAGGATATATTCATTTCCCTTTTTTGTTATCGGCAAGGGCCCGACAATATCCATTGCAATCTTGTCGAATGCCGAGTCTGGGGTATCTGTGATGATCATTGGTTGTTTAGTTTTTACCCTGACGAGTTTCTTTAGTTAACACTGTAGACAATGTTCAATAAATTCTTGGATGTCTACCTTCATATTTTCCCAATAATATCTCTGGCAAATTCGATTAAATGTCTTGGTGATGCCCTTGTGTCCTCCTACTGCAGATGCGTGAGCCTCGTTCATTATCTTCTTCCGTTCCTCCGATTGGGGGTAACGAATGTGACCGAGACAAATAATGAGTTTCGTGGAAGAATCTTTTAATCCTTTTCGGAGGCATTTTATTAAATAATCCCATTGCATTCCATTGACTTCCTTGCTCTTCTGTATACTGATGGAGCGAAGTTTTGCATAATTTAGAGTGTTTGCTAATTGTTTACATAATGCAGGGAATTTTTGTTGGCTCACCAAGCCTCCTTCCTTGTTTCTCACGATCATGGCTACATGATGTCGTGAATTGTGCTTCATCATATGCACACTATTAAAATCTATACGACGAAATTTTGGTAGGGACCGTTTTGCTGCCAATATTTTCGATCCTTCGTCGCATGGTTCACCGTTTTCGGATAAAAAGTATAAATAATTATCCTTTCTCATGAACAGTTGGTCGTTAGTGGTTATTGGCGTTGCTGTTGCTAGCCCCTCAGTTCTCCGAGTTAACACCTCGGTTGATTCAACATCACTTATCTCCATGGGGTCTTCATCCGAACGGTCAATATATAATTCGTCGGCTTTGTCCCCCGATACACAGAACTCTTCGGTGCAGAATAGATCCGGCTGTCCTATTTGTTCTGCGGGCTCCGTTGGTGGAGTGTTTATTTTTAGCCGATCCGTGCTAATAGAGGGTTTTACGGTTGCCTTTTTCCTTGCTTCCTTCCTTACTGCCCTTGCGACAGGTTTCCCCACTGCAGCTGTGCGTTGTCTCGCGCTCCGTAGGCGGGAGGATACAGGCTGGTCCTCAGGTAGAGACCCGATCGGTGGCTTTGACGCTCCTTGCTTTGGCATGTTGGCGTTCGATACAGCCCTTTTTCGTAACCTGCTAGATACGGGTTCCTCGTCTTCCTCCGATTTTGTCGATTTGTCCCCTTCGTTGGTACCTCGCGGTCTTTTCCTAATTGGCAGAGTCGGCTGTAGTTTTTCTAAATTACACATCCCTTCGTGCGGGTTGCGGGATAGTGCATCGGCGTTTACATTCATTTTGCCAGCCTTGTAAACAACTTCGTACTCATATTCCTCGAGACGCAGGCGCCAGCGGGTTAGCCGCGACGTCGGGTCCTTGGAACTATGTAACCACACTAAAGGTTTATGGTCGGTCACAAGTTTAAATTTTCTACCGTACAGGAACGGTCGAAACTGCGATACTGCGTGTAGTATAGCGACTGCTTCTTTTTCATAAGTGCTGTATTTCTGCTCGGCCTCAAATGGTTGTGTGAAATCCGGGTATTGCAATATTGGTTCCTGGCACAACTGGTCACGCAGTGTTTCGAAGGCTGCTTGTTGTGGTTCCTTTCACTCAAACGCGGTGTCCTTTTTCAATAGGCTCGTTAGAGACTTTGCTATTTGAGAGAAGTTTTTTATGAACCTTCGGTAATAACCAGCAAGTCCGAGGAATTGTCTTACGTTTTTCACATTTTTGGGACGTGGGAAGCATTTCACAGCTTCGAGTTTCGATGGGTCAGGTCGTATGCCATCCTTTCTTATTACATGCCCCAAATATACGACTTCGTGTCGCAAAAATTCGCATTTATCGGGTTGAAGCTTCAGATTCGCGTCCCTCAAACGCTTCATTAATCGCTCAACCTTGAGCTCATGCTCTTCTAGGGATGTGGCATATATTACCACATCATCCAAATATACGAACGCATCTATTCCTTGTATACCAGTCAAAACTTGATTCATAAGACGCTGAAATGTTGCGGGAGCGTTTTTTAATCCGAATGGCATTCTCGCAAATTCATAGTGACCATAAGGTGTTGAAAAAGCGGTCTTATGTCGGTCTTCAGAATGCATACCGATTTGATGAAAACCTGATGCCAGATCGAACGTGGAAAAGTAAATAGCTCCTCCGAGTTGGTCCAGTATCTCGTTTATGAGAGGTAACGGATATGCATCTCCTACGGTTTTCTCGTTTAACGCACGGTAGTCCAACACCATGCGCCACTTTTTATTGCCCTTTGAGTCGGCCTTCTTTGGGACGATCCACACGGGTGAATTATATGGCGACTTTGAAGGCTGTATTGTTCCTCCATCAAGTAGCCCTTGTACTTGTTTGTTTATTTCATCCTTTAACGTCGGAGGATAACGATATTGACGTGAGTTTATTGGTATCTCATCCGTCGTGAGTATACGATGCTGAATCGCATTTGTAGCCAGTAATTCCTCGCCTGGTAGATGATACCTGTCTTGGAATTCTTCGATATGTCCCTCTACACTCTCCCTCTCCTCGGAGTTGAGGTGCTCGAGACGTAATAAGTAATCATCTAGAGACGCTGTTTGCGCTAATTGAACAGGGTTATCTTTCCTTGACCCTTGATAATTTCTCAAGCCTACACTGGGCTGAATTTCTTCTTGAATTTCTACTGACTCAGGATCATCATAAGGCTCTATGTTTTCGGCCGATATTTGATAAATCCCTTTTGGACCTTGACAACGGTGTGGCTTTACCTTTTTAGCCCCCATTCCGTGTATTATGTGGGAATCCCGAGGTTGACTATCTGACAAATATAGTTCGTTTTCCTCCTGGGATATAATATTTTTCCTTGATTCGAGCGTTGACGGGTTTGATCCCATCGTAGCTTCGCTTAGACTTGAATTAGATACTTGATTTCCCCCTTGGTTTGGAGACGATTAGAAATATTCGTATAATGAGTACGATTTCCCTGAATCTTGCTGCTGAGATGGCTCAGGATACAGCAAAGGTTTTAAACACGTTTCTTCGTGTGGATTATCATTCGATTTTTCTTCAAATGGTTCAATTTCTATGATTGGTACCGCGACTTCCACGTCTTCTTCGGTAGTATTAATTGCATGAAGATATGCTTTTCCGTTGTCGTTACTGACTAGCGCGTCTCCCAAATATATTCCGTTTGAAACCTTCTGGCGTGGTAAATATCCCACCTTTGCATCGGGATTAGCGATGCGCACGTAAAAATTTGCTTTTGTGCGAGCAGGTACCACAATGGTTTCTAGTTTCATGAACGGAATTTGGTTTGAACCCCATTTCAAACATTGCTCTGTATAAGATATGTCAGCGTTGTGTTTGAGGAAGAACTCCGTCCCGATCAGACCGTCGTCTTCAATGGGAAAATCATCGTTTACTAGGTGAAAAGTGACCTTTTTACCTAAGATACGTATCTCAGTTCTCCCCAGTGTACAAACATAATCCTTTGTTATACCGCTTAGTTTGATGATGTCGTATTTGTCAATATGAGCATGGGGCGCGACTTGTCGACTTTTAATTATATTTAAAGCAGATCCTGTGTCGATCATTAAAAGTGCTGATTTGACAAAGTCGTCTGAATGAACCTCTATAACAGGGACGTTGCTTTCACGATTTAGTAAAGCAGTAGCAACTCTTCTTGGTATATGATCCTCTTCATCTGGTTACACATGCAACACATTCCCCGATTGATAATTCTTCTGATAGCCGCCGTTGCGCGAATAATGTGGTGAATTACCTGCATTCGGTCGGTTAGGTGATTGTTCAGCTGATTGTTGTTGGAGCTTAAGGGTGCTAAAATATTTCCTTTTACGACATTCCTTGACGATGTGGCCGAATTTTTTACAATAATTACACTGTAAATGTGATGTTCGGTCTTGCATCCCTGGCTCTTTTCCCTCATCGTCACGATTTTGGTATCTACCGACCTCCCTGCGATCTACTTGCTCATTGTTGAACTGTTGCCGTAGTGCAGAATTTCTTGATCCCGAATTTACGTTGTGGCTGGGACCTTGTCTAGGAGTCTGAGAGTAATTTCGTCCTTGGAGTTGAAAACATGCATCGGCTGAGTATCCGCGTCGTTTACAGAATTGACAGGTAGTCGGCTCTGTTTGAACGTGGTCAATCCTATCCCTCTGCTGGTACCTGTTGCCCGCGAACTCGTGGACGAGCGCTCCGTAATGACTCCTTAGCCTTTAACTTCCGCTCGATATCGACAGCGTTCTTCATTGTTTTTTCGAAACTTTCCCCACCAGTTATTTTATTTTCGATTTCCGCTTTTAATCCTCGCGTAAAACAGTTGACTACGTCTGTGTCGAGATTTGTCTTAAAGTCTGCGGCCAATGGTTCTTCATGAGCTGCTTCATGTAACTCAAAAATTCTGTTTGCCAAGTCTTTAACACGATTTGCATAGGATACCACTCCCTCATTGTCTCTTTGAAATACTCTGCCGAGCTCACCTTGTAGTTCGTATATAGTTTGCGCGGGCGCGTAAAGAGATTTTAGGAAATTGCTAATTTCCATTATAGTTGTAAGTTCTATACCGTGCACGGCGCGGCGTGCTTCACCTCTTAATTTATTACGAAGAATTAACGCGAGATTTTGTTGTGCTTCTGCAGGCATCATTTGCCCAGCCTCTTTACATCCCTCCAGGAAGTGTGATAGAGGAATGTTGTATCCATCGAAGACTGGTACAGCTTCAAGTGCATATTTAACCGATACTGGTAGATTTGGGCGTGCTCCTTCACCGTTAGGCATGTTGGATCCAATTTCCTCGATTTTTCGAGTATTCGATCAACTTGAACACCTATCGCCTCTACCGTATCTTGGACTTCACTGATTTTTAGAGTATTTAAAAACGTCCTAAGTACAGTACCGATTTTATTTGTTACTTGAAATTCCTTTGGTATTGTACCGGTTTTAGGCGTTTGGAGATTTATTAAATTTGCATCTTGACTATTACCGCTTGGATTAGGGCCTACTGCGCCTTGTGGATTATCTTGGTCTGGATTACCGATTTGAGGAAAACCGTGTTCTTGATTTATTTGCGGATTAGTCTCTTCTTCTGTTTTATCTTCAGGATTCGCTTTTTCGTTCGGTGTTCGACCCAGCGTCATCCTCCATTACTATAGTGAGGGCGTTTTAATATCCCACTTCTGACACCAAATTTTATTTTATGTTACGTCCAGTCCAACTCGTGAGAGTGTAAGGGAGAGCGCAACACTATCGGTTTCTCCTTTCGCCTCAAGGCAGGGCAGCCCTTTACACCGGGGACGGAAACCTCGCCTATTTACACTATAGTTTTATGGGTTTTTAGATGATCGCTGTCTACGGTAGATCGGCGCGGTTATTCGAGCTTATTTAAACGCGGGTTATGGTTGTAACGAGGAGATAAAGGTTTTATATACTCACATAGTTTTGACACACGTTAATTGTTTTATTATAGACGACGTTACATATAACTGTGCTTTTATTTTGCTCAAACCGTAATCGAAATCCGGAGAATTAATAACGTTGAGACTATTATTTTAATTACTTAGAAGACGCAGCTTCTACTGAATCGCCGTACGAGCTATGAACTCCAATCTTTCAATATAACTGGCTTCTATGATTTGACAGGCGTGTAGCCCAGCGTTGTGGGTACAACGGTTCGATGGTAACTGAACTGAACTACTTAATTTTACCGTTCTTTATATACCAATTATCCCCTATCATCCCTCGACAATTGGAGGGGTTAAAAACCACCAACGATGGTGCTATGGGTTCTGAAAATGCTCCAATAAGCGAATTCCCCCTTTATTTGTTTTGGGAGGACCCTCCTGTGGTTAGGCGTGAGTCTTTCACGTATTGATTGAACTATTTATAACGAGGTGATAATCCGAGTAGTCTTGGTGTTGGAAGGAGCATTCGACTTCTGTCTTTTTATTAGAATTAAAATCGGAACATTTATATCAGAGATGCGAGTTCGTTACACAACCTTGCAACGTAGGAAAATCAGTCTACGGAGAAAAATCGAGCACCGCTTCAACGGAGAGCAACCCGTAAGTTTGAGCGATAGCCTCTTCTAAGGAATCTCTGATACATTGCGTTTGTTATACCTATAAATCGTCTTTAGGCATAGGATGAGTCGTTCAGAAATTGGAAATCGACTTCAAGAGAATTGACGAATAATTTGAAAAATAAAACGGGACTGTCAATTCTCCTTGACCGAGATGGAGTGAAAATTGCTGATCGGGACGTAACATTGGATATGATTCGAATTCATCGAACTATTGGGTGTACGATTCAACAACGAGGAAAGTGCGCGTCTCACGGGACGTGACGTTTCACGAGACAATCGGGCGGACGATCGAGCTACCGGCTGACGATACCGGCGAAGAGGTTCTCCTTTCGAAGAGAGAAGTTGCTCCGGCTCAGCACGAAGAGAAGTCGGATGCCGAAGACGACGACGAGGTTTTCGTTCAGGGGGAAGAAAATCGAGACCGAGAAGATCGTGAATGGGAAGTTCATCGCGGTCGAGAGGATCGTGAGCCAGAGATTCATCGGGATCGGCAAGATCGAGGACGAGAAGTTCGTACCGGCGAGAGACAACTACGGGATCGGAGTCTAATTCGAAGGCCGTCAGGCTACGAGACAAATATTGCAGAGTATCTTATACCTGAGACGTATATGGTACTCTGCAATCTCGTCCTCTAGCGAAGCGCTAGAGGACGAGAACCACGAGAAGTGGAAAGAGGCAATTAAGTCGGAGCTCTAGTCACATCGGGAGAATCGTACTTGGACTCTAGTTCGACGTCAAGAGGGGATGAAAACCATTGATTCCAAATGGGTTTTTCGAGTCACAAGGAGCAAGACAGGCGGAGGCTGTCGGTTCAAGGCGAGACTCTGTGCGAGAGGCTTTATGCAAAAGAAAGGAGTGGATTTCCACGAGACTTTCGCACCAGTCGTGAGATACGACTCGATTCGAGTGTTGCTGTCGATTGTCGCGTCGAGCGATTTCGAATTAGCTCAATTCGATGTACAAACAGCTTTTCCCTATGGAAAGTTGAACGTCGAGATGTACATAGAACTCCCGGAGGGGCTACATGACGAGGACGAATCCAGAGAAGACGCTTTGTCCACTGGAGAAATCGCTCTACGGCCTGAAGGAGGCACCGAGGTGCTGGAATCAAGAATTTTGTACTTTCTTGAATCGGTTCCAGATCTATGAGACGAATGCGGATCGTTGCATCTTCGTGGGTCACGTAAACGGGAAGTTGGTGTACCTGGCTATATACGTCGACGACGGTCTCATAGGGGCAGAGAATGCTGGAACAATTGAGATGGTGCTGAGTCATCTCAGGAAACAATTCAAGATCACCCTGGGAAATGCGAGTCTGTTTGTGGGACTCCAGATTGATAGAAATCGAACAAAAAGATCGATTTGCATCTATCAATCCGGGTATGCGAAGAAAATCGTCGAGAGGTTCCACATGGAGAACGCGAAGTTCCTGTGCACTCCCAGCGACATAAACGTGACACTCATTCCGGTGGGAGAGGAAGAAGAGTCTTCGAGAGTGCCTTATCGAGAGGCGGTGAGCTCACTGATGTTCCTGTCGGTAGTGTCGAGACCTGACATATCGTACGCGGTAACGCAGGCGAGTAAATCTTTGAGTCGCCACAGCGAAGAACATTGGCGTACTGTGAAAAGAATTACAGTACACGACCGCGTTTCTCCGTTCCTCGGGAACCAATCCAATTAGGCACGACCGCGTATTTCCGATACCCCACTACCTGCCCAAGTACCTGCCCACCGTCCCTTTCCAGGCGCAACTTTCCCTTTCCGAGCGCCGTTACGCGTCGCGCGTGGAGATACGTATAGCCGCAAAAATGACCGTAATATAAGCGTGCAGAAATATACTCCATGTATTTCGCAGCTCAAGCCATAGTTCGAAACTAAATTCTTAATTTGAATATGAAATGCATTCTGTTGTTTAAGGGAGACGCGTAAAAATCCCGTTTTATAAATTACGCATTTTATATTTATTTGATTACTTGTTTTGCTAAAGTAAACAAATGCTATTTTTTATGTGAGCAATTTATTTGCGTGAAACTCAATTGCCGCTTTCAGACAACAAAATAATATTTGGTTTTACTGTAATCAAAAATGTCAATTTTCAGTCTTGTGGTTTTTCTTATGTTACGCCGCAATCATGAATCACCGAGTCAGGTATCCAAAGTAATATAAACGATATCCTCGATTTTTTTCCTATGGCTTGTGACGTGATTTTTTGAGTATCCCGTCCCAGGGTAGTTCCGACCATTTTTAGACTATCAAATTCAGAAAGGACTCTCGATGACGCGGCTATCGGCATAAAATTATTTATATTTGGAGTTCTCGGATCGATTTTACCGCTAGGATGACATGGTCTTCCCGAATTAATTATCGTTGTGGTTACCGTTACCTTATATTTCCTTTTTTTTTGGGTTCGAATTAGTGCTTTACGTTGCGATGAGGGTGGCAGATACCGTGGTTCAGGGCCGAGATAACGCGCCACCCGGTATATCTGTCGGAAGCCTTACGGTGAGTCTCTGGGATAGCACCTAAGCTCGAGTGGAATCCTCGACGCTCGATTGGTCGAGACTATAGGGCGAACTGGTTCCGTTTACGTTTCCGTTGGAAAGCCGTCGGAGGTTGAGTCAGCGATCACCTAACTCCACGGTGTAACAGGAGCAAATGCCTTTTACAATAATTCTCCGGATTTGCGCACCTCCTTAAGAGGAACGGGCACTCAAACGGAGGGATTCGTGGACTCGAGCGTCTAGGAATTATGGGCTGGTGTGTCAGAGACGTTTTTTTTTTTAGGTGAAAACAGTAATGGTTTTTATTTATCAATTAACAAGCTCTCCTATAATTACAAGTTTTTCTCTGTCTTGAATTGTCTCGTTTCTTAATTATCATTCATGCAATTTATTTCCGTCGATAACGACATGTGTGGCAATCGATTATTCTAAGACTCGGATCTTATTCCTTTTTATCTCGAATAAATTACTTGCTTGAAGTCAGAATATTATGTGCCAAAATTTATTCGCGTATGAGCAGCACGACGCATGCGCGAGCAGCTTCTCGATCGTTGCTGAATCCACCTAGTCGTCGCGCTCGGCTGTCTGGCTGTGACGTCACGGCACGGCGATTGACGGTGACAGCCCGTTCACCTCGCGAATTGCAATTGGTGTTTATTTCCGCACGGGACGTTTTTACCTTAATCTGATGGTCGGGTCGTCTTCAGGAGATGTGAACCTTTCCCTGAGTATGCCTTTTGTTGTCCTTGGAGTTATCGGATTATCCCGTGGTACTCGAGGCCTTTCTGACGGTCACTTTGGTCACTTTACCAGTCCCGCTGAATGTCACTTTTAGCCGCTCCGGTCACTTGCGAATGTCATGCGGTCCCGTTCACTCGTTCTGTCATAACTCCGAGTTCGGCACAATTGTTCTAAGTCCGAGTTGGCACGTTTTTTTATAAGTTCGAAACGGCTCAATTTTCTAAGTTCGAAACGGCACACTTTTTACAAGTCCGACTCGGCACAGGCTTTATAAGTCCGAAACGGCACAATTTCTACAAGTCTAAATCGGGCCACAATTTATAAGTTTGAAACGGCACGAGTTTTATAAGTCTGAAACGGCACCAATTTTAGAAGTCCGAATCGGCACAATTTTTATAAGTTCACTGGCCGCGATCGTTTATAAGTCCTTTTTCACAAAGTTTATAAGTCCTTTTTCGTCACAAATCTTATAAGTTCACTTTTGTACGAAAATTCATAAGTCCAGTTTTCACAAAGTTATAAGTCCCAATCGGCACGGATTTTATAAGTCCTTTTTACACGATTTCACTTTTCTTTCACTTATTTCACTGGGCACTTTTACTTTTCACTGTTCCCTGGTAATCCTGGAGAGTTGCCCGCTGGTAAGGTAGATCCAATACTTCTTATCCTCTGTCGATTACAGGCTCTTTTGTAACGAACTCGCATCTCCGATATAAATGTTCTGATATTAATTGTAATAAAAAGACACGAGTCGAATGTTCCTTCCGACACAAAGACTACTCGGATTATCACCTCGTTATAAATAGTCTAAATCAATACGTGAAAGACTCACGCCTAACCACGGGAGGGTTCTCCCAAAGCAAACAAAAAGGGGATTCGTTTATTGGAGCATTTTCACAACCAATAGCACCATAGTTGGTGGTTTTTAACCCCTCCAATTATCAAGGGATGATAGGGGATAATTGGTATATAAAGAACGGTAAAATTAAGTAGAGCAGTTCAGTTACCATCGAACCGTTGTACCCACAACGCTGGGCTACACGCCTGTCAGATCATCGAAGCCAGTTATATTGAAAGTCAGGGTTCATAGCTCGTACGGCGATTCAGTAGAAGCTGCGTCTTCTAAATAATTGAAATAATAGTCTCAACGATAATAATTCTCCGGATCTCAATTGCGGTTTGAGCTAATAAGAGCACAGTTATATGTAACGTCGTTTATAATAAAACAATTAACGTGTGTCAAAACTATGTGAGTATACAACCTTTATCTCCTCGTTACAACTATAACCCGCGTTTAAATAAGCTCGAATAACCGCGCCGATGTATCGTAGACAGCGATCATCTAAAAACCCATAAAACTATAGTGTAAATAGGTGAGGTTTCCGTCCCCGGTGTAAAGGGCTGCCCTGCCTTGACCCGAAAGGAGAAACCGATAGTGTTGCGCTCTCCCTTACACTCTCACGAGTTGGGCTGGACGTAACATAAAATAAAAGTTGGTGTCAGAAGTGGGATTTTAAAACGCCCTCACTATAGTAATGGAGGATGACGCTGGGTCGAACACCGAACGAAAAAGCGAATCCTGAAGATAAAACAGAAGAAGAGACTAATCCGCAAATAAATCAAGAACGCGGTTTTCCTCAAATCGGTAACCCAGACCAAGATAATCCTCAAGGCGCAGTAGGCCCTAATCCAAGCGGTAGTCAAGATGCAAATTTAATAAATCTCCAAACGCCTAAAACCGGTACAATACCAAAGGAATTTAAAGTAACAAGTAAAACTAGTACTGTACCTAGGACCTTTTTAAATACTCTAAAAATCAGTGAAGTCCAAGATACGGTAGAGGCGATAGGTGTTCAAGTTGATCGAATACTCGAAAAATCGAGGAAATTGGATCCAACATGCCTAACGGTGAAGGAGCACGCCCAAATCTACCAGTATCGGTTAAATATGCACTTGAAGCTGTACCAGTCTTCGATGGATACAACATTCCTCTATCACACTTCCTGGAGGGATGTAAAGAGGCTGGGCAAATGATGCCTGCAGAAGCACAACAAAATCTCGCGTTAATTCTTCGTAATAAATTAAGAGGTGAAGCACGCCGCGCCGTGCACGGTATAGAACTTACAACTATAACGGAAATTAGCAATTTCCTAAAATCTCTTTACGCGCCCGCGCAAACTATATACGAACTACAAGGTGAGGTCGGCAGAGTATTTCAAAGAGACAATGAGGGAGTGGTATCCTATGCAAATCGTGTTAAAGACTTGGCAAACAGAATTTTTGAGTTACATGAAGCAGCTCATGAAGAACCATTGGCCGCAGACTTTAAGACAAATCTCGACACAGACGTAGTCAACTGTTTTACGCGAGGATTAAAAGCGGAAATCGAAAATAAAATAACTGGTGGGGAAAGTTTCGAAAAAACAATGAAGAACGCTGTCGATATCGAGCGGAAGTTAAAGGCTAAGGAGTCATTACGGAGCGCTCGTCCACCAAAAACCCACGAGTTCGCGGGCAACAGGTACCAGCAGAGGGATAGGATTGACCACGTTCAAACAGAGCCGACTACCTGTCAATTCTGTAAACGACGCGGATACTCAGCCGATGCATGTTTTCAACTCCAAGGACGAAATTACTCTCAGACTCCTAGACAAGGTCCCAGCCACAACGTAAATTCGGGATCAAGAAATTCTGCACTACGGCAACAGTTCAACAATGAGCAAGTAGATCGCAGGGAGGTCGGTAGATACCAAAATCGTGACGATGAGGGAAAAGAGCCAGGATGCAAGACCGAACATCACATTTACAGTGTAATTATTGTAAAAAATTCGGCCACATCGTCAAGGAATGTCGTAAAAGGAAATATTTTAGCACCCTTAAGCTCCAACAACAATCAGCTGAACAATCACCTAACCGACCGAATGCAGGTAATTCACCACATTATTCGCGCAACGGCGGCTATCAGAAGAATTATCAATCGGGGAATGTGTTGCATGTGCAACCAGATGAAGAGGATCATATACCAAGAAGAGTTGCTACTGCTTTACTAAATCGTGAAAGCAACGTCCCTGTTATAGAGGTTCATTCAGACGACTTTGTCAAATCAGCACTTTTAATGATCGACACAGGATCTGCTTTAAATATAATTAAAAGTCGACAAGTCGCGCCCCATGCTCATATTGACAAATACGACATCATCAAACTAAGCGGTATAACAAAGGATTATGTTTGTACACTGGGGAGAACTGAGATACGTATCTTAGGTAAAAAGGTCACTTTTCACCTAGTAAACGATGATTTTCCCATTGAAGACGACGGTCTGATCGGGACGGAGTTCTTCCTCAAACACAACGCTGACATATCTTATACAGAGCAATGTTTGAAATGGGGTTCAAACCAAATTCCGTTCATGAAACTAGAAACCATTGTGGTACCTGCTCGCACAAAAGCAAATTTTTACGTGCGCATCGCTAATCCCGATGCAAAGGTGGGATATTTACCACGCCAGAAGGTTTCAAACGGAATATATTTGGGAGACGCGCTAGTCAGTAACGACAACGGAAAAGCATATCTTCATGCAATTAATACTACCGAAGAAGACGTGGAAGTCGCGGTACCAATCATAGAAATTGAACCATTTGAAGAAAAATCGAATGATAATCCACACGAAGAAACGTGTTTAAAACCTTTGCTGTATCCTGAGCCATCTCAGCAGCAAGATTCAGGGAAATCGTACTCATTATACGAATATTTCTAATCGTCTCCAAACCAAGGGGGAAATCAAGTATCTAATTCAAGTCTAAGCGAAGCTACGATGGGATCAAACCCGTCAACGCTCGAATCAAGGAAAAATATTATATCCCAGGAGGAAAACGAACTATATTTGTCAGATAGTCAACCTCGGGATTCCCACATAATACACGGAATGGGGGCTAAAAAGGTAAAGCCACACCGTTGTCAAGGTCCAAAAGGGATTTATCAAATATCGGCCGAAAACATAGAGCCTTATGATGATCCTGAGTCAGTAGAAATTCAAGAAGAAATTCAGCCCAGTGTAGGCTTGAGAAATTATCAAGGGTCAAGGAAAGATAACCCTGTTCAATTAGCGCAAACAGCGTCTCTAGATGATCATGCTGATCAGAGTGCATCAACTCTTGCTATTAGACCCACTAATCGGGTAGAAGAAATAAAAAACTTATTACGTCTCGAGCACCTCAACTCCGAGGAGAGGGAGAGTGTAGAGGGACATATCGAAGAATTCCAAGACAGGTATCATCTACCAGGCGAGGAATTACTGGCTACAAATGCGATTCAGCATCGTATACTCACGACGGACGAGATACCAATAAACTCACGTCAATATCGTTATCCTCCGACGTTAAAGGATGAAATAAACAAACAAGTACAAGGGCTACTCGATGAAGGAATAATACAGCCTTCAAAGTCGCCATATAATTCACCCGTGTGGATCGTCCCAAAGAAGGCCGACTCAAAGGGCAATAAAAAGTGGCGCATGGTGTTGGACTACCGTGCGTTAAACGAGAAAACCGTAGGAGATGCATATCCGTTACCTCTCATAAACGAGATACTGGACGAACTCGGAGGAGCTATTTACTTTTCCACGTTCGATCTGGCATCAGGTTTTCATCAAATCGGTATGCATTCTGAAGACCGACATAAGACCGCTTTTTCAACACCTTATGGTCACTATGAATTTGCGAGAATGCCATTCGGATCAAAAAACGCTCCCGCAACATTTCAGCGTCTTATGAATCAAGTTTTGACTGGTATAGAAGGAATAGATGCGTTCGTATATTTGGATGATGTGGTAATATATGCCACATCCCTAGAAGAGCATGAGCTCAAGGTTGAGCGATTAATGAAGCGTTTGAGGGACGCGAATCTGAAGCTTCAACCCGATAAATGCGAATTTTTGCGACACGAAGTCGTATATTTGAGGCATGTAATAAGAAAGGATGGCATACGACCTGACCCATCGAAACTCGAAGCTGTGAAATGCTTCCCACGTCCCAAAAATGTGAAAAACGTAAGACAATTCCTCGGACTTGCTGGTTATTACCGAAGGTTCATAAAAAACTTCTCTCAAATAGCAAAGTCTCTAACGAGCCTATTGAAAAAGGACACCGCGTTTGAGTGAAAGGAACCACAACAAGCAGCCTTCGAAACACTGCGTGACCAGTTGTGCCAGGAACCAATATTGCAATACCCGGATTTCACACAACCATTTGTAGTAACAACAGACGCATCCGGTATTGCAGTGGGAGGAATTTTAAGTCAGGGGCCGCTAGGCAAGGATTTGCCCATAGCCTACACATCAAGGGTGCTAAATGAGGCCGAGCAGAAATACAGCACTTATGAAAAAGAAGCAGTCGCTATACTACACGCAGTATCGCAGTTTCGACCGTTCCTGTACGGTAGAAAATTTAAACTTGTGACCGACCATAAACCTTTAGTGTGGTTACATAGTTCCAAGGACCCGACGTCGCGGCTAACCCGCTGGCGCCTGCGTCTCGAGGAATATGAGTACGAAGTTGTTTACAAGGCTGGCAAAATTAATGTAAACGCCGATGCACTATCCCGCAACCCGCACGAAGGGATGTGTAATTTAGAAAAACTACAGCCGACTCTACCAATTAGGAAAAGACCGCGAGGTACCAACGAAGGGGACGAATCGACAAAATCAGAGGAAGACGAGGAACCCGTATCTAGCAGGTTACGAAAAAGGGCTGTATCGAACGTCAACATGCCAAAGCAAGGAGCGTCAAAGCCACCGATCGGGTCTCTACCCGAGGACCAGCCTGTATCCTCCCGCCTACGGAGCGCGAGACAACGCACAGCTGCAGTGGGGAAACCTGTCGCAAGGGCAGTAAGGAAGGAAGCAAGGAAAAAGGCAACCGTAAAACCCTCTATTAGCACGGATCGGCTAAAAATAAACACTCCACCAACGGAGCCCGCAGAACAAATAGGACAGCCGGATCTATTCTGCACCGAAGAGTTCTGTGTATCGGGGGACGAAGCCAACGAATTATATATTGACCGTTCGGATGAAGACCCCATGGATGTAAGTGATGTTGAATCAACCGAGGTGTTAACTCGGAGAACTGAGGGGCTAGCAACAGCAACGCCAATAACCACTAACGACCAACTGTTCATGAGAAAGGATAATTATTTATACATTTTGTATCAGAAAACGGTGAACCATGCGACGAAGGATCGAAAATATTGGCAGCAAAACGGTCTCTACCAAAATTTCGTCGTATAGATTTTAATAGTGTGCATATGATGAAGCACAATTCACGACATCATGTAGCCATGATCGTGAGAAACAAGGAAGGAGGCTTGGTGAGCCAACAAAAATTCCCTGCATTATGTAAACAATTAGCAAACACTCTAAATTATGCAAAACTTCGCTCCATCAGTATACAGAAGAGCAAGGAAGTCAATGGAATGCAATGGGATTATTTAATAAAATGCCTCCGAAAAGGATTAAAAGATTCTTCCACGAAACTCATTATTTGTCTCGGTCACATTCGTTACCCCCAATCGGAGGAACGGAAGGAGATAATGAACGAGGCTCACGCATCTGCAGTAGGAGGACACAGGGGCATCACCAAGACATTTAATCGAATTCGCCAGAGATATTATTGGGAAAATATGAAGGTAGACATCCAAGAATTTATTGAACATTGTCTACAGTGTCAACTAAAGAAACTCGTCAGGGTGAAAACTAAACAACCAATGATCATCACAGATACCCCAGACTCGGCATTCGACAAGATTGCAATGGATATTGTCAGGCCCTTGCCGATAACGAAAAAGGGAAATGAATATATCCTTACAATACAGGATTTATTGACAAAATATTCACTGGCGGTAGCATTGCCAAGAGCGACCTCTGCAAATATCGCAGACGCGCTCATCAAGCATTTTATATGTATCTTCGGCTCACCAAAAACGATACTGACCGATCAAGGAGCAAACTTCTTGAGCGGTTTGATGAAAAACGTAGCGAAGAAATTTCGAATTAAACAATGTCGAACTACCGCTTTCCACCCACAATCAAACGGCTCTCTAGAGAGATCTCATCATTCCCTGGTGGAATATTTAAAAATATATGTCAACAGCAACGAAGAATGGGACGATTGGCTGGAGCTAGCTACTTTCTCTTATAATTCAAGCATCCACGAAGGAACGAAGCATACCCCGTATGAACTAGTTTTTGGTAAACTAGCACGTCAACCGTCGTACGAACGAGAACCAGACGAGGAGGAGCGGCGTACGTACGGAGACTATTTAGTAGAATTGGCTACAAAGCTTCACGACGTCCAAGAAACGGCCAAAAATAACCTGATTACATCAAAAGAAAGATCGAAAAGGTATTACGATAAAAAAATGAATCCAGTCGAATTCAACCTTGGAGATTGCGTCTATCTACAAAAAGGAAAGAAAATTGGTAAATTAGGAGATTATTATACCGGTCCACATGAGATCCTCGAGATAAAGAGAGATGGGAATATCAAAATAAAAGTCGGTCGAGAGGTAAAAATCGTTCACCCGAATCGACTTCGGTATTCACACATTAATCCGAACGACAGCAGCGACGAAGACTAAGGAAAGAAGAGGAAAAGAAATTATATAATATACATTACGGCAGTAGTAAAGATATATAAATAAAAATAAAGTTTTCATAATAAAAAAAAATATATTAATATATTGCTACTTGTATACAAAATACAAGAAACGAACAAGGGTTATGTAACACTCATGTATACATACTCTTCTACAGAATAATCATGTGTGGACAAGTCTACGCCATAGACATTCAAGGATTCATCGATAACAGCGGGAGACTCATCCCAAAGGAAATCGCTATAATCACCATGAATCACTCTCATACTGACCACTGGATATTGGAGTCACCATATTTCTTGCATCATTTAAAGAAACGAATAAGGGATGAAAACCTGTGTACTACGCGATGCGAACACGGTTTAGAATGGGAAGACGGAGACGTCCCATATTCATGGATGTTCCAGAGGTTACACAAGGTTCTACGCACTGCCAGCCGAGTCTACACTTATGGCCAACTCCAGATGGAATTCTTACGAGACATAAGTGACTGTGAGCTCATCAATTGTCAACTGTATGGGCCTTCACCTTGTGACCTACCAGGGCCAAATCACTACTGCATACAACATGGAGTACATTTGAACGGGAGCTATAAATGCGCCCTTAACAATGTGATAAAATTGAAGGAAGCTATTCTCGATAGTTCGTCAACATCATTCCGATTAAACGACACGGAAGATTCATCACCAAACTACGAAAATATGAGTGATTACGAAGGAATATCTAATTCATCGGAGGCCAAAGAAGACAAGATCGAAGAAGCAGAGTCAATAAAAACCTCAGACTTGCCAACGGCCAAGGCAGAAGAAAAGATAAAGAAAAGAACCACTGGACTTTTACTCACATTATTAACTCTCGGTCTGAAAAATCGAAGGAGATAATTACGATATCACATATCCAACGTATATCCGGGATAAATAAAATACTATTTAATAATAATAATAATAATAATAATAATAACAAAAAAATATTTAATAAATAAATTATTAATAATGGCAATTTATAATCTGATAACTAAAAACAAGTTCAAACTTATCATCTTGTTATAGATTCACATTAAAATGGATCCCAAAAAGCTATTGCTACTAGCAGTCGTCACCTGGTTCATCGGCACAGGAGAAGCACTTATCGGATACGACTGCGGGGCAGATAGATTAAATATTACGACACTCTCGCTATTGGAAGTAGGAGAGTGCGATATACCAAGAACAGAGCCAAAGGTTTACAAGGCCTATGTTCAACTCCTACAAGTAAATGATTTTTCGATGACTCGAGTAATACAGTGCAAGATAGTAATTGACCGCACTGTAAGTCATTGCGGAATGCACTCTCATAGTTCAGCAGTATCTCAGGGAGTACGAGAATATATCGCGGAATTAAGCTCAGAACAGTGTGAAAAAATACATCTTACGGGTATTTATATGGTCACACCAATCGTGGTATTAACCGGGCTCAAAAGTAACGCGACGGCTTCACACAGCGTTACGTTAGCCGGAAGACTGGACAACGAAGGTAGCTGCAAGGGTGCGCAATACGCGGATTCCTATGGTAGCTGGGACGATGTGGTAGTTCAAGCAAAGGTGCACATCACACTGGCAGACTATTACACAATCGCCAAACCTGATGCAAATCGAATTTCACTCCGATCAGGAATCACCTGTGTGCTAACGGATTTTAAGTGCATGGATCTTGAAGGAGGTTACACATTTTGGGATTTATATCCACCCGACCGCTGTCACTGGGACCGCTACAGCATACTGTACCAAGGAAAAGCTACTCGACTGACGGACGAACATGACGAGAAACAACAAACGGTATACACCGTCGCAACATCGTCCGCAACATTTGCTCTATCTGTGAAAGGAGAATACACCTTGTGCGGAATGAAATTCATGCTAACGGAACATCCCAAGCTATTCATACTCGATGACAAGGATCATAATCTCCTTTCTTACACAGCTATCGCGACGGAAAATATGGATTTATTCACATACGTGAATACCAAATTCGTTTATGTAGAAAGACATATACGGAATGAACTAAGCCGTATGTATTTTGACGTTTTGCTACAAAATTGCAAGGTCGAAAGGGAAGTGCTACGGAGCGCATTAAATTTACCGACACAAGCACCAGACGAATTTGCTTACCAACTAATGAAAGGGCCGGGACATATGGCACTGATAGCCGGGGAAGTTGTGCACGTAATAAAATGCATACCCGTTGAGGTAGTACTACGAAGAACTAATGAATGTTATCATCAATTACCAATAACTCACCAGAATCGAAGTGTTTTCTTATCGCCGCGTACACGAATAATATTTGAAGCTGGGACGCAGTTAACATGTAACCCTATGGGACCAACAATGTACAACATAGAAGATATATGGTACAAATTTATACCTACGGCATCAGAGGCATTAGCGCCAGCGCAAATTAAACCATTCACGAAGCCAACTTGGAAGTATATGAGTCCGAAAAATCTCGCAACAAGTGGAATTTACTCACAAGAAGACCTGAGTAAATTAAGGGATCACATAATGTTCCCCGCAGAGAGGCCTGCGATATTAAATACAATAGCAAGATCGTTAGCTGGTCAACCAACCTTACGACAAGGCATTTCGCTTGCTAATCTTCTAGACGAAGACGCACTCGAGCGGATCTCACAGAACACTTGGAATAGAATCTGGCGTTCCTTTTTGACATTCGGAAACGCAAGTGCAGGAATTTTGGGAATATTGCTCATATTTCGGGTTATTAAATTAATTGCAGACACTATAATACATGGGTACGCACTACACACTGTATATGGGTGGTCTATACAATTGATTGGGTCAATATGGAGCTCCCTCACTCATCTGCTCTTACACCTGGGCCAGAACTCGGGGAAAACGCCGGACAACCCCGAAGGGCAAGACGGACCGATTTCGCACCTCCGAAAGCCACAGCCGCAGCCGGAAGAAGCAAGCGCACCTCTCTATCCACGGCACCAACTGGGATCCGTCATGGGGGTGAGAGCAGGAAACAACGGGTCAACAGTGGCGTTTACTTTTGGCAAACCATAAAAAGAAAAACCCGGTAGAGAGACAGAAGGGACCGATAGGAACGTATAAATGTAGAAAAATTTCGGGAAACTCTATCATTGCCTATTAGGAAATCGTTGGGGTAGCACGAAATTCTGTCCGCGCATTCTCTTAACGTTCTCTAAAATCCAGGCAATAGTATTATTCCAATCAAGTGAAATAAAACTCTCGGGCTCTAAAAAGAGGAAAATTTTTTTATTATTATCGCACGCAAAATATAGAGCATTTGTAGTGTCAGTGTTGTAATAGCTTATATATATAAAAATTAAAAATGGCATCGTTTCTCGCGCATCAACCCACATATACGGAGGAATGGGTTGCACGGAATGCAGCCGCCGTAGTCGAGTTCCTGTCGGAACTCAATAGACTCGAGATATTGCACGAGCTGCAGCCGCCTAGAGACGGGTCCATAAAGTACCCTTCACGGGCGGTGCGGTCCATTTATAAAGGCAAATACCGGATGGACGAACTATCTAGGAAGGAGGCCGCTGCCAGGAGGAGAAGATGGGCAAATCGCCGCAGGGAAAACTCCCGATCCCCGCAGAAATTATGCAAAATCGCTGCAAGACCGGAGCCAGCAGGACCCAGCAGCAGCACCACTACGACCGAGGAGGTCGCTCTGACGCCGGGGTCTGGCGTGCTGATATGGTCAGTCACGCCAGGGATAGTAATGTCTTCTGCCATCACCGCTACCGAAACAACAAGTGACACTGCCTCACCCAGCACGTCACAAACCGATACTTACGAGGAAGTATCGACTTTGATCGACAGGATGGTCGCTGAAGCAAGCTTACCATCCCTGTCACCAACTGATGTCGAGCGAGCCCTAGCCGAGTTGATTTCGGAGGGGCAAGATAATGGTTCCGACACTCTGCAAGCATGCGCATCAGTCGGAACTATGGACCTGTTCGAGGATCCACAAGTAACGGGAACCAATACCAGTCCAGGACCGGAGTCATTCACGGTGGACTGGGATAAATACTGCGCCAGTGATGCGGATCAGCAGGATGCTCTGATGGCGACCAGGGGACCAACGGTGCAGGACTGGATTAACTACCAGGAGGCTATGCGGGCTTCAAAGAAAAAGTGACAACCAGTGCTTCAAAAAAAAAAAATATATATATATATATTCAAAAAATGTGTGTTGTGAAATATAAATATGTTTGTGCGAGTGTGAAAAAAAAGGGAGGACTAATTAGGAACATTACGTGAGTTTATAAACGTTGATATGTAAGTAATCTGGAAAATTGTCAGCTACATGGGGACATGTAATCGCGCATAGTTTTATTGTATTCCCCTATGCTCGTTTTTAAGGGTGGAGGTGTAACGAACTAAATGTTCTGATATTAATTCTAATAAAAAGACACGAGTCGAATGTTCCTTCCGACACAAAGACTACTCGGATTATCACCTCGTTATAAATAGTCTAAATCAATACGTGAAAGACTCACGCCTAACCACGGGAGGGTTCTCCCAAAGCAAACAAAAAGGGGATTCGTTTATTGGAGCATTTTCACAACCAATAGCACCATAGTTGGTGGTTTTTAACCCCTCCAATTATCAAGGGATGATAGGGGATAATTGGTATATAAAGAACGGTAAAATTAAGTAGAGCAGTTCAGTTACCATCGAACCGTTGTACCCACAACGCTGGGCTACACGCCTGTCAGATCATCGAAGCCAGTTATATTGAAAGTCAGGGTTCATAGTTCGTACGGCGATTCAGTAGAAGCTGCGTCTTCTAAATAATTGAAATAATAGTCTCAACGATAATAATTCTCCGGATCTCAATTGCGGTTTGAGCTAATAAGAGCACAGTTATATGTAACGTCGTTTATAATAAAACAATTAACGTGTGTCAAAACTATGTGAGTATACAACCTTTATCTCCTCGTTACAACTATAACCCGCGTTTAAATAAGCTCGAATAACCGCGCCGATGTATCGTAGACAGCGATCATCTAAAAACCCATAAAACTATAGTGTAAATAGGCGAGGTTTCCGTCCCCGGTGTAAAGGGCTGCCCTGCCTTGACCCGAAAGGAGAAACCGATAGTGTTGCGCTCTCCCTTACACTCTCACGAGTTGGGCTGGACGTAACACTTTTATATCCCGATTTTGGTCTCCCTCTCCGTCGGTTCTGCAGGGAATTGGCGGACTCGCGTCGGCGTGCGGTCGCGTGGTTATCAGTCTTCTTATTGGCTGGCGGCTTTGTTCTTCCTCTGTTCTCCAATGCCGGATCGGTATTGTCGTGACGATTATCCGGTGTTACCTTCCGAGCTAATGATATGCTTGGTCGGTGCCGTGTGCAGCTAGTCGTGTCGTTACTTTCGTCCAATCAGCGAGGCCGAAGTTCCCTCGTTTTCGCCTTTCTGCGACCTTGAGCGTGCTTCTGCATCGATTCCGCAACACGGCACCGCTGTGCTTCCGCAACCTTGCTCGTGCTGGTGATTGCGCGTGCGCGTCGCTCGACATCGATCGTGCCGCCGCTTGATCCCGTCGGATGGCGCCACTTGTCTCTCAGTGGCTTATCCGACAGCTGCCGTCTTCCCAGCTGACAGAATCTCCCGGGCTCTCGCGGTGTGACGTCACCGGGGCCACACGGGAGATTTTATTATGTAGGGGAGTTACATTCTCCCCCACATTACTGGCGAAGCTCGGCTCGAGCTTCTCCAGTCATGTTTCTCTCTTATTTTTATTTATTTTTATTTTACCTTTATTTCATTTTTATTTCTATTCTTACTATTTTTCTTCTTTCATATTTCTTATCTATTTATTTATTTCTACCTTAATTACATTTAAAAAAATGCCGCTTGGATCTACTCTTTTTTTTATTTTATTCGTACATCCTGTTCGTGTTGGTTTGTGTTTTTTTTTGTTTTTGTGTTTTCGTGTTTTTTTTTTTTTTAAATTTATTTCCATGTTTGCTTCCTCGTCGTCGTCCGTCCTGTCATCGCTGCCGTACCCTTCATCGCTGTCGTACTCCTCCTCCCATTCTTCCCATTCGTCGTCGTCCTGCTCGTTCTCGTCGTCCCCCTCCGCCATGTCTACGTCCTCGTTCTCTCCCTCCTCCTCGACTCTCTCCGGCCGCTCACAGAGCCGGCCGCCGTCCTCTCCCCAGTCAAATTGTCTGGGGTTTGGACCCCATTGCCCTTGTCCGTTCCTGATGAGGTGATCCCGGATTGGTTCTTCTTCGTTTCCGGGCGACTCCAACGCCACCCAGATCGCGTCGGTGCCCGTCTCCCGGTCCATTACATGCAGGTCCCAATATTCGTATTCCAGGCGGTCCCTTACGTATTGGATGGTGGCGGGAGACCATGGGTCCTCTCCCATCGGACGAGTGGCGTGGAGTCCGCAGGCGATCGCCTGGAAGCCGACGCCCCGGTGCTCCCAGGGGACGGTGAACATTTCCCCGGGTCTCGCGTTGAGCTCCAGGGCCCTATCGCCCAGCCAAACCGGGATGTCACCGTCCTGGTCACGTCCTCCCGTCACCACCCCCCGGTAAAACCGCCGGATATGTCTGACGTACACCGGAGCTCCCGGGCACAAGTCCTCCTCTTTCACGGCGCGCACCTCTGGGTGGTCGGTGGTGGTGTTCGCGTAATACGCGAGGAGTCGCGCCCTTTTTCCCTCGGGGTCCGGCAGGTGTACATAAAACCGGCTGGGAGTGGCGACAGTGAGGACCTCGACTCCGTAGTAGCTGCCCTCCAGGTTCCGTGCCGGGAAATTCCGGAACGTATTCATCCTTTTTTTTCGGTTCAGGATGGAATGGTCTCACTTTTTATTTCCTTCCTTTATTTCTATCTTATTTTGATTTATTTTATCCTATTTTATTTTATTTTATTTTGTCTTATTTTAATTGATTTTATCCTATTTTATTTTCTTACCCCTTTCTGCTTCTTTCCTCCGTTTATCTTTTTCCTTCTCTCTCTTTTTTCACTTTCTTTTATTTCAGCTTCTACTTTCTTCACTTTCTTGTCGCCTGTCACTGTGGTACTGTCCGACGCTTCCGATAATTAGGCTTGATAGGCCGTGAAATTTAACGCGATTACCTTCCCCCCCTTTTTCATTATCGTGGCGAATTTTCGCTCGTTCGGGAATAGTCCCGTTATGTTTGTATAGCCGGGATTCTATTGTCACCGAGGCGACCCTGAGTTTCGGAGGCATATTCATTATTCCGCTGATTTCTGCTGGTCATCTGCTTTGCCGCGAGCTTCTCGGTTCTCGGGATTGTTTGTTGTGGTTCTCCGAATCCTTCGCCCTTGGATCCTTCGCCGTCCGCGGTTGCTATCAAAGGGGGGGGGGGGGGGGGGGGTCCTAGCGCTCGGCCGTTCGAAAGCTCGGCAGGGCGTCGCGCGGTCTCGATGTCTCGGACGCGGTGAGATGGCGCGCTCTCCTTTATCGATTCCTCGCTTCTCGATCTTTGCTGCCGGTTATCGTGGTCGGTAACGGCGGTTCCTCGTTCTTCTTTCCGCAAGTGGTATCCTCCCTAAGATTGCTTCTAATGTCTAATTTCTCTGTCATTTCTATCCTTTTCTTATCTTTCCGGATCTGCTTTCTTTTTCTTCCGGTTTTCTTTGACCTAATTTCTATATTTCCCTCTTAATTATCCTGTTCTGTCCTTACTTTTTATTTGTGCCGTTACGTTTATTTTCTTTCTACAATTATTATTTTATTTATTTCCTACTTAATCCTTATCCTATTCTTATCGTCTTTCGGGTGTTTTTTTTTTATTTCCTTATCTCTCTCCTGCTTATTACCTGATCCTATCCCTAATCTATCCTCACATTTATTTCTATTCTTATCTCTGATTCTTTTCTTATCATTCTAATTTTATTTTTATTTTTATTTTTATTTTTATTTTTATTTTTATTTTTATTTTTATTTTTATTTTTATTTTTATTTTTATTTTTATTTTTATTTTTAGTCTCTTTAATGTTACTCTTTCCATCGCCTTAATCCTTATTCTCATCTTATCCTCTTCCTTTCTCTTCTTTTCTGCTCTTAGTTCTTTTCCTTTGGTCTTAATTTCCCTAATTTCTTTATCCCTATCCTACTTATAATCTTATCCTGTCCTAATTATTATTATCATTTGTATCTCGATTTTTGTTTTTATTGTCTATTTATTTCCTACTTCGTCTTCTGAGTCGCCCGGATCTTTCCCGTTTGTCTTGCTTCGGTACTTCTTCAGGAGGCTCGAGTGGAACTTGCCTCGTTCTCGGTGAGATTCGGGTTCTTCAAGCAAATACGTTGCGAGTCCCACGCATGCTTTTATCCGGTACGGGCCCTCGTAGAGAGGCATGAACTTCGCGGTGACCTTGTCCATTTGGTGCGAGACGTTTAAGGCCTTGACCAAGACGAGTTCTCCCTCCGAATACGTCGTCATTCGATGGCATTCGTCGAATTTCTCAGCCCTTCTTCTTCCCTTCCGGAGGATTCTTAACTGGACTTCCTCGAGCTTCTTAGTGTAGTCTTCTATTTCGGCTATTTTTCCTCGTAACGCCGGAATCCAATTTTTCCAGGGGCGATATGGTTTCTTTTTTGTTTGTAATTCCATCGGAGTGTACTCGGTGGTGTCGTTTGGCGTCTCATTAATACAATCTTGTATTATTGGTACCCATCTGGCCCATGCTGTGTGGCGATCAGTTAGGAAGGTACGGAAAAATCTTCCGAGCTCTCGGTTTACCCTCTCGACAATATTTCCTTGCGGGTGCCGTATCGACGAGAATACTCCCTGGATCTTTTCATCTTCCAACCATTTTTTCCATGCCTTGGCCGTGAACTGCGTGCCATGGTCAAATTGGATCCTTCTGGGCTTGCCGTATCTCGGGATATAGTCCTCGCTGAGCTTCTTTATAACCGTTTTGGTGTTCGCCGTGCGCATCGGGTATAGGACGACAAATTTCGTGAAGGCGTCCAGAGTTACTAAAATATGCCGAACTCTCCCTGTGGATGTCGGGAGAGGGCCAAAGAAGTCGATAGATATTAGATCTCCTGGTCCTTCGGGCACAATCGTCTGCATATTCGCGTAACTAGTCTGTACCGCGTATTTCGTTCGCTGACAGGAGTCGCATGTGGCGAGCTGGTGTCTGATGCTTTTCGCAAATCGGGGATATGCGAAGTCTTCATTCAGCATCTGAAAAACCTTGTTCGCTCCGATATGTCCATACATCTCGTGGCATTCCTCGACCAGTATTTCTTTTATCTCTTCCGGCACGGTTATTTTCCATTGGCCGGTTTTCGCGGCCTTTTGTAATACTCCTTCCTGGAGTCTATAATTTTTCGGATGGTTAAGAGTCTCCTTTTCATTCTCGAGTAGATTTATAATGGCGTTGAGATCTTCCTGACTCCGCTGTATCGTGCCAATTTGTCGCATCTTTTGCGACAGCAACTTCGACGGTTTTTGCGCGAGGGCTGCGATAACGATCTTTCCCGGCAGTGTTCCATCGGGCTCGTACGTGTGATCGCGGAGTCGGCTTAGCGTGTCTGCTACCTGGTTTGATTTTCCCGGTCGGTGATCCACCGTTAAATCATATCCTTGTAACAGCAATGCCCATCTCAACAGTCGGTCGCTCGTAAATCTGCACGTTTTCAGAAATATCAACGCCTTATGGTCGGTTATTATTGTTATCTTTGCTCCTTTAAGATAACTTTGGAATTTTTGAAGGGCCCACACGATGGCGAGTAGTTCCTTTTCCGATGTGGTGTACCCGACTTCTGCCCCCTTGAGTGTCCGACTGGCAAATGAGATCACTCCGACTTCGCCATCTTCGTCGGTTTGTGACAGCGTTGCGCCAAGCGCGTAGTCACTCGCGTCCGTCGTCAAGGTATACGGCTTCTTTACGTCGGGATGGTCGAGGATCACGGACTCGCAAAACAGTTGTTTTATTCTTCCGAACGCCGCTTCATGGTTCTCGGTCCATTTCCAGCACGTCCCCTTTCTCAATAGTTCCAACAGCGGGACAGTTTCTTCGGCGTGTTTGCTTGTAAACTTCGTATAAAAATTTACCAGCCCGAGAAAACCCCGCAGCTGCTTTACGTTTCGGGGACGGGGAAATTCTTTGATCGACTTAACCTTGTCGGGCTGTGGCAGTATCCCTTTGGTCGTCACAACATGTCCGAGAAAATTTACCTCCTTTCGGAAGAAATATGATTTTTCCATCTTGAGAGTCATTCCATGTTCGCGGATTCTCGAAAATAATCGTCGAAGATGTTGGATGTGTTGTCGAGTGTCTGCCGACACCACTAGCAGATCGTCCACAAAATTTACTATAAAATCTCCGGTGTTTTGAAGGACGATGTCCAGTCCCCGAACCAGCGCCGCGGTACTCGTTTTTAGACCGAACGGCGTAACCGTGAATTCATAACATTTATTTTCGTGTCGAAATGCCGTGTATTTACGTGAATCCGGATGCAACGGAATCTGCCAAAAACTGCTGGTCAGATCCAAGGTCGACATGACCTTGGCGCCTCCGCATTTCTGGAAAATCTCTTCAGTTGGTAGTGCTGAGTCATAATCTCCTTCGAGATGCTCATTCAGTAGCCGCGCATCGAGACACAACCTGACGTCCCCGTTAGTTTTTATAACGGTCACCAAAGGGTTAATATAGGTGCTTGTTGATCTTTGAATAACCCCTTGAGCGAGCATTTTATTAATTTCGTCCGTTACCTTTCCTCTGTACGCCATTGGCACCGGGTAGGAGCGAGATACGAAGGGTTTTTCATCCCTCAGGACGAGCCGATGTTCGTACGCTTGCATCCGCCCTGGTCGTTTCCGAAATATGTCTTGGTATTCATAGACCAATTCTTTGAAGTCTCGCTGAATCTCGATATCTACGTTGGCGCACTCTCGAAGCTTTTCGTCTACTTCGGCTTCACGGAGACACTCTGAGGCGGGATCTTGTATTTCTCCGCTCATAACGTGTCTCATGACTTTGTCTTCCGGTTTTTCCTCTTCCCAGGTACCTTCGGCTCGAGCGAGCATCGCTCTACTCTCCCCCATTTTCTTGTCCCCTTCGGTTATGTCGTACTGGCTCTCCTCCATCTGCCAGTAGCCACCTACGAGGCGTCCGACAATTTTATCTCGTACCTTTATGACTCTTCTGTGCGTGTCGACGTAAACCCCGAGTTTGTCCATCCCGTCGATACCAAGAAGCACGGATCTGTGCAGTTTCGGTACGACCAACAGCGTTACGTCTCCCTCTGAATCGTACACTCTTGCTGTGGCCATTACCTGCTGTTTGATCCGTCCCGAACCTCCTCCGAACGCTCCCACCACATTTATCGATATCACCGGTAGTGTTGGACAATTTCGAAAGGCTTCCAAATTCTGTGCGTAGAATTCTTCGGAGATACACGAAACCTCGCTCCCACTATCGACTAACGCACTGGCCAATGCTCCTTCGAGACCGATCGGCACCTCAGGGCACATTGGTCGTGTTTCGTCATATATCACGCCCTCTCCTGGCCGTGGCATATCGAGGAGATAGTCCTGAGGGCTCTCGAAAATCGTTTGGACCCTTTTTTCGGTCCTTTTGGGAATCGCTCCTTGTCCGATAGCGATGACTCTTTTGTCTTTCACCGTCATTGGCACCGAAACCGATGCGGACCCGACTTGGGGTAGACCATCCCTCCTCCTTTCCTCCACGGCACTGATCTCTTCTTGATCTTGTCCGACCTTCTTCTCCCTCTTTATGGGCTTGGTCTCTCCCCCATTCTTCGGTAACCCTTCTCGTTCTTCCAATGATTCGACATCACAGGTTGTCATCGTCTCGTAGTTCGTCGCTTCTTCCCTTGAGTTTCTCGCTGCTTCTCTTTCTCTCTCTCTTTTCTCCTGTCGTTTCTGCCAAGATTCGTCCTTTCGCCTTTTTCTTTCTTCCGCTTTCCTCTCTTTTTCTTCCATTATTTTCTTCTCCTCTTCCTGTTTCTTCTTTTCTTCTTTCTTCTTTTCTTCTTTCTTCCTCTACTCGTTTCCTTTCTCCTTCTGTTTTTACCGCCGTTGCGTCTCGTAGTTTCTCCGCGTGCCTTACGAACGCAACGTTTACGCGTTTCCCTGGTTCGTGGTCGTGAAGTTCGCATTAACGCCTTGTCCCTGCTGCATCGCTTGTGCCGGTGTTGGTGGCGGCGACACGGGGTAGAATGGTGGCGGGACCGAAAAATTTGGTGGTGTTACCGTCCCTGGTGGTCCTTGCCACTGATTATGATTTTGCGGCGGCACCTGGGATGGGCCCTACTGGGCAGTTTGCCACTGGCCTTGCATTCCCCCTCGCTGCTGCCACGGGCGCTGTCCTCCCCCATTTCCTCGCCCGTTTCCTCGCTGTGGCCCGTATCCACCTCCGTTCGATCGATCATTGCCGCGACTCGCGTTAATCGTGCCCCCGAGATCGCTGCTTTCGAGCAACTCGATTAATTCACTCACCTTACTGACGTTTCGGACAAGAATCGCCGTCCTTATGTTCTCGTCAAAGTGCTTTGCGAGCCGTCGGATCGTCTCTTGATCGCTGATCGGTTCACTTAGATCGCGAATGTTTCCGATGACCCGAGTCGCGTACTCTGCCTTCGTGAGGCGTTGTCCTTCGACAAAATAAGTTCCATACACGAGGTGACGCTTTACTTTGTCTTGTAATTCGCGTCCCCAGTATCGTGCACGGAAAGCCGCCTCGAACTGTGCAATATTCGTGACCTCGGGTGCGACCAAGTGCCACCAATCCCTTGCTGTCTCGATCATGGCCTCTCCTATCATGCACCGGAACTCAGGGCCTTCTGGCTCGATGGCGCTAAAATGATCCCGAAGCGTTTTTAGATACTGCATCGGGCGTTCGACGCCATCGCCCTTAAACATCGGGAGCCTTTTCGACGCAACGTATGCCTTACTGGCGTTCAGGCCGCAGAACGTTGTGTTCCCGAGCATGGTTTGGGACAAACCTGCTTGCGCCCTTTCCGCATATTCCCGGATTCTTCGGGCGTTTTCCTCGGCCTTTCTCAGCGCCTGCGTCGATTGACCCATCACTTGTTCGAGTTTCCCGATCATGTCCACGATGGTGACGTCTTCCTCCGTCCCTCTCGTCTCTTCCGTCGGGTTTTCCATCCGATCGTTTTGATTCGGTGGTGTATCGCCGTTCTAGTGTGGTATTAGGGACATTCGGTTCAGTCCCTACTGGTTCCGGATTCCAGTGTGTCCGAGCATGTGGTCGGCGGTGGTCGATTCCCAATTCATGGTTAAATTTGTCGCGTTTGCGTCGACAATACTTTTTTCGGAGTCGGAATCCTCGACCGCCGACGTGCGAGTATTATTTATGCCGATGACGGCCGCTCCTGCGGAGTTGCGGCGCCTTCTCTCCCTGTCGCGCAGTTCCCGGCGAGCGCGATGCACGTCTTCCTCTAATTCCATCAGTTCGAGTTCTCGGAGTTCTTGTCCGACCGACTTTACTGACATTTATATTTCTTTTAATTTCTTTAACCGCGCTGCTCTGACACACGCAATCCCTTTTTGCTCGGGCCCCACGTTGGGCGCCAAATGTAACAGGAGCAAATGCCTTTTACAATAATTCTCCGGATTTGCGCACCTCCTTAACAGGAACGGGCACTCAAACGGAGGGATTCGTGGACTCGAGCGTCTAGGAATTATGGGCTGGTGTGTCAGAGACGTTTTTTTTTTAGGTGAAAACAGTAATGGTTTTTATTTATCAATTAACAAGCTCTCCTATAATTACAAGTTTTTCTCTGTCTTGAATTGTCTCGTTTCTTAATTATCATTCATGCAATTTATTTCCGTCGATAACGACATGTGTGGCAATCAATTATTCTAAGACTCGGATCTTATTCCTTTTTATCTCGAATAAATTACTTGCTTGAAGTCAGAATATTATGTGCCAGAATTTATTCGCGTATGAGCAGCACGACGCATGCGCGAGCAGCTTCTCGATCGTTGCTGAATCCAGCTCGTCGTCGCGCTCGGCTGTCTCGCTGTGACGTCACGGCACGGCGATCGACGGTGACAGCCCGTTCACCTCGCGAATTGCAATTGGTGTTTATTTCCGCATGGGACGTTTTTACCTTAATCTGATGGTGGGCTCGTCTTCAGGAGATGTGAACCTTTCCCTGAGTATGCCTTTTGTTGTCCTTGGAGTTATCGGATTATCCCGTGGTACTCGAGGCCTTTCTGACGGTGACTTTGGTCACTTTACCAGTCCCGCTGAATGTCACTTTTAGCCGCTCCGGTCACTTGCGAATGTCATGCAGTCCCGTTCACTCGTTCTGTCATAACTCCGAGTTCGGCACAATTGTTCTAAGTCCGAGTTGGCACGTTTTTTTATAAGTTCGAAACGGCTCAATTTTCTAAGTTCGAAACGGCACACTTTTTACAAGTCCGACTCGGCACAGGCTTTATAAGTCCGAAACGGCACAATTTCTACAAGTCCAAATCGGCCCACAATTTATAAGTTTGAAACGGCACGAGTTTTATAAGTCTGAAACGGCACCAATTTTAGAAGTCCGAATCGGCACAATTTTTATAAGTTCACTGGCCGCGATCGTTTATAAGTCCTTTTTCACAAAGTTTATCAGTCCTTTTTCGTCACAAATCTTATAAGTTCACTTTTGCACGAAAATTCATAAGTCCAGTTTTCACAAAGTTATAAGTCCCAATCGGCACGGATTTTATAAGTCCTTTTTACACGATTTCACTTTTCTTTCACTTATTTCACTGGGCACTTTTACTTTTCACTGTTCCCTGGTAATCCTAGAGAGTTGCCCGCTGGTAAGGTAGATCCAATACTTCTTATCCTCTGTCGATTACAGGCTCTTTTATACCCCGATTTTGGTCTCCCTCTCCGTCGGTTCTGCAGGGAATTGGCGGACTCGCGTCTGCGTGCGGTCGCGTGGTTATCAGTCTTCTTATTGGCTGGCGGCTTTGTTCTTCCTCTGTTCTCCAATGCCGGATCGGTATTGTCGTGACGATTATCCGGTGTTACTGTTCCGTCCAGCGTAACGCATAAATTTTCTTCACTATTTCTCTCACTAAAACTGGAGTCAAGGAAATATAACTTCTAAGAAAGAGAAAGAATTTGGTCAGATAGCCCGAAATATCAACAACCTAGATAAAAGACCCGTTTCTGCCAAGAGCTAACTTATCAACTCAGTCGGTACGAAAATCAGTTTCAAACCTAAAGAGATCTAACGCCAGGGTACAATCGATCTAGACGGGACGGGAAAGACAAGTCGGAAAAGGGTGGCCTATGACACACAGCGCTACGCCATTACGAGGCGTTAAAAAAGGCAACCTACTCGAGGCAGCTCGCTACCTGCCAAGGTATGAGTATCGACTAAATTTCGTAGATCCCAAAGGTCGTAAGTTTCTTCCGTACCATCACACGAAAAGGCCCGCGGTCATCAACCGCCGGGGACCTAACTCTCGGCACGACGCGTCGTCTCGACACGTTGCCTACAGGTCTCAGAAACCCATGAAGAGCCTTAAGGTTCCGGGTTTTGACACGCCGAATTAGGAGGAAACGGCGTTAGTAGACAACGAGATTAGAGAGTGATGCAATGGTAGAAACGAGGTATTCCGCCCCTCTATTTAAAATCCGAGGAGGACATATTTTTGTTAAAAGACTATTCACTTGTAGACAAGAATCGCTTAGAAGGATTTCCAGACGAAAGACAAAGATGAAAGAAAATAGTACAGCGAGTCAAGCACGCGAATTCTGCAAATTCAATACCTATATAACTAAACAAGGAATAACATTTCATTAGACACAAATAACATTCGATATAACAATCGACTTTATAATTTCCGATTATCTTTTAGCCCAATATTAATCGAAATCAACACTAATTCCGAGTCATCCGATAGACTCTCATCACGATGTCAATGTCAAAAGAAAAACATTGCCTTAACAATAAGTTCAATCGCGGCAGAATTTTATGACCAACCGGGATGATTACCTGAGGAGCCGAGCGGCGGCTACACCGGCGCGCCACAGCAAAGGGGCCTCACCCCTGTACGTGCTCCCCATGACAAATACACACCTGAACGAACCGAGTGACGAAACATGTAAGGAGTAGCAATCCTTTCCCCTCAGTTACATCTAACACCTAAGGAAATTTAATTAATAATTCTTTCTCACGTAGAAGATCGGAAAGATTTTCGTCCCAATGACTACAACAAGGAAAGACGGAAGGCGACAAAATAACCTTCCCTCTTCATTATTTAAACCTAGGAAAAGGAAGTTAATAAAAAAAATGACATGTAAATTTGGGACCAAAAGACTATCTGTAACATAATTAACTTCAGGTACGAGGTAAAATCGATACCTATATAGATTGTGACGCGGTTTTTTTACCTCGTCACAAAAGCGAGAACCACATGGACGAGAGCGGGCTGTCACACGCTCTCACGGCGCACCGTTCCACCTTCTCGGGCAATTCCGTGGGCTCAGTATAAGATAGGCGTATTATTACTAATTTAAGCAAATCGTTTTCATGTACAACTACTGCGGAGTTCGAGAACTCTTCGAATACCAGGGAACGGACTACCGGTTCGAGACAGCGAAACGCAACATCCGAAGAGCGATGTACAGGAGCCGTACCCTGCTTCCGGTCTATGGCATCAAAAGGACGATTTTTCCTCATCTTGCACCAAGATACTCGTCATCCCGCCGATCGGGGAAAACGCATCAGCGACCATCCGCGACCATTTATTTGGCTGTCGCCCGCCCTTTACGTCGTGTCTGCGATAACGCAACAGCTGACAGCCGCTATTCGAAAAGATCTTCGCGCGCGCCGTGCGAAAAGGTGTAATTGCGAGGCCGCCCTGCGAGGCGCCAGTTACCGGTACGCTGGGTTATGGGAATTAGAGGGAGCAAGGGAGGGGGTTGTCGCGATCCCGATCGATGAGCGACAACCGTTTTTCGGGGATTCTCTCGCGAACGGTGTAGCGTGACGGTGTGGGCAGCTCACTCTCGGACTACCGCCTTGGAATTCTACGCACCCGAGCAACCAAGGAATTTTCGAGCTTCCCTCTCGTCCTTGGATTTTAGTTCTCGATACCGGTAAGCCTTTCGCAACCGATTGTATTTTAATAGTTGGACATTCAGTATCGCGGTAGTTGTGCCTTTTTCATTCGGTATTGTGTTTGCCGTAATTAACGTAAGACTCGGTCGCGGCGTCGGGCACCGTCTCAGGCTTTTCGGTTAGTCGTACGCGTTGGATTAAAATTGCGTCGGGAAAGTATTAGATGGGCTCGCGTCGCCTGTGCGTAGCTTCTCTGCGGAATTGGCCGGGAATCGCGAGGGTTTCCATTGTGTGTGATTGTGTTTTTGTTAACGGCAAGACGTGCGGGTCTCTGCGCTGTTCTTTCGCGATGGGTAAAATTCGAGCGGCAGCTGTTCGACGGGCAAACGGCGAAAGAAAGGCGAGAACGGCGAGAGTCCGTATCGCCCCGGCTTCACCGGGTACGCCACGTATTTCCAGTGCAACTTTGCCTGCACTTAGTACCGGTAATTAGAAGAAACGCTGTATTATTTCGTGTGTTTCTCGCGTAGGTAGACCCTCACGGCGTCGCGCGTTCGGGTTTCGTTCGCGAGCGAGTGTCCTTCTGACCTTGCCGCGCGACCGCGGAGACACACCGCCGATCGTTTTCCGTTTTCTTTTGTTACCGTGTATATTTTGTGTGTGAGTGTGCGAGCCGTCCGAAATTTAGTAGGGACTCAGGGACGTCGCGTTATTTATTGTATTTTTCGTCATTCTCGTATTTCGCGTAATTATTTTGTATTTTGGAATTTATTGGCGTTAGGCCATCCCTCTCGTCGGTGAACTGAGTAGCCGTCGGGAGTGTAGCAGGGAAAGATTGTACCGGGTAGCCTTTAAGGATTTTTGATGGAAAAGAGAGCGGGAGACTTTAATTTATTTCATTCGTACTGTTCTTGCTTGAATTAGATTTCTGTTCAATAAAAGATTATTTTCGTTTCTCCCAAGGTGTGTTGAGATAATCAATTCCGTTTTCACTCAGCTCGAATTCACCGGACCGCCCCTCTACCATTCCCCCATGGCTGCTTGCTAGCCGAGCACAGCCTCAACCTTCTGTTAACATCTTTCCCGATCGGGTCGCACACCGTGTGCGAATGGCGCCCATTGTTAATAAAAATAAACCGATCGAGGGTTCGAGTTTTTGTGGTTAATTACCGGTAGCGGAGGTTTTAGGAATTTTGCCCTCCACCCGGAAATTTCTCTCACAAGATATACAAGGAAACGTAGTTTTAATTGCTAATATTAAGTTGAGTTCTATATATGACAAATAAGTTGCGGCAGATATATATTTTTAAGTATTGAGACGACGATCTTCGGCCGCGTATAATAAGGCCCATTTAGATGGACGATTTGTTATTCTCGAATACTGTCACCGGGAAAGGAAATGATAAAACCTCCACCGAAACATACTATGTAACGAGTACACAGTAGAGTTCTGCGTTTTCATAATAAGAAAGACGAAACGAACGTCGAACGATTTGGTCACGTACGCGCGGCAGTTGCCGGGCCCGCGCCGGAAGCGGCACCCGAAACAAAATCAAAGCTAGGTGCGAGAATACAGTAAAAGGCATTACGCTTCTTCACACTCTCCTTTACCTCAGTACACCGCGATGCGACCGACGAGGGTACCTCTCTTTCTAAACTCCTCGATTTTAATAACCCATTGACCAATCGGCAGTTTCGACTCAAATCACGCTACCCCCAGTCTCACCTGTTCTCCTCTATGGAAACAATTTGGTAGGAGACGTACAGAGGGAGAACATACTCTTCGAGGATGATTACTCTCATTTCTTCCCTTTGGAGAAACAAAGAAGAAAACTACATACGTGACCAAATGGATTGCTCCCACTTTTCTGTGACCAGGAGAAGTAGACGAAAAAACAATTGAATCATTTTTCTCATTGGTCACCCATCGAAAATAGAGGGAAAAATCACATACGTGACCCATTATTTCTCCTACTTTTTACCTAGGAGAATAGTATAAATACCCCGAAAAACATGTACTCGACAGCCAGTTACCATCATTCGATCGACGAAGTTATTGTCACTCGATCATACGGCCAGTTATTATCACTCAACACGCAGTTACCATCATTCGATCGACGGAGTTATTGTCGTTCAATCAGACCTCAGTTATTATTTTTGTCACCCAGTTATTATTATTCGACGGACCAATTATTACGATACTCTGCGCCGGTAATTCTACCAGTCACCGATTTTATTTGAGAATTAATCTCTTGTAAGATTTTCGCACCGAGTTGTCTTACTCTACGATTTTCGGATTTGTTTGCGACTTTCGACTTAACCGAATATTTTGTACGGATTTAGTTGAATTTTAATTGTTTACTCTGTATCTCCGTTTGATTCAACAAAGGTTTTAAATTTCCTGTTAAAATAAATATCTGTCCATCACATTAAATTTCCGGAGTTCTGCTCTAAATTATTTCAACACCAACGGCGACCGACAATCACCGACAAACGTAAGCAATTCTATTTAATAATCACCTCTCCGTTTATAACTTTTTTTGTTTGTTCTCTTAGTGCACGAATATTTTGCCTAGTCTAATCCCCTAATCATTCGGCTACCGGAATAGAACACTAGTTAGAGTTGTGGTCGACACGAGACCCGTGTGCATAACCTTCGTATTCTCATTAACATTCCGGGCAGTCAACGACATTTGTCAAGGGATTAGAATTTAATAATAACCCTAAGACGTGAAACGACAGGCATTCCTAGGGCCCTATCCCAAGCAATTTTCCGCAAGGTTAGGCTTAAAAATGGGCAGTCGCTATCGTGAATAACACCGGGAGTGGTATAGATCGATATCTCGTCGTTCTGACCAGCGCGCGTTATGAGAAGCGGTGCGACAGTTGCGTGAAAATAATCGGAAAAAAGAAACACCGACAGTTTTGACGTAACATTACCTTCCGAGCTAATGATATGCTCGGTCGGTGCCGTGTGCAGCTCGTCGTGTCGTTATTTTCGTCCAATCAGCGAGGCCGATTTTCCCTCGTTTTCGCCTTTCTGCGACCTTGAGCGTGCTTCTGCATCGATTCCGCAACACGGCGCCGCTGTGCTTCCGCAACCTTGCTGGTGCTGGTGATTGCGCGTGCGCGTCGCTCGACATCGATCGTGCCGGCGCTTGATCCCGTCGGATGGCGCCACTTGTCTCTCAGTGGCTTATCCGACAGCTGCCGTCTTCCCAGCTGACAGAATCTCCCGGGCTCTCGCGGTGTGACGTCACCGGGGCCACACGGGAGATTTTATTATGTAGGGGAGTTACAACGGATGGCCAGATCGCAAACTATCTTCACGTTCTGTTTGTTTTGTCTAACTTTACTTCCGTTCTTTTCGACCCTATAATCTCTAGAGAGTGCATTTCCGAGACAACTACCGCAGACGTTAAAATTTGCAAGCCTATCATCGGGATTAAAAGAACATTAAAGGAAAATTCATCCTGGGTACGTTCAGTTCATCTCATCCTTGATTCAAGGTTACGCTAGGTAGCCGCCATGTCGCGTCGCCCCAAGTGCGACCCGCGCATGGTGGGGGGTATCGTTAAGTCGCGATCTCGCGAGCTCGCCAGAGTTCGCCAGATCTCGACGGGCCTCCGGCCCGAACGGGCAGCTACCTCTCGCTCTCTCGCTATCTGGGCTATCTGCGGCTAAGCATGCCTATTGTTACCAAGTCCATGCTACGGTTATGACCTATCTTTCAGCTACCTTAGCTCCTGTCGTTACCGATTTCCCGGGTTCCATCGCTATCGATTTCCCGAGTTCTGTCGTTATCGATTTCCCCGAGTTCCGTCGTTATCGATTTCCCGATATCGGTCGTTACCGATATATCCGAGGCCCGATCGCTATCGTGCGCTATCGAGTGCCTGTGTTTGGCTCCCATACTGTCTGTATCCTAGTTTAATGGGAGAAATTGAGGAATAAAAACTGAACCTTGTGCCGCTATTACATTTTGTTTGGGAGTTTTGATTCTACTACGACCCACTCGCAGGCTAGGAACGCCGTCCACACCCTCTCTCCACTACCGACACCCTAAGCGAATCGGGTATACCGTACACCAGCCTCTCTGATTCCGAGGCCGCAATTTCGTTGTTTTCTGTACTATTGAATTTTTCGTAATATGATTACAGTTACATTTCGCGGTTTGTTAATTCCGCCGTTGAATTAAAAATTGACTGGCGCCCTATGGCTCTCGCGGCAACGGAAACAGAGTCGCCAGGGCGAAGGCTAACCGGGATGTAAAAATCCCTGTTGCAGGCTCGATACCAATGTAAGCTGTAATAAAGTGATTGGCAATAAACCGGATGCACCGGTGCTCGCGCGAGCTACGGAGCATACTATATTTTATTACCTAGTGGATATATCGGTTGCCTATTAAGTGTAGCATCGCTTACGATTATTTAGATCGTTTAAAACATTCAGCTTCTGAGGTGAACGAAATATCTAAATGTTGCCTCGATTATATTCAATGAATAATAAAATTTATATTTCTGTTTAATACAAAACCTTTGCGACTATTTGAACCCATTGACCGGTAATCACTTAATTGCACCGAGCGTTAAACCCCGTCGTGGGTTTTCGTGGAAGCGATGAGAAAGATTACTTTTATTAATGAATACAATGTTTTTATATCTCAGTTCTGACACTGAAGATTATTACTTTTGACTACCAGAAGCAGAATGAAACAGTATAAAAACTATATTAAAAATATGTCCACAGCAATATTTGTTTCATGCAGGCTTGAGACGGCGAGTTCAAATTTGGTACACCAATAGAATGATCTCATCGCTTCGTTCGGTGCTATTTTCGTGAAGATTGAGATTTTTGAAAATTCCCTATGGTAGCTCTAACTTGCATAAAGTTTGAGCTGTCATCCATAAACTGCACACAAATATACTATTTTGATCGAAGACTTTTGGTATTAAATCTGGTAAAAATCTATCGTAGTGGTCAGACTTTATGGGATTTTGAGTTTTTTGTTTTTGAAAAGTTACTAAGAACGGTCTAATTCGAGTACACATGGAGATATCGTGCTGAAATTTGCCACGGAAATGGACTAACACTGTACAATATTTCATATTAAATTTGGCAAAAATGGATAGAAACGTTTACAAGATTTTTAAATTTTTTAATTTTTCGGAAAATATTTGTTTTACGTTCGACGAGAGTTTCTGCATCGCATATCCTTCCAGCAGTAAAATAAGTTCGAAATTTGTAATCAGCGAGGAAAAATACATTAGACATGACCACAAAACGGCAAATATTAGATTATTGGAAAACATCCTTTTCTAAGACCCTGTATTTTCGTTAAACGAAGTAGATGCACAGATCTGACAAAGTGAAGCGCGTTGGTGTATTTTTTCGCACAGAACCTGAATCGGCCAGTCGTTTTGCATAAAAGTCAAACACGACGTTGACGTTGAAAAAGTTTAAAATTGAAATTTTCATACGGCTTTCTCATCATATTCCTTTATTCGTGAAGGTTCTTTTATGAGAAAGCCAATAATACAGAAAATGCTTTCTCATAAAAGAAACTTCACGAATAAAGAAACATTATTACAAAGAAATATGAATTTCAATTTGCAACTTTTATGAGAAAGTCATATGAAAATTCCAATTCCTAAGATTTTTAAAAGTCATGTGTATGTGCTGCCGATTACCTACATTTTTTACAATTGATCTGATAATTTGCACTCGAATCGAGTTAGATGGTTCGAATTAGAAGAAAAAAAATTGTCGCTGCATTTCTCACGTTATCGGATTTAAATGTTGTGTATAAATCAGGCTATTATCACGGATAAAGTGACAAAGCAGTTTAAAGTTTATTAAATACCATCGATTGGGCGCTTCGCGCCCGATGCTCGGTTTTTTTATTTTAATTTAATGTGATTAAATTATCCGTACAATCGGAAGCGTTTGGCGGTCCGAAACAGACGTGCCCATCTTGGACCGAATCTATCTACAATCTGCGGTGTCCGATAGTAAATGGTGTATGCAAATTATGTGGGTAATTATACCGTTTCATTTACGATGAACGTAGTTTCGTCGCTCTCAGCCCTTACGGTATCAATTTCTTATCCGACCTAACCGTATACACCTCTCGCTCTCCTCGCTGTCCTCGCTCTACCCGCTCTCGTCGCTCTCCTCGCTCTCCTCGCTCTCCTCGCTCTCCTCGCTCTCCTCGCTCTCCTCGCTCTCCTCGCTCTCCTCGCTCTCCTCGCTCTCCTCGCTCTCCTCGCTCTCCTCGCTCTCCTCGCTCTCCTCGCTCTCCTCGCTCTCCTCGCTCTCCTCGCTCTCCTCGCTCTCCTCGCTCTCCTCGCTCTCCTCGCTCTCCTCGCTCTCCTCGCTCTCCTCGCTCTCCTCGCTCTCCTCGCTCTCCTCGCTCTCCTCGCTCTCCTCGCTCTCCTCGCTCTCCCCGCTGTCGCTTTCTTCGCTCTCGCTCTCTTCGCTCTCTCAGTCTCTATCCGTGTTTTTTCCGAAATAGATTTGAATAAGAATAATTGTACCACTGTGCAAATATTAGTCTTGCCACTCATCGTATTAACGCATATCCAAAATATTGCTACCGTTGCACAATTTCTTGAAGCCCAGTTTAATATTTGATCCTTAGTACATTTTTTCCGTTAAACATGATAGAAGTTTCCGTAAAACATGATAGAAGACTAGCCCAAAAAAAACTTTTTTTTTTTTGACTTCGCACCCCTTCAAAGCGTAGTTTATATCATAGTATTGAAAGTTGTAGAAGGGAAACCCTGTGCGATTTTTTTTTTGAGGACGCGCAATGGGTTTTTCTATTTTACATTTAATTAACACGTAAGAAGTCAATGTCTCCACTTTACATGGGATTTTTAATTTTCGTATAGAATGGACGGGCATAGAAATAGTGGCATCGTATAGCTTGTTCAATTGTCTTCAAATCGGCACGTCGCAGAACATTTTTGGTCGTATAGTCTCCAAGATATTCAACTTTGAATACAAAGTACTCTAAAATAAATGTGCATAATTTGCATTATAATTATATGTATATTATATGTATATGTATATTGTGACGTGGCACGTCACAAGTCCCTTCCGCTGCCTGGCTCGGAGTCCCACCACTCACCTAGGGAATAAACCGGAATTAGGACGATAATTTAAGCAACGAATTTTACCATTGTTAACCCCCCTCCCCTGACTGACCCTCATCCCCTGCCACCCCGTCAGACCTCAAACTCACTTATCCAAGGCCCCGTCAGCCTCCGATGCACCCACCGAAGACCCAGCGCAGCCACCGAAGACCCATCGCAGACACCGAAGACCCATCGCGGACACCAAAGATCCATCGCAGCCATCGAAGACCAACCTGGAGGGAAATGGACCCCCTGCGAAGCCTGATCGACCCCCAACAACCTAAACAGCCCACAAAATTATATACCGGCAGACCTTTCAAGCACTACCCTCAAACCTGAAGACCGTCCAAAATGCCAGTCCGACACCGACAGCCCCGGGGAAAATCCTGACGAGTCGGAGCCTCCTTCCCGACTCGTCCACCAACACCAAAGAACCCGGCGACACCCTCTCGGCTCGGATTGCCGAGTTTAAACCGACGAGGTGTGTCGTCGAGGTAAACACACTATTCGGCCGCGATCTGTCACAGGAGACACTTCGCCAACTCGCCGCCTGGAACCGCCACCTCCCGACGCGAGGAACTGCTCGTCGATCGATGGGCAAATCGATGACGAGGATGCGCGCGCCGTACGTCGCGACGAGTCTTCCGTCGCGACGGAATATTCGCACGGCCGCGCGGCCAATCCCGACGCCCACCAGCAGCCAGTCCCGAAACCCGCCAATCAGAGACTGACATCCCAACGCTAACGTGCAAGACCGACCCTAAGGTCGGAGAAGAAGCCGGAAGTAGCACGGCCGACATCACTTCGAGCCAAGGCGTGTGAAAGAGAGTGTGTGTGTGATCAGAGCGAAAGTAATAAGGACATTTTTAAGACGACTCGGCTGTCCCCGTCGAGAGCAAGACTCCTTCCCGGAGAGTACCGACCAATAAGCCATCGCCCAAGGACACGATTTGGCTTAAAAGGAATATTGACGACCCGGCAAATCGAGGAATATTGAGAGGAATACTGTGCGAAATATCGGACGGTTGTAACCGATATTTTACGAGTGACCAGGTTGCGTGAGTAGCGCATAAGTTTTCCCCCGCCTGCCCCTTTCTCGATTTTCCCCATCTTCCCGACCCCTGAACATTTACCCGTGCCCTCTTTTTTTGGAAATTGTAAGCGTTTTTTATTGTGAAACTTTTGGACCGTCGAGTACCGGCCGCCACGTGCGCCGACATTTTCAAGTTATCCGAACACGTGCGCGTGAGTGGTGGTATTCGCGGGATTTTTCCGCGTGCGTTCCTATAAGTTATTATTATTTTTCCCCGTTCCCCGAGACGCATTTTTGCGAGTATTTACCGATTTTTATTATTGTAATTTTTACCAGTTTGTGTGCCGAGGTAATTTGTCAAGAAGCCCTGGAACAGTGTCCCCGACCTGAGAAGTCTCATCCCCCAACCCCCCCCCCCCCTTCCTTGCTAGCCGCGTGCCGCGCAAATTTGCCTATTGTCTTTCTTTTTTTTCTGTGAGTTACGGTGCTACGCCGAGAAAGTAGCTGGCGCCCAAAAACAACTGACAATTTATTTTGAGTTTAATCATTTTTCGAGTTTCATTATTTTTTTGAGTTTTCTTATTTTTCTCCTGAGTTTCGATCTTAGCCCGATCGAGGTTTTTGTGTAGAGTGTTTCACCGGCCAGCCCCCCCCTTTTTCCGTGCGACCGACCCCAACCCCCTGCCGTCCCGATATTTATGATAAACCTAGTTTTTTTTTTATATAAGCTTTTCCAGTCAGTTATTGCGATTATTATTTGACTATTCCGCTCCCCCTATTATTTTGTTTTATTCGATTGTTAAATTCGATTAACGCTGTTAAGCTCTTTTCTCATTTCCCTCCTCGATTATCTTTTCACCTGTTATTTTTGCCACGTTGACCTATTGAAGAATATAATATTTTAGTTTTCTACACAAAACTTCGGACCGTTATTTCCCCCTTCCCGTCACCCCCGCTTACTCCCCAGATCGACCCAGCATTGGGAGACAACACGAAAGGTATCATCACAAAGTGGCGCCCAACGTGGGGCCCTGTAATATCAGAAAAATTAAATTTTGTTAAAATTTAGTACCCTCGAGGGCAGCGACCCTTTCGCTCCTCGAGTGGGGATTTTTTTTTTCTGAAGCTGATAAAGAGTGTTCACCTCGGCACAGAACATACCCCCCCCCCCTTGTACCCTCTATATTGAATAATTGTTCCTTTTTTTTTGCCGCTGTTTCGCGAATTACCACCACTCGCGAATTCTATTGTTGGCAAGTAAGTACACCCCCCCTCGCCCATACACACCCTGATTATTGCATCTATTTTGCCATGGAACACCTTAACTCCCATGTACAAGTCACCCCAGCCCTGTCGCCCTGCATCACTACGTCCAAAACACAACCCGCCCGACCCAAACCCGCAACCCCGTTAACCCTTGCTGCCCCCATAGGCCCTACCCCCACTACCGAAACCCAAGCCCAGATTGACCAAATTTTTCGCACGCTACAGGCCCTCCCCAATGTAACCGATTTACTCAGATTATGTGACCAAGCTGGTTTGAGTGCATACGGCACGAGGGACGAAATGATTGACCGTTATTTACGTTCCATCGTCCGCCGAAGATTCCCGGAAGTGCCCACGGAATGGGATCCGTTAAAAGACGAACGTGGTTCGGCAGCCCCGTGCACCCTAAGAGTGGCACTCGCCGAACGTAATAAAGAACAGACCTCCGTAAAATATAACAGAAGCCCCGGTCAAAATGATAGTCCCCACCCTTCCCCAAATACCGTAGAACCAACCCCCACCCCAATAGTAGAAGCCCCTATCGTTATCTCAAATTTCGAATCAGAAGGGTTGCTAATAGACCTCAGCGAGGAGACCGTGAATCCAGAGTTGCCCCCGAACCCAGTCACCCCCGCCCCGACAACAGAGTCCCCTTCCTTTTGCTTGATTTTACCCCCAACACCCCGTACAGTCCGAAAGGAGAAACCCCAGACCCAATTAGAAAAGTTTATATCGAGAGTAACCGGAAATCGGACTGAAGCGGGAGAAAAATTTCTTGTAAAACTAACGTCGATCTCCCGTCTTCAGAGAGCAAAGCGGCTGAAGGCTGCTGCGCTAAAGCGAGGTCCGAGTTACAGTCCAGTCGTGGGTGAGAAGACCTCACCCAACGAGATTCAACTAAGTCCAAGCCCCTTCGTAAAAGATAGTAAAGTAGAGTCAAGCCCTGTTAACCCCGTTTCCCCCAGACCTTCGGAAAACAAGTCTGTCCAAACCGAACCCCGTTATCACCCCAAAGCCTCCCCAATCGTAAGAAAGCCCGCCTATAAAAATAGGAGTAATACGAATTCCCCAGAATCTGGTTTCACGTCCCCTTCCTTTTCCTCCACCTCTCACATACCCCCTCTCATGGCACACCCCGTACCGTGCCCTGCTCCCTGCCCAGAAGTCCCAGCATTAAGAAAGTTCTTGGATCCGCGGTTTTTCCCGCGACGTTTCCCGGCAAACAACATTTGCGCGTATCGCGTCGAACACCGCACTTCAAGAGGCAGAAGACTCACCCCAAGGATCCCGAGATTCATAAGTCCCCGACCGCCTGACCCAGTACCTAAAACCCCTCGAGTACCCTTTCCCCACCCCAATTCCCTTGTTTCACCGCCCCCAAAATTCCGAACGTGGCCCACTCTCGACCTGCGTGTCCCCTGCTGCCCCGGAATCAACCCTCAATATCCCCAAACCTACCCCCGTTCCCCTGCTCGACCCATAAGCCTTCAAAGTTCCCAAAGTACACTGAGTATAGGACCCTCGGAGTGTACATTAAGTACAGGGTCTTCCCAGAGTTCCCAAAGTTCCCAGAGGTCAAGATATGACATATAGAATGCCCCAAAGTACCCCCACCTGACCATTGCACGTCCCCTGATACGATTCCCGATTATGTAAGGTACTGTCAGTGCGAGATTATTCACTTTCACTATGTTTGTGTTTATTTTGTTTCTCTGATTCTCGTGCTACTTACCCAGTAACATCCGAGAAGTTTATTAAAGAGCTCGTGACTTATACGAGCAGTATTAAGTAAAGTTTAATTCGAGACCATCCCTGGAGAAATCATTTGCCCCCCCCCCCCCCTTCCCAGAAACCCACCCCCGAAAAACAAGAGCCCAGTCAGTCCCCACCCCCCCCGGCCACCGATTGCCAAAAATGCCCGACCCGATTCGAAAACCGCCCTAGACCGCCCCGCTAAACAGAAGTTTCCCGAACCCCCTTTTTTCCCTTACGCAGTATATTAGTTTTTAACCCTTTGATCCGCTATTCCCCTGATTATAATGTCACTCCCCTTCCCGTTCTTTTTCTTATGAATCCCCCAACCCCCAGTACTTGCCACCAAAAGGCCAATCATGTTATTTTCTTTTCTTTCGTTTATTATTTGGGTCCGCGATGACCACAGTACAAAGATTTTGTCTCCTTCAACTGCAAAGAGGGTCTAGTAGTAACCACGATGCAAAGGAGAGTATAAGACTGAAAAAGAACGGTATTATTACGATTACAAGACTGCCCTTTACATTTGCCAACCCGCTAGCCCCAACCTCTTCCCCTTTTCCCGAGACCCACCCCCGTACATCCCCAGTATGAATGTTGCTCAAGTTGTCGAGAGACGAACTTTCGGCAAGTGGGGGGGAGTTGTGACGTGGCACGTCACAAGTCCCTTCCGCTGCCTGGCTCGGAGTCCCACCACTCACCTAGGGAATAAACCGGAATTAGGACGATAATTTAAGCAACGAATTTTACCATTGTTAACCCCCCTCCCCTGACTGACCCTCATCCCCTGCCACCCCGTCAGACCTCAAACTCACTTATCCAAGGCCCCGTCAGCCTCCGATGCACCCACCGAAGACCCAGCGCAGCCACCGAAGACCCATCGCAGACACCGAAGACCCATCGCAGACACCAAAGATCCATCGCAGCCATCGAAGACCAACCTGGAGGGAAATGGACCCCCTGCGAAGCCTGATCGACCCCCAACAACCTAAACAGCCCACAAAATTATATACCGGCAGACCTTTCAAGCACTAACCTCAAACCTGAAGACCGTCCAAAATGCCAGTCCGACACCGACAGCCCCGGGGAAAATCCTGACGAGTCGGAGCCTCCTTCCCGACTCGTCCACCAACACCAAAGAACCCGGCGACCCCCTCTCGGCTCGGATTGCCGAGTTTAAACCGACGAGGTGTGTCGTCGAGGTAAACACACTATTCGGCCGCGATCTGTCACAGGAGACACTTCGCCAACTCGCCGCCTGGAACCGCCACCTCCCGACGCGAGGAACTGCTCGTCGATCGATGGGCAAATCGATGACGAGGATGCGCGCGCCGTACGTCGCGACGAGTCTTCCGTCGCGACGGAATATTCGCACGGCCGCGCGGCCAATCCCGACGCCCACCAGCAGCCAGTCCCGAAACCCGCCAATCAGAGACTGACATCCCAACGCTAACGTGCAAGACCGACCCTAAGGTCGGAGAAGAAGCCGGAAGTAGCACGGCCGACATCACTTCGAGCCAAGGCGTGTGAAAGAGAGTGTGTGTGTGATCAGAGCGAAAGTAATAAGGACATTTTTAAGACGACTCGGCTGTCCCCGTCGAGAGCAAGACTCCTTCCCGGAGAGTACCGACCAATAAGCCATCGCCCAAGGACACGATTTGGCTTAAAAGGAATATTGACGACCCGGCAAATCGAGGAATATTGAGAGGAATACTGTGCGAAATATCGGACGGTTGTAACCGATATTTTACGAGTGACCAGGTTGCGTGAGTAGCGCATAAGTTTTCCCCCGCCTGCCCCTTTCTCGATTTTCCCCATCTTCCCGACCCCTGAACATTTACCCGTGCCCTCTTTTTTTGGAAATTGTAAGCGTTTTTTATTGTGAAACTTTTGGACCGTCGAGTACCGGCCGCCACGTGCGCCGACATTTTCAAGTTATCCGAACACGTGCGCGTGAGTGGTGGTATTCGCGGGATTTTTCCGCGTGCGTTCCTATAAGTTATTATTATTTTTCCCCGTTCCCCGAGACGCATTTTTGCGAGTATTTACCGATTTTTATTATTGTAATTTTTACCAGTTTGTGTGCCGAGGTAATTTGTCAAGAAGCCCTGGAACAGTGTCCCCGACCTGAGAAGTCCCATCCCCCAACCCCCCCCCCCTTCCTTGCTAGCCGCGTGCCGCGCAAATTTGCCTATTGTCTTTCTTTTTTTTCTGTGAGTTACGGTGCTACGCCGAGAAAGTAGCTGGCGCCCAAAAACAACTGACAATTTATTTTGAGTTTAATCATTTTTCGAGTTTCATTATTTTTTTGAGTTTTCTTATTTTTCTCCTGAGTTTCGATCTTAGCCCGATCGAGGTTTTTGTGTAGAGTGTTTCACCGGCCAGCCCCCCCCTTTTTCCGTGCGACCGACCCCAACCCCCTGCCGTCCCGATATTTATGATAAACCTAGTTTTTTTTGATATAAGCTTTTCCAGTCAGTTATTGCGATTATTATTTGACTATTCCGCTCCCCCTATTATTTTGTTTTATTCGATTGTTAAATTCGATTAACGCTGTTAAGCTCTTTTCTCATTTCCCTCCTCGATTATCTTTTCACCTGTTATTTTTGCCACGTTGACCTATTGAAGAATATAATATTTTAGTTTTCTACACAAAACTTCGGACCGTTATTTCCCCCTTCCCGTCACCCCCGCTTACTCCCCAGATCGACCCAGCATTGGGAGACAACACGAAAGGTATCATCACAATATATAATTATATGTAATAATAATGATTTATTTATTTATAACATGATTATCTTATAATTATCCTTTTCGAACGGACCTTGTCATATTCGTCAATTTTGAGCTCGGGCGAACCAAAAAATGTCCAAAATTACCGAGTAACACCAAAAAATATTGATGTCATGTCGGTTTCGAACACACTTTAAGCTCAAATTTGGACGAAAATATTGTAACGGCTCCAGCCTCTTATTACTTTTCTCCTTCGCAGCGGTATTACTTTTCCGCTGCGTTTAATACGCAGAAGCCCTCCCGGGTTATCTGCATGCGGCCGCACGGCTTAGAGCCGTGAGACGGGCCTTATCGCGAGCGTCGCGACACTCTGTCGCGATTTTGTCCTTTTGTGAAGCGCGTCAGGCCCTCGGCTTGGCGCCTGCTTCACGTCAGTCCAGCTCCGATCGTCGAACGGTACACTCTCCCGAATATATGCTGCGACCGATAAATTACCGAACATATGTATATTCTACATCTCCGAGTCTCATCAATCATTTATACCCGCATTGCCATTCTATTACATGGTGTCAGAAGTGTGGGAACCACACAAACGCGCCTACATTAAAAAGAAAAAAAATGTAAGTTTTTAACATAAAAAAAAAAATCTGACACCTGTGACCATTCCGTCTCATGGTGTCAGAAGTGACGAATTATATAAACGCGTCCACACATATAAAAAGAAAAATAATAATAATTAAAACAAAACAAAAAAAATTTGAGTTTTCAAAAAAAAGAAGAATCGATTGAATTCTAGTGCTCGAGCCGGGTTCGCACCCAAAAACCCGGAAGTGAAAAAAAACAACAAACAGTGAAACAGTGAACAAAAAGAAAAAACACGAAAAAGTGGGGAAAAAAAGAAAAAACTTAACTCGATTCGTCGCACTGGAGGCTAGTTCGCACGATACTATAACAGTGGACAAACGAATAGTGACATTCAGTGAAAAAAAAAACCAGTAATTAACACACACAAAAAAAACACCTCATTCCGCCAATTGTGCTCGAGCTCAGCTCGCACAACACAATACAAAACAAAAAAAAACAACGACATAAAAAAAAAATAAAAACACAATGGAGAAATAGGAAATTATCGATCAACGCAATCAACAACATTCAGCACCAACACCTTGTAACGTATCGCTTTTTGGAGGCTTACAGCTCTCTGCTCCAAAAGCGTCGCTATGTGAGTTCTTTGCTCACTTTTTAATTTTTGTGAGGGCAGGTGCTGTAAAATAAAAATTCGAGAGACAGAAATTGATTCTAAATGTCAATTGAAATGGTTTTGTTTTATTCGAGTACAATCAGAATCGTTGGTAAAAATCTTATTAAATCCGCGCTAATATAAATTCTATATAAAAAAAATTACAAAGAAAAGATTGGCCAGGGAAACAGACGGCGGCAGTCTCTCCCGTCCCCGAGAGAAGTCGCCGACGCTGTATTTTCAAAGGGAAAGGGTTAACAGACTGCGGCAGTTACTCCCGTCCCCGAGAGAAGTCGCCGGCGCTGTCTTTTAGGTAAAGGGGTAATCAAGACAGCGGCAGTTATCTCTGTCCCCAGAGAAAGTCGCCGATTCGACTAAGAGTGTCGTTCCTGGCTTTCAGACGGCCTTTTATACTGGAGCGACAGGCACACGGCACGAATTCGAGTCCCCTTCCGTCTCGTATGACGTCAATGTGACGTCAGCAGCCTTCCTCTTCCCTCGTTTCCCGCGATCATGCGCGGCTGCCGCAACACCTACGTGCTAGGCGCGTGCTCCGAAATGCGCGCTGAGTCTCGGGGTAAGACAGGCCGCTCCCGGCTGCCGACTCCCCGGGTATTAGCCTCTCGCCTGGGCGCTCCGTTTTACCGACGTGCTCGGGCTTTTCGCGATCCTTGTCGTTGCTCCGATTCTCTGCAGTGCTCCAAAGGGTTTTGGAGGCGAGCGGACTTTGAGTACCGTCTCAACGCCCCCCCAAACCAAAGCGTGCGTGTTCACGCACTCTTTTGTTTAACCTGAAACAAAGCAAAAAAAACACAAGAGGTCGACCACCCCGACCGTTCAAAAAAAAAAAAAACACGAACTCATTTTTTTTTTCGATTTTTATAAAAACTTTATTATAGAGAATATCCAGGGTTTTTCTTGTTGTTCCCTTTTTTTTTTTTTAGAATATAAAAAAAAAACTGTTTGTGTTACTTTTTAAATCTACTCCTTATCTATTTCGGAGGATGAATAAAAAAGAAAATGATAAAATAAAAAAAAAATAAAAACACAACAACAAAATGATAAATAATAAAATAAAATAAAAAAATTAATAAAAAAAAAGTAAATAAATAAATAAATTAATAAAAATTTACGCGCCGGCAGCTGATTCGCCGGATTGAGCCGGGGACGGGACCAGCCCCTCAGCATGGAGCCAATCTCCCAGGCTCTCGGGTCGCTCGTTCGTTAAGCGAAATACTTCCACTACGGGATGTTCTCGTGGGCCTGCACCCCGAAAGGGTCGCACCAGGAGTGGTGTCCTCCGCCATTCTTGAAATATTCGCTGGCGAACCTCCGGGCTGGTTTGCCCCGGTGCCGAGATCACCCCGCGAATCTCCACCTCCGCCGCCCGCCAGGGTGTTCGGGTGAAGCGTGCCGGGAGGTGAAACACGAAGTCCCTCGGGGCTATGACGTGCTGGGCAATATCTCCGAGAAAGAAGAGATATCGGTTGTTGCCCAGCACCGTCACGCATTTCGCCCGGTGGAACTCCAGCTCCAACTCCACCATATACAAATCGTTGGCGACGATCTCTTCCTCCACGGGCTCTTCCTCCTCGGCTAGCTCCCGGAGCTCTTGGAGCACCTCGAGTGCCTCACGGCCGAGGTCCCGGGTGGTGATACCCACTCGGTGGGTGGAGAGGGCCCTGACGAGGAAACCCTCGAAACAGCGTTCTTGGAGCCGATACTCCATCGGCATCGCCCCCATGTCGATCTCCTTTTTTTTCGAATAATCTAATCAAATAATAAAAAAAAACTTATTTGATACACTTATTTCTCTACGTGGAAGAGCTAATTTCGTGTTTTCGTAACGAAGTAATATATATTCACCTAAGCTGGTCTATATTCGGAGACTTTCTCCTCTATCTCCTGCTTCGAATTATCACGTGCTATTTCTTTCTTCTCTGAAGTACGTGTTGCCGTCTTATCTGCTGTTTCAGCACTGTTCTAATCCCCTGCCTTTGTTATGGGGGGATTCCGGCCGCGGTGCCTTGATTCTGTATTATTGTTTTGAATCAAGGTGGCCGTGGCGCCGCGCCAGTGCTTACGGTACACCGTGCGTCTTACACCATGGCTGATATAAAAATCAGGTTGTCGCGGCGTTTGCGGCAGCCGTGGTAATTCAACCGGGCATTTGGTAATTTGACCGCCGGATCGGGTTTCTTTTTCTTTTAAACTAAGTACACTTTGGCTCCTTTTGAGCTAAAAAAAATGTATTTCTTCTTGAAAACTCTATCCTTTCTTTAAACAAAAAAAAAACTTTTTCTTTGTAAACAAAAAAATTTTTGAATATAATTCCTTTTAATTAAAAAAAATTTCTAACTTCTTAAAAATATAACTTTTTGTTTATGGAACTAAAAATCTTTTATAAAAAAAAAACATTTATTTAATTTTTTTTTTCTTTTTTTTTCGTTTTTTATATGTCACCAAATAATTCGAGGAGGCGCCGTCGTTTCTTCTCCTGATGCTTCGCCGAGTTCTTGCGCTTTTTTAATCGCATTTTGGCACGAATATTTTCCTCCGTGATTTTGGAGCACATTTCTGTTCGATCCTCCTTGTTGCTTGTTGCCGCTTCACCCGGCATCCAGTTTTTTATATTCTCGTCCGTTATTTCCTCGAGTTTATATAAGTCCTCCCTAACCGGTGATAGTAGTCGTGGGATGGTCATGACCTCATGTAGGATCTTGCGGATCTCAGGATCCTCGGGAGTTGTTATCAGGCACTGTCTCAAGCCCTTAATTTTTGTCTGGGAGCCTTTTTCCTTTGTCCCTGTCTTTGGAGTCTGTACTCCTTTTCCTTTGATCGGTATATTTCGGTTTGTATCACTGCTCCATTCACGGGGAAATAGCATCCGACCATCGTTGGAAGGAGCCCCAACAATTTCCCAAATGCCTTTCTCTCCTGTTTGGCATCTAAAATGCCGTCTGCCGAAGTATCGCTCTGTCTGTGTGGTGATTTCCATCTCGCACGTGTTGTTGTTTCGCAGTTCGGTGATCGACTGGCTTGCTACCTTTGTCCCGCTTATCTCTTTCTACCGATACCTTATAGATATATATTTCCTTTACCTCTCCCTATTTTTCGGACGCACGAGCCTTATTCTACTGGTGTTGTGTCCGACGCCTCGTTCGGCATTGCGGGACGCGGGAAATATTTAATTAAATTTCCTGCATGAAACATGCCACGCTCTATTCCGTTATTTAGGCCTTCGAGAATATACGTGGCCGTTGCTATTTGTTTCTTTATGCGATATGGTCCCTCATAAATCGCGAAGAATTTTGCTATCATTTTGTTAGCTGGATCGCTAACATTACATGCTTTCGCGAGAACTAAATCTCCTTCATTAAATCGTGTTACTTTATGAGTCCTGTCGAACCTTTTTGCTCGATTTAACCCCTTTTTTCGGATTCGTTCGGCGGCGAGCATTAATTTTTGTTCGTAGATTTCTTCATTATCGCTGTTTAAATCTCCGATTGTTTGGAGCCATTGTCTCCAAACGCGTACAGGTTTTTTGTTTAGCTGTAACTCGACCGGAGTGAACTCGGTTGTCTCGTGGTGAGTCTCGTTTATACAATTTTGTATAATTTTAACCCATTTAACCCATGACGAATGTCTGCCGGTTATTAATGAACGAAAAAATCGGCCTAATTCGCGATTGACTCTCTCGACTATATTCCCCTGCGGGTGTCGGATTGAGGAGAAAATCGACTGAATATTCTCTCTTTCTAACGCCTCAAGCCATTTTCTTGATGTAAACTGAGTTCCATGATCGAACTGTAGTCCTTTTGGCTTTCCATATGTCGGAATGTAATCTTTCAAGATTTTATTTAACGTCGTGGTGGCTGTGGCGGTTTTCAGTGGATATAAAACTACGTATTTTGAGAACGCGTCGATTGTTACAAGCAGATATTTCATTCCTCCTGCTCCTGTTGGCAATGGACCGTAAAAATCGATCGAGACAAGATCCCCGGGCCCTTCTGGAGTCAAGTTCTGTTGCGCTGCGTACGAGTGCTGATTTGGATGTTTATTCCTTTGGCATGAATCGCACGTAGCTAAAAGCGCTCGTATTACCCGATGCAGGCGAGGATATGTGAAGTCCTCATCGAGGATTTTCCATACTTTCTTTGCTCCCACGTGTCCATAGCTATTATGTGTGTACCAGATGAGATCTTTTATTAATCTTTCGGGTACCATAACCTTCTTTCGACCATTGGCGGCAACTTTTAGCAGCACATCGTCTCGTAATAGATATTTTGTGTTATTTTCGGAAACTCCTCTGATGATATCCGCTAGCTTGGGCTCTTTCCGTTGCCACTGTGCTAACATTCTTACGCCCTCCATTATGGGTCGAGGGGCCTGGGTCGCAAGCAGTTCTGCAATAACTATCTCTTTTTTTTACTTCCAGCTTCCGAGGGTTTGGCACGGCTCAAAACATCGGCAACGATATTTCTTGCCCCCGGACAATGCTCGAACGATAGGTCATAATCCTGGATTGCCAAAACCCACCTCGTTAATCGATCGTTAAGTAATTGGCAATTTCGCAGGAATATTACGGCTTTATGATCTGTGATCACCGTGACCTGTGCTCCATATACGTACGTCCTAAATTTTTTTAAGGTCCATACTACAGCGAGCAATTCTTTTTCGGTGGTGGTATATGCCACCTCGGCTCCTTTGAGCGTGCGGCTAGCAAATACCACCACTCCGAGCTCCCCATTGCCATCCCTCTGTGCCAAAGTGCCTCCCAGCGCATAATCACTTGCGTCAGTTTGCAGAATGTACCCTCTCGAGGGATCGGGGTGCTTAAGAAGAACATCTTCGATAAATAAACTCTTTATCCTTTCGAAAGCGATTTTTTCGGCCTCTTCCCAGTGCCATTTTACCCCTTTATGGAGTAACTCCAAGAGCGGAATAGTTTCCTGTGCGTGTTTATTAGTGAATTTGGTGTAATAATTAATGAGTCCTAGAAAACCTCTTAATTGCTTTAAATTTCTTGGTGCCGGGAAATCGTGAATAGCCTTCACTTTTTCCGGCTGGGGTTTAATCCCTTCTGTCGTAATAATGTGTCCGAGGAAATTTATTTCCTTTCGGAAAAATTGTGCTTTTCGTAGTTTCAATGTCATTCCGTGTTGTTCGAGCCTTTCGAATAACGCCTCAAGATGATTCATATGCTTTTGAAAATCGTCCGAGAAACAGAGCAGATCGTCGACGAAATTGATTATGTTTTCCCCCATATTTCTTAAAACGATATCGAGAGCTCGTAGCAGGCTCGAAGTACTAGTTTTTAATCCGAATGGAGTTACCACGAACTCGTATACTCGGCCACGATGTCTGAACGCCGTGTATTTCCTCGAGTCGGGATGAAGCGGAACTTGCCAAAAACTGTTTGTTAAGTCAAGGCTCGTCATGACTTTTACATTATAGCATCTTTGAAATATTTCCTGTGTTCGGAGTACACTCGTAGTCATTAGTTAAAACCTGATTGAGTTTCCTTGCATCCAAACAGAGTCGAACGGTCCCATCTTTTTTATCGACCACCGTCAGAGGATTCACCCATGCGCTTGTTGATCGTTGAATAATATTTAACTCGAGTAATTTTTCTATTTCTCGGTCTACTTTCTCCTTATAAAGCATGGGTATCGGATACGAGTGTGCGACTATCGGAGTGTCGGTTGTTACTTCAAGTCGATGTTCGTAGACTCTTATCCTACCGGGTGTTTTTCTAAACACGTTCCGGTATTTCCACAAAGTCTGGCGCAGCCTTTCTTTCTCCTCCATTGTCGTTAAATTTGCTTCCTCTACGACTGTGTCGATTTCTTCCCTGTTAACTTGGTCCTCAGTATTGCTGATCCTATTTTCATGATTAATATGTTCGATTGTTGGCTCCTCGGGAGTCTGCTCGCTTTTATTTTCGATGCCCCTCTTGAGGGTTTTTCGGAGTATTTTTTTCTTTTCGCTCCTTTCTACATCTTCTCCTCCTGGCGTCGCTTCCACTACCTTTTTTGTAGTTTCAATCGATCCGGGTTCCATGTCAATCTTTATCGCATGTTTGGTCGGGACAATGTCCATGAGATCATTGTACTTGACCTTGAGCGTCTCGTTTTCCAGATCGATCAGGCTTCGGAGAGGATGGAGAGTATCGACTCCAAAAAGTACATCCCGTATCAATCCGGGAACGATTAAAAATCTTACGTAAATTCGAATCTTCCCGATTTCCGTTGTAGCCATGATTTGTTTGTGTATTTTACAGGGTCGTCCTCGGACTGCGCCCTTTACCGTAACTCCAGTCACCGGGAGAATAGGACAGTCTTTAAAGACTTCACGATTCTCCATAAAAAATTCTTCTGATAGAGCGGTGACTTTCGCACCACTATCGACCAGAACGGTGACTGGGATTCCCTCTATTTTTGCATAAATTTCCGGACATTCCACTAGTGGGAATTTTTCTTCATTAATTTCATCTCCCATTAAAAATTCTCTCGTATCGGAGAATATTGTATTAATGGGGATCCCTTCTGTCCTCTCTTCTGCATATTTTTTTCGATGTTCCGTTGTACTCCGCCTGTCGTTTACTAATTTTTTGTTCGCCGGGACGGGTACAACGGCTATGCGTTTTCCGCCGCCGATGTACTCGGCTTCTCCAAATCTTTTTGCGTTTTCAACGCTTGAACCGTATTGTTCGGTTTCGGGGAAACAGTTTGGTTTTGGGGCGGTTCCCGGGAATTATATGGCCGATTCCACGTTCTGGCCCCCCCCTCCCCCCCAACCTTGGTTCGTTTGTTGAGGTTGCCGATTCGGAACACCAGATGTGTTAGCCGGTTTCGGCTTTTCTGGTACCTTGTTTTGAGTCTCGGATTTTTTATTTGCCTCCTTATTTCTGTGGGCGTTTGTTGGTCCACCTTGATCGATTTTTTCGAGAAATTGCATAAGTAGAGAATAGGGGCCGACCCTGTTACAAGATTCCTGTTACCGACCCGTTACCGACACTTGTTACCGACCCGTTACCGACCCGTTACCGACCCGTTACCGATCCGTTACCGATCCGTTACCGACCCGTTACCGACCCGTTACCGACCCGTTACCGACCCGTTACCGACACTCGGCAGACTCTGCAACGGAGGGTCAGAGTCGTTGAGTGGGTAGGTGACGAGTGATAGATGGGTCGGTGGGCGGGCGGGTGATGTAAATAAATAAATAGAGCCTGATTAAAAATTTTGTTCTATGGGTGGGTGGGGGGTTTATCGACTATGTTTAATTTAATAAACAGTTGTAAATAAATACCGCGATGACGTTTTTTTGTTTTATTATTTTACGGAGAACTATGAGTCATACGTTGGTCGAAGTGCGATCCCTTTCACTGTACTCATAAAGCCTGATTAAAAATTTTGTTCTATGAATGGGAGGGGGTGGGTGGGGTTGGGAGGGGGCCCGCGAGAATCAACCGCCTTGCGTGCCTTCTAAGAACCGTTATTTATCGACTGTTTAAGATAAACAGTTGTAAATAAATACCGTGATGACGTTTTTATTATTTTTCGGAGAACTGTGAGTCAGAAGATGATCGAAGTGCGATCCCTTTCACTGTACTCTACACCGCTTATCGCTATAATAATTATGATATGAATTTATAAACAAATGAGAATAGGGCCCTGCATACGATACCTCATCGATGAGTCAGAGCCTTGTTCTCAAAATTTCTTACAGGGGGAGAGCTCTTGAATAAACAAACATCGTCGCATCGAATATATTCAACGCTTTATATCGTAGTATGTATATGATATCGAGTGTATATTACTCGAGAGTCGTGAGGCGTGGAGCTCATTTCTTAACACGAAGGCAAGATGCATTCAATCGATGGTGTACTCGCCGTTCACAATATTAAAAATCCGTGGGAATTAACGAAGGATGAACTGAAAAATATAACGAAACCTCAGCTTCTACGGTATTGGGGAAAACAAATTCATCTTCTATGGGATCGACTCCCCGCTCATCTCCGTGCCGATACTGACGTAGCGTTACACCTACCATGCATGGAGCATTGGAATACACCGGATATGAGAACTCACATCGATGGACCAGCGCCACGTCGATTGGAATGTGAGAAGTGTCGTTGGAAAGTAGTAATGATGAATGCAGTGATACTGGAGTGAGAGACGAAGTGTTTACGATGAAAAGAATAACATTTGTTTAATCATTCGGTGTCGAATTGTCGAATAAAGGCGGAGCTTATCGATGAGGCTACGAGGGTTTCGGGAGGGGGTTAAGCCTGAAAAAATCGGATGCTGCAAGTTGGATTCAGATCAAACCGGAACGTAATGCAGAGCAGACGCCAAGAAATCAAAGTACGAATCTGGAAACTTTTGAAAGATAGTGAAGAACTTAAAAACAGACGCAAAGAACACACAGAACAACTCCGACGGTGGTTTTACTGTGAAGAACTTCAGGAAAAACGTCGAGAGCTCGCAGCACGAGTCAAACGACTTTTGAAAGACTCCGCAGAACTTCAAAGTGTCATTCGTACAAGAGCTGATCTGCTTCTCCTATCTCATCAAATTTCGAGGCTCCACATATCGAGAGAAAATGGATTTATCCGCAATCAACGAGGTGGCCAAGATCGCAGACTTTCTTCCAACGAGGAAGCTGAAGGACTTGGAGGTCCAGCTGGATCATCCCATCACCCGCATGAAGTTCGTACAAACGGCATACGGCAAGAGGATTGTCATCGAGGTGGGCAATGAATTCGCAACGTTCCTACCCGCCAGACTTGTGACAGCTCTCGACAGTGATAAAGAAATGTTCGAAAAAATGGTGAAAGCAGCTCAAGCGGGCAAACTTTATATGAACTATTACGGTGGAAGATATAATAGTGTCGAGTTCCACAGCCTGTGAAAAAACGATGTAAACGATCCGAGCAATTAATTCTTCACCTCCAAGCTGCCAGATTTGTGACAATTTTCGACCATGATGACGATGAACTGTTTCACGATGTATGTGTGTGTGTGTGTCCTTGCATTGAAACGAACAAACTTTGATCTCGGGTTGGGGGCTTCGTTATATATATATATATTTGTGAAAGCCCCTAATTATATATACTATAACCATATACTGTCTTACTTCATTTTTTATATTGTGAACAAATTTTTGGGTGTGGGTGGGAAAAATAAAATATATTTTATATAGTATATATATCGTGTTTATTCATTTCTTAGGAAACCTCCTCTGTCTTACATGAAGCTTCAGATGGTTTAAGCCAATTCTTTAGGGATTTCACGTTTGCATCGGCACAATTATATTTCGATATATTGGTGTGATGAGGACATCCGATGGACGATAGGATGGCTGGTAATTTCTGCAACGATGGGCATTCCAACGATTCCATATCAACGATGGATGATAGTGATCTCCCCATGAAGTTTGCTATCCATCTCTTCTTCTCCAGTCCTTTCACGAAAATGGTTTTTGCATGTTTTAAAATGGATCGAATTTTCTTTGCTCCTGCTTGGTATGATATGTCGCCGGAGGTCCAGGCTATTCCGTGATAATTGCGTTGAAGCCATGAATTCATGGTCTGATAGTTTTCTGGTAAGGTGGACCATGCGCAGGGCGGTTTGAGAAGAATCGTCAGAGGTTCAGCTGCGTCACCTTTAACTTCAATGACGGAAAATTCTTTCGGAACAAACTCATCGAAAGGTTTCTTAAAGCCCTGAACGTCGACGATGTAATCCATCTTGAATGTCACTAACTCGACTCACGATCGAGGGTCGGCTTTTATACTAATTTTTTCACCCCACCACTAATTGGATTATATTCGACTATTCGATCATGTATGATTAGGCAATATGCGGATGTTTCAGCGGGGAAATTATTTTTTGCTTCAAACTCCAGGCGAATGTCAACGGGGCCAGATTTAAGAGATTCGTTCTGTTTTGAACAATCGATTACGATTAGCGGAGCATAATTTTTAAAATCACTTTTGTTCAGCAACGGTTCGGCATCTTTGCTGTAATAGCTAGATTGGAAATTCGTATACATTTCATACAGCAAAGCGTACTGATTTTGACCAATATTCAGATTCAAGTTTCCATATGGATAACATTGTGAATTCAAGTACAATTTCACATCGCTAATGTTACAATGATCGAAATGGTTGACATTTTTAAGTGGCTTATTTTTCCTGCTAGTTTGAAAGCCTAGAAGTACATATCGAGGTTTCTCCAGCTGGGAAGATGTTTTGACGGTCCACACATGCTTCGTGGTAGTCGGGAGTAGCGGATACTCATACAATTCCCAAGTACGAAAACTCATGGGAATTGGAGGATCTTTGGCAATCAAATTTAGTAGTCGTATTTTTCGTTGGTCTGAGATTGTCACATATGGTATAAGCCATTCTACTTTATGTATAAGAATTTTAAACGCTTCCGCAGTTGTTTGTATAACAGCATTGTCATCACTTTTTGATCGAGACAAAATTAATTCATGTTTAGCATTGACGACAATCTTATGATAATCTTCGGCAAATCCAAAGATCGAACTAAGTGGTACGCATACGTCGAAGTATCCTGCACTAGTTAAGCTCTTATTTTCTTCGACATCCAGCCAACCAGCATTTTCCAATAACGAACTTTTGCCCGGATTTAGAGACACATATCCTTTCATAAGACTCGTAATCCCAACGTTTTTGTTTCGATCAATTTCTATACCGTTCAGTTCATAGCGAGCTTCCTCAAACAAATGACAAATAGCATTATTGGCGAGGCTCGTCGTAGTGACGACTGCTCCATCTTCCTTTACGAGTCTTCCACATATGTGAATCGAACTCTTGCTGGGTAGTAAGCTGAGATCCTGATGCTGAACGGCAATTCGTATCTCATCACTATTGTTGAAAGTTGATGATGCATAAGGTTGATGAGCATGGATCTCACAATGTATTATGGATTCATCGAAGACGATGGGCGTCTGAATATTGAGTATTTCTTCCTCCATCGTATGCAGCAGCAGACGCAAAATACGCGAAGTAAATATCGATTTATTGTCTTTTTCTGCCTTGCTTGACCTTCAGCCCCAGACTCTTTAGAAGCAGTATGTTCTGATGTGTTAACGCCTTGGGAGCTGGCCGTCGACTGATGTGACTCGCACATGATGGCTTATTATAATTAATATTTTTTCTGTTAAACACTATACCCATTATTACTGGGATTTGATGTGCAGTCGAATTGTTATGACTTCGCCACGGAAATTCACCAAATTCCCATCCTGATCTACTATTCGTAGCTGAATATGGTCAATTATCTTGCCGATGATTGGTAGATAAATGACGTGCGATGGCACTTCAATTATTTTATACCCCGGTGGAACGAATGGAAAAAATTCGTGAAACGTATGGACTTTTCGCTCGTTTATATACGCACCAGTCGTGAGATTGCATTCGACTCTTAACGCGTTTACTTTGAGAATGGCTACGGGGAGGTCAGACTCGTAGCTTTTATTCGCTGCCAAAATACGCTGAGTGAATCCCAGTAGCCGACCAATAGAATCTCCCGGTCTAAAGTCTATGTCACGAGTACACCTAATTTCACTGCGAAGAGTATTATTATTTGGTTTGATATCGATAACAATATTTTTACCAATTAAAACTTGCTTCATGTAATTTTCGATATCTTCGATTTCATAACTACCAGTAGGAATGGTTATTACTTCATCTCCAATGTAAAGCTTATTATTACCAACATCTATGTTCGGAATTGAATTGAAGGTTAATAATTCAACAAGTCCGAGAGTATGGTTTTTATATGCGGAAAGTTCGATAGGCGGAAAATATTGTGCTTCGAGAACAGACGATGTTCCCGATATAGTTAATGTAAATGTATCGCTCATGATGCTGACGTATACATAACTGAGCGTATAGCATTATGACGCATGTTTATATAGAAAATATTTTTCTTTACGATCAAGCTGATTACAAAGAAATTTGAGACATAAATGTCCGCACTCTACGGTATCATAGGACTGATATTGTTTATAGTTATAGTTAACGCTGCCAACACCCGCGTAACTGATGAATTCTATTGGTGGTTGAAGATCACCGAAACTATCAAAGTAAATGACGTTGTTATTAGATTTCTTGTACGCTACCCAGTGCGTACCGGATCCGTCATTATCGTCAAGATTGATAATCCCCGACTCATGCTTGAATGGACCACTCTTCGGTAAACCATTTCGCATGAAAACTCCACGAAAATGGGGAATTTTCATAATTTTAGCATATTTGAATAAATCGGTATCAGTTAGCGGTCGATGCGGCAGCGTCACTTTCCGTTTTTTGATGCGATATGAAGTCCGAATCCTCTTTTGTATGGTTTTAGATGCAAACCTTTGCCCAAAGCAATTGCCTCTATCGTTTTATTATGCCGCTTACTTTCCTCTAAATCACGCTTAGCTGCTTGAGCAGCCGTAACGGCTTTAGCTATACTAGCTGCACCGCCGGACAGCGCACCGGCAGCGCTGAGACCCGCAAATATAGGTACAAGAAATGGTAGGAAACCGCCGATCTTGCGCGGTACAGGGAGAATGCGGGGTGTACGCAACTTGCTCTTGCCGCCCACCTTTTTGACTGCTTGTCGCGCACCTTTTAGAGCTGTCTTTATGGCTATACTTGAATCATTACTCTGAATCATCGCTTTCTTAGCAGCTCCAATTATCTTTTTGAGTCCCGCGGTACGCGGCCTCTTCACCCCCATACCCAATTTTCTTTTAGCTTTCATTATGGCTGTTACACTCAACGCCGCTGCCTTCTCACCAATTTTGGCGTCGTTAGCGGATACACGCTTCCAAGCTTTCTCAGCCAAAACTTTGTCAGCTACGTTCCGAGCGGAAATGTCCTCTCGATTTTTCGAGTAAGCAATATCGTGCTCCTTACAGGCTGCGTCGAGCGGATTAATACCGGGATCGCCGCGCGCGAGACGCTTCGTCAGATTCGTACCAGGTCCACAGTACTGATAACCGGGCAGATGCAATTCAACGGGGAGATTGTTAATGATGCTATTAACCAAGCCCTTACCGCGCTTTTTGGCGCGACTCTGCACACTCATATCCACAAGAAGACTCATGAGCTACTGAGAAAAATTACTTATAATTCTCATATTTATACAATGTTTCGTTAGTCATTGTCAAGATGAGGTTCAAGACACAATCCACGGATTTGCCCGTGATAAATTTTGATCAATTTGCGCAGCAGGAGAGGATTGAGAAACGTCATGGTAATTTATTACCGAATACCGTTCGAGCAGTGTTCTGTGGACCGTCGAACTGCGGTAAAACTAACGCGCTGCTTACACTCATAACTCATCCCCATGGATTACGATTCGAAAACATTTACATATACTCTAAATCTCTCAAACAACCAAAATATAAGTTACTAGAGAAATTACTTGACTCTGTAAACGGTGTTGAATATTTTCCATTTAATGAGAATGAACAAGTTGTGCCACCAAACGAAGCTAGACCGAACTCGATATTCATTTTCGATGATGTAGCATGTGAGAAACAGGATAATATTCGAGCGTATTTCTCAATGGGAAGGCACGAACACGTCGATTCATTCTACCTCTGTCAGACATATGCACGTATTCCGAAGCATCTCGTGCGTGACAATGCCAATCTGCTAGTACTATTTAAGCAGGATGATATGAATCTCAAGCACGTATACAATGATCATGTGAATACCGATATGACTTACACCGAATTCAAAAACTTGTGCTCAGCCTGTTGGATCGACAAATATGGATTTATTGTGATTGATAAGGATAGCGATATTGAGGAGGGGAGATATCGGAAAGGGTTTGACTGCTTTGCATGCATGAACATGGCATAAATATTCCCTAACTCGACGAATGGGAGGCAGTAGCATTCGTGACTCAGCTCCGACAGCATGAAGACTGAAAAAATATCCAAGGAAAAAGACGTTTTGCGTCAAATCGTTAAAGCCAGCGATGCAATTCGTAGAAAACATAAAATGTTAAAGTCAGGTCGAGAGGCCAATGAACAGGCAATGCAAGTTGCCTTCAAACCAATAGTGGAGCCATTAGAAAAATTAGTGCGTTCGTCTGATACAGCCGACAATCATGATAAAACACTAGTGAAGAATGAGATCAAGGAGAAAATGAAAGATGAAATTAAAGATGAAATGAAAAAAATTAACCGAGAAGATTTTGAGGAATCGAGTAATAGCAAAGTAAAAAACAAAGAGGATGACGACGATGATGATGATGGCAGCGGCGGCGACGACGAGGATAATGACACGAATTCTTTTAAATCGGTTGCTGATGTTGATGATGATGATGATGATGATGACGATGATGATAATATCGGCGATGAAACCGTGGTGAAGTCAGGTGTTGAGGAAGATGATTTGATAAACGAGTATCTTGCATTGTTACGATCGGATAACAAAACTACCTTAGATTGTTCGTATGGCGTACGAAGGCTTGCCAACGACAAGTTTATGATCGGTGATACACCGATAGAATTTAAAAAGTCTTCTATAAATGTCGGTGACGCAAGGTATGATAAAACTATCGGGCTCATCGAATTATTGTTCAAAAAGGAGCCCGATGAGGCTAATATGAACAACAGTGATTTGGAAAATTATAAAACCATTGTACTTCAAACAAATGCTCATAAAAAGTTTTATAAAGCTGATGAAGCAATCCGTACGAGTAAGAGTTTCAAGTTCGATTATTATATTCCAAAATCGTTTATCCCCAATCCTAAGCGAACTGGAAAAGGTATGCCGAAGTACAAGGTGGCAAAAACAAATATTCAGATGGATTATGTTTACTGGGATGATCCCAATGAATTGGTGAATCGCCTTCGTCTGCTCCTAGCATCTCAAGCAGCCGGCAACTCATCTCATGGGAATGAAATTACGTCTATCATTGAGGAATTACGAGAGGCTCAAATCATATATTAATTCATCGATTATCGTGATTTCGATCATTCGCAAGATGAGTGTCGATGTGTTCGGACGACAGCTGGATAAGAGTGCGGCTGTAAAAAATCGTGGTCCACCAGGCAATCCAGGTGTTGGATTTAAGCTGACTGCGGACGGCCATTACGATTTGGAGAACAAACGACTCTGCAACGTTGCCAATCCGGAACAGCAGAGTGATGCCGCAACGTTAAACATCGTACACCGCAAAATACATAACACCGTCAAACTTTTACGAAAAGAAATGAATGATAGTAGTCTTCTATTGGTTCAAGGTCTTGAAGCGACGATACAGAATATTATTAAAACTCTAAACGTCGATCTTAAAACAGTACAAGACTTGGCTACTCGAAATTCTAATGCCATTTCCGATTTGGATTCTAGACTAAACGTTTTAAAAAATGAGCGTGCACAAGAAAGCGCTCGTAGAGGAACTGCATAAATCAGCTCGACGTCATTATCCTCGTCGTCATGTCGATATTCGTGGTCTCGATGAAACTTGGCAAGCTGATCTTGTTGATATGTCAGCTTACGCAAGTAAAAATAATAATTACAAGTATCTGCTCACCATAATTGATATATTCTCAAAATTTGCTTGGGTTGTACCAATGAAGAGTAAGACAGGTAAAGATACCACTGCCGCAATGAAATCGGTACTTATTCAAGGTCGCGTTCCATCGAAATTACATGTGGATAATGGTAGAGAGTTTTATAATTCAAATTTTCAATCTCTCATGCAGAAGTACAATATTCATTTATACTCTACATTCAGCAATTTAAAGGCATCGATTTGTGAACGATTTAATCGCACATTAAAAAATAAAATGTGGAAGCAATTTAGCCTTCGTGGAAGTTATAAATGGAAGGATATTCTAAATAAATTGGTTTCTTCGTACAACAGCACGATTCACCGTACTATAAATATGAAACCAAAAGATGTTTGCGCAAAAAATGAAAAGACTTTACTAAATCGTATATTCAACAAAGGTCAAATTAATTACGTGAGTAAATCCAAATTTAAAGTTGGAGAGAAAGTACGAATTAGCAAATATAAAAATGTTTTCGCCAAAGGTTATACTCCCAATTGGACAACCGAAATTTTTACGATATCTCGAGTTGTCAAAACTATACCTGTGACGTACAAGCTTAAAGATTATCAGGATCGATCAATCTCCGGTGGTTTTTACGAACAAGAGCTTCTCGCGGTCAAATATCCGGATATATATTTAGTGGAGAAAATAATTAAGAAAAAATCCAATAAATTTTACGTGAAATGGTTAGGATTTGATAACTCTCACAATAGTTGGATTGATAGGTCGGATTTATAATTTTATTGTACTCCCCATTGCACGAGTCGCAATGCGAATACTATATATACATAATACATGTACATAAACACTGGAATTAATATAAAAAGGGGTAATATATATATATAAAGTATCTATATTAAAATAATCAGTATGAAAAGTAACACACACACACACACACACACACACACACACACACACACACACACACACACACACACACACACACACACACACACACACACACACACACACACACACACACACACACACACACACACACACACACACACACACACACACACACACACACACACACACACACACACACACACATATATATATATATATATATTCATTTTTTTTCTTTTAAATTAATCGTAATCTTAATTGAAGGATAGTATATATATATATAAAATTGAACGTCGACGACGTCGTCGTCGTCGTCACTCGTCGAATCACTCTTCAATGTCGGTGGAGCGATCGCTGGGCAGATATCCTGTTTATTAAACAAAACAAAAAATAAAAATAAAAATAGGATGAATAAATAAAAAATATTTTTTTAAAACTGTTCTGAAAATCGTTTCAATAATTTGCTCACCTGTGTCTCTCGAATCTTCCTCGGCGGAAATCGACTCGTTTCGTTGGTCATTGTGGTATGGCAGTCGAACCCATTCACCCACCTCCTCCTCCTCCTCCTCTGAGGATGACTGTAATGGAGATGGTGCAGGATCCGATGATGATGATGATGATGATGATGATGATGGTGGTGGTGGATTCGAATCCCGAGATGGTCCAGGTTGTGCTCCATCGGATTGAAGAAAGTTTGTCAAATGTCCATTTGGAGACGGAGGAGCCTGAGAATCCTTGGCCTTGCAGCGATCTGCATCGATCCATCCGGCAGATTCAGCATCGCTATCATCGTGATGTTCGTCACTGTCAGGCCTCCCCTCGTATGAGTAATCGTACTCATCCATATCGGAATCCGCGGAGTCAATCATCGCATAATTGTGGGCTGACAAACGAAAAAAAATGTTAAATTATTATAAAATCATAAGTAATTTATATTTCTTAAAAAATAAAAAAATTTAGATTAATTTATAAGTGTACTTACTTCTTTCATACAATATGTCCTCAAAGTCAGGATCGTTGTGCCAATTCATCCTACGAATGACACGTTCTGCGCTGTCGAGAAGATCCTGATTTCCATCGAATAGTCCTTTTTTAAAAGCCAACAGAATGTCATTTTTTCTGGCAGCACACAATAAACCTCGTAATTTCCGGAGAAGTGCTTCACGCGGCAAGTACGTAATAGTGTGCACCTTGGTCCATGGCCACCGTCGCGCCAAACACCCGTTGATTCTAATTAAAAATAATATTAACGCTAACACATCGGCAGTATTCACACCTTTTCTCATTTTTAACAGAATTGAAGGAAAACGTGGTCGTGTCGAAAGTCGAAAAAGATACTGAGGATACTGATTAGTTTTTCTTTGCTGCTCCATGGAGTATCCCCTTCCTAAACTCTCCAGCTCGAGAAATCACGAACTTTGAATGGTGTTTATGTTTTCTTCTCACCCTAAACGCGTCAAGTGGTTGACGGTCTCGGCTGGCATTTCGATACTTACATTTTCTCTCTCTCTCTCTCTCTCTCTCTCTCTCTCTCTCTCTCTCTCTCTCTCTCTCTCTCTCTCTCTCTCTCTCTCTCTCTCTCTCTCTCTCTCTCTTTCTCACTTTCCAGTTAATTTTTTTCATCGAAAAATGTGTTCTCCCATAGCCACATATTATTGGGAATTTGCAGGAGTTTGGCAAGGGTTTTTTTTACAACAAACTCAATATTTTCGAAGGTAGAAAAAATTATTGTAATTTATTTAGCAAATATATATATACGCAATCGAATATATATATAAAATTATGCGTACATTACATCCGCACAGATATGCTCTCATACGATCGCATCTCTCTCTCTCCTTATCCGTTCTATTCCGTACATTATTATTATTATTGCCCCTGCTCCCGAGGCTCATAGCCCCACGGGAAAGTGTCGGTCGAATCATCCCGCAACATCCTCTTATCGTCTCTCCAACTTAAAGCTTTTTTTCGTTGTTCTACGGTGTGTACTACATGTTTCGTACTCCGTATTAAATTTTGCGTTTTTACAATTTCTTCCCGTTCCAACAAGCACATTTTATAATCGTTGAATGTAATTGTTTTTAATGTTGAACCTGTCACCCCTTTTGCTCTCTTTTCATCCTCTTCCTGGCCATCATCGCCGATAACTTTGAAAGTGTAGAGTTTCGCTCTTAAACCCGTCATAACTTTACCGTTGTTCTCATCTTTCATTAGCCCTAATACTTTTTTATTGGCTAAAGGCATGCCATAAGGATTGTTTGCCTTATAATCAGATGTATCGAACTTGTGCAAATCTCTCTTTATGATGTTATAAATGTCCGGTACAGTAAAATGATAGATGAGACTATCGGTATCGGTATACAGCAGCTTCGATTGCTCTCCAAATTGACTCTTTATATAATTATAATGAAAGTCGTAAATCCACAGCTTAGATATATCCAGGATCGCGAAGCCTGCGTATATCGGTTTATTGAAAAGTACTTTCGCTTTTGTCATTTCTATGATAACCATATCACGATCGAATATGGTGCAGCTATGGAACGTAGGTCTGGCGATCAGAGCTTTCGCGCCCCACCTCGGCTTATTCCAGTCTGTGACGAGTCTTACTTCTTTGTGTTTCCTAACGTTCTCCATGGTCTTCCCAAAAACTGCGTTGTTCATGAGTTTATAGAAATTTTTTTCAAATTCATTAGAGGATCTTTTTCTCAACTCTGTGTTCAAATCTATATACTTTTTTAGCCAGTCCGTCTGCTTGAATTTTAAAACTCGATGAACTTTCGTCATTTTCATACCTAGTGTTAAACACTGCTTCAAATTACGGTAGTGAATAACATATCTTGTCTTCGATAGCAGAGTCGGAGTCAATTTTGCTTGCGTACATTCTTGAAGAGGTGGTACAAAGTGTTCCGGACACAGCGGCAGATCTTTATGAAGTTCATGCAATTCTCTCGGATACTCTAGATCAACTTCACACACGTAACCGGTTTCATTGTTGTCCGGGATCGTGTTGATTTCAAATTCTTCGACATTTTCCATCCATTCGAAAGATCCATACGGTAGCGCTTGACTCATAGCTGCACCATATAAGTTATTTACATCGAAGTACATGATATACGATTCATCGATTCTTGGTTCAAAATCTTTCATGTAACGGTTGTTAGCCTTCGCGTATCTGTTGGAGCATTGGGAAACACCGCCGCGGATGCCCCTTTCCATAAACATTAGCATATCAACGTCAGTAAAAAGTTCGAGTTTGACATCCGTATACTTTAACATCGCATCGAAAGACAAACCCGGCGCCGTGTAATAATGTAGCGGATCCAAGCTATATGTCTTTAAGCAACTGCGTCGGAAATTTTCAAAAATATCAGCCAGTAAAAGAACGTCTGTTTTGAGGTACATGTCCGAATATTCCCCCAAATTACTTATACCGAACTGTTGCCAAATGTTACGAGCGTGTGCATATTCTTCGTCAGAGATGTGGTGATTGTACAGTTTAGAAAAGAATTCGTCCTGCGATGGCAATTCAGTCTCGTCGAGTCTTGCCCAATCGTCAAGGTAGTCGTATGGGAAAACTCCTTTTCGCGTCAATAGCTCGATTTCCACATCATTATTACAATGCTTGCTCGTAATTACTTTGTCTTCGGTTTTCAAAAATGAAGCTAATTTCTCAAGACTACTCGGCATAAACCTGAACGAATCGAGGAATCGATACCGTATGCGCGTGGACTTCATGTTCTTCGTGAACGAAATATACTTTTCTTTATTTATCGGTAAAAGACTCGTCGTACCCCCCATTTTACCCAATTTTCGGATTAAAAAATGAGCATCGTATCCTGACAAATTGTGAAAAACAATGGGAACTGTGGTTGACGTTTTGTAATTTAAATTGCATGCCTGGTGCGCGGGGCCACGGTACTTTCCGCTGAAATGACAGTGATCTCGAACTTTTATGTCATTCTCGGTAAATATTTTTTCGCACATGTGACAAGTTTCAGCAGACGCGTATTCGTAGTTTTCGGTAGCGCTTAGTGGCTTCATTGGAACTACGTGCTCATAGAGCGGATTCAACCGGAAAGCTAAATTTTTCAACTGCGTCATGAACCAGTTCACACATTTTTCACCGCGAAAAAATTTATACTCCGAGAGCGAATCATCGTAACTACAGTGCAAGTAGTATGCGACACTATGAGGTATATGTTTTTGATAGTTAATCGTATTACTACCAGTGTTTGTTTGTGCAAGTGGAACCGGGGCTAACAGACATTCCAAATCGGCATAAATCGCGAACGGAACTTTCTCTTTGTATTTAAAATTCTTAAATTTTAATGTTGCCGCCTCACCCTCCGGCATTATGACTCTACAATTGTTAATTGTAGCGCAATCGATTCTGTGTTCAATCAATGTGGGTTCCTTGTTGAAATGGCACAAGCATCTATCGCAAAGCCACGTATGATGTTGGTGATTGGAAATCTGCGCACCCACTAATTTCGGTAAATTTTTTATCCACGCAAAATGATGGTACGAAGGTTTTGTCAGTTCATCATCGGCTTCTTCTTCTTCTCCTCCTCCTTCTTCTGCTTCGTCGTCGTCTTCTTCTTCATCCGCTGCAGCTTCAACCATAAGTAGATGGACCGTCGGTCTATCGGACGTCTCGGAACTCAGGTGTACCGGTACTATAACACTTTGTCCATGTTCACCGTGTTCGACGGCATAAACGTTTATCGATAACCCGTTTAAGCGTTCAAATTTTCCAACGTTCGACAAACGCATTGGGAATTCTAACCCTTCGAAATTCAGCACCCTACTGTAAGGCGTGTACGAATTTTTTCTCGTTGGATTTCCTCTGGGTTTTGGTGAAATCGCCGCCACAACCGACCATAAGAAGCAATAGGCATCATTGTTCTCGATATTAATTACTGCTTTCTTTAGTTTTATATCGCGGGGCATATCGACGTATGTCGACAATCCTCCTTCTAATGGTGCATATTTGTTTATATTGACGAGAAGGTGCATCACTTCACTCAACGACCAACCGGAATCTTTTTCTTGAAATTCCTCGACTTTTACTAACAACTTCGATTTCACATTTTCGAGGAGCCATTCATCGATGTTCGTTGATGAAAAAATAGCTTTGTTTTCCGATTGGAACGTTTTTTCCTCTTTGATAATTTTGTCAGCTTTCTTAACATGGAATTTGCAAGCCAACGTAACATTCACTTTTAAATTACCCTGCTCTTCCATCACAGACATCAATTTGGACTTAATCAACTCTTTCGCATCATCGAAAAAATTTGCCAAATCTTTGTGTCGCAGGTTCACGATCATCCCCGTTCTTATCCTCCTTTTGAAGGCGGCCTCGACATCGACCCACTTCACACGTTGATTGCTGGTGGCACTCGTGCCGGCACCACTCACACCTGCACCACTACTCACAGCTACACCGATATTCCGGATCTTTTCTTTCAACGATATCAACGTATTGATCGTTGATTGTATATTAAGTTTTTGTCCAATGTTAAGATTAGGTGTTCGTAGAACTTTTGCCAACAACTTAGATTGTTGATCGCTGAAACGTGTCCACTTTTCAATGTCAATCGCGGAACAATTATTTTTTAATCTGGAGTACGCCTCCTCCATCATACTAACAATATTTTTACACTTATTTTTATCCATTTTTACGAGTCACGAGTAAGCGCACGCGATCGAATATGGACTGACTCTTCGTCTGATACTATTTTTTAAACTTAAAAATTCGACAGCTACCTCAACCACCACCACCACCACCACCTCCACCCTCTACCATTGACGCTCATTTGAACTTAAGACGAACCAATCAACGTGCGCTTTGTATCTCAAAATTTTCCCATCTATGATTGAGCGAACGAGAGAGAGAGAGAGAGAGAGAGAGAGAGAGAGAGAGAGAGAGAGAGAGAGAGAGAGAGAGAGAGAGAAAGAGAGAGAGAGAGAGAGAGAGAGAGAGAGAGAGAGAGAGAGAGAGAGAGAGAGAGAGAGAGAGAGAGAGAGAGAGAGAGAGAGAGAGAGAGAGAAAGAGAGAGAGAGAGAGAGAGAGAGAAAGAAAGAAAGAAAGAAAGAGAGCATTCTGAGGAGCGCCGCAGAAAACACTTAAAACCGGCGTTGTGAAGTACCGTCACTTATAAGACTGCCCTTGTGCATACGCAACTGTCAGCGCGCTAAACAGCGGAACGAATATACGGTGTGAGCTGTACCCCAATATCGAATCTCGTAGGTTCTGTTTATGTTTTTCTCTGAATATATATACAAATAGGGTTGTGAAGTACCGTCACTTATAAGACTGCCCTTGTGCATACGCAACTGTCAGCGCGATAAACGCGCTGTCAGCGCGGAACGGATATACGGTGCGAGCTGTACCCCAATATCGAATCTCGTAGGTTCTGTTTATGTTTTTCTCTGAATATATATACACATATGTATATCATCGTCAATATAGGGTCACACTTCGACCAACGTATGACTCATAGTTCTCCGTAAAATAATAAAACAAAAAACGTCATCGCGGTATTTATTTACAACTGTTTATTAAATTAAACATAGTCGATAAACCCCCCACCCACCCATAGAACAAAATTTTTAATCAGGCTCTATTTATTTATTTACATCACCCGCCCGCCCACCGACCCATCTATCACTCGTCACCTACCCACTCAACGACTCTGACCCTCCGTTGCAGAGTCTGCCGAGTGTCGGTAACGGGTCGGTAACGGGTCGGTAACGGGTCGGTAACGGGTCGGTAACGGGTCGGTAACGGGTCGGTAACGGGTCGGTAACGGGTCGGTAACGGGTCGGTAACGGGTCGGTAACGGGTCGGTAACGGGTCGGTAACGGGTCGGTAACGGGTCGGTAACGGGTCGGTAACGGGTCGGTAACGGGTCGGTAACGGGTCGGTAACGGGTCGGTAACGGGTCGGTAACGGGTCGGTAACGGGTCGGTAACGGGTCGGTAACGGGTCGGTAACGGGTCGGTAACGGGTCGGTAACGGGTCGGTAACGGGTCGGTAACGGGTCGGTAACGGGTCGGTAACGGGTCGGTAACGGGTCGGTAACGGGTCGGTAACGGGTCGGTAACGGGTCGGTAACGGATCGGTAACGGATCGGTAACGGGTCGGTAACGGGTCGGTAACAAGTGTCGGTAACGGGTCGGTAACAGGAATCTTGTAACAGGGTCGGCCCCTATTCTCTACTTGCATAAGTGCCTCGAGTGTCTCGAAACCTCGACCGACGATCGTGGCTTGTATCTCATCTGAGAAATGCTAAGCCAAAGATCCAACAATGTCTTTATCAGATGGAGGAGGAATTAAGTCCCGTGCACTTCCGAACATCCGGGTAGCATACTCGACTCTTGTCGAGTTGTTCTCTTCGAAAAATCCAAATTCGAGATTTCTTCGTATTTTTCTTTGGACGTCTCGGCTCCAATATCGTTCTTGGAAACTTCGCTCTACGTCCTCGAGTGAGTGAACCTGTTCCTCGACGAGAAGCCACCACTCCTTAGCTGTTTTTTCGAGACATTGGCCGAGTAAATACTTTAGTTCGGGTAATTGTGGCTGTGTGACTTCGCAGTATTGCCGAAACTCCCGTAGAAATTTCATAGGTCTCATTTTGCCCGAGCCGTCGAATGTTGGTGGCCTTAAACGGATCTGTGATTCCATGAATGTCCTCGATCGGGCCCGGATCGTCCTATCCTCAATGACTGATTCGGCGTCGTGATGCTCCCACTCCCGGTTCTTCTCGGGATGTCTAATAATTCGGGTACTTTCTGTATCCGGTTTATTCTCGAATTTATTGGCTAATGCTTGCAGCCTTTTCTCTATTTCTTGATGCGCGAGTCGTTGCTGCGCATCGTTTACCTCCAGTATGCTCATCCGTTCGGAGTTGTCCACGAATTTTGTTTCAAACTCCTTGACTTTATCTGCAAGAGGTTGTGTTGTTCGATGGACCTCCGTCGCTACCTGTGTTTGTAGCATCTTCATTTTGTCGGTCAGTCTGATTTCGACTACTGCTAGTCGCCTATCGACTGCTTCGAGCATGTATTTGTCTCTCTGCTCGAGTATCTGGACGATTTCAGCCAGGTGGTCCTTAGACTCTTGTCCCATATTGACGATTGCGCCAGCTAGACCTTCCAAGCACATGGTGATGTCTCGAATGGCCTGCCGGATGTCCAGCATGACTTCCTCGGTGGCTGTTGACTCGCGAGATTTTGCTAAGACACGTCTCGCCGTTGCTTAGTTAGCGAGTGTATTGCTCGCCTCTCCGAACTTCCCATGTGCGGGATCAAAAAAATCCTCAGATGCCCTGTGCGGAAGCGTTATGTCTCCTGCATTAATGCCGACTCCTGAGTCAAGCAATTCCTGAACTTCATCCTTTGCAGGATTATCGACCGGTTGTTTCTCTCGTCCTTCTTCCTCTTGATCCTTGATCGTGGGAGTCTCTTCTTCCTGGTCATTTTCCTGCCGTTTATCCTTTCTCGGCTTATTCTTCTTTTCTACATCTTTATCTCTACGGGACTCCTTCTCGTGAGACTCATCTCCGGCCGTTGTACTCTTATTATCGTCGTCCGCCATTTTCTTTTCAATTTTATTTAATTTTATTTAGCCTATTTAATTACTTAATAAAAAATGACTCGAATTTTAGCGCACCTGCCCCACGTAGGGCGCCAGTTGTAACGTATCGCTTTTTGGAGGCTTACAGCTCTCTGCTCCAAAAGCGTCGCTATGTGAGTACTATGCTCACTTTTTAATTTTTGTGAGGGCAGGTGCTGTAAAATAAAAATTCGAGAGACAGAAATTGATTCTAAATGTCAATTAAAATGGTTTTGTTTTATTCGAGTACAATCAGAATCGTTGGTAAAAATCTTATTAAATCCGCGCTAATATAAATTCTATAAAAAAAAAATTACAAAGAAAAGATTGGCCAAGGAAACAGACGGCGGCAGTCTCTCCCGTCCCCGGGAGAAGTCGCCGACGCTGTATTTTCAAAGGGAAAGGGTTAACAGACGGCGGCAGTTACTCCCGTCCCCGAGAGAAGTCGCCGGCGCTGTCTTTTAGGTAAAGGGGTAATCAAGACAGCGGCAGTTATCTCTGTCCCCAGAGAAAGTCGCCGATGCTTGTTGAGAAGGGAGCTCGGGAGTTATCGGAGTCGCTATTCGACTAAGAGTGTCGTTCCTGGCTTTCAGACGGCCTTTTATACTGGAGCGACAGGCGTGCACACGGCACGAATTCGAGTCCCCTTCCGTCTCGTATGACGTCAATGTGACGTCAGCAGCCTTCCTCTTCCCTCGTTTCCCGCGATCATGCGCGGCTGCCGCAACACCTACGTGCTAGGCGCGTGCTCCGAAATGCGCGCTGAGTCTCGGGGTAAGACAGGCCGCTCCCGGCTGCCGACTCCCCGGGTATTAGCCTCTCGCCTGGGCGCTCCGTTTTACCGACGTGCTCGGGCTTTTCGCGATCCTTGTCGTTGCTCCGATTCTCTGCAGTGCTCCAAAGGGTTTTGGAGGTGAGCGGACTTTGAGTACCGTCTCAACCTATACAGCATTTATTTAATAAGAACCCAGAAGGAAGTTTCATAAATACATAAATCGAAGGAAGGAAGGAAGGACAACACAACAGGGATTGCCAAAAAAAAAAAAAAAAAAACAAGAAAAATGTGTCTAACCATAACCGACCAAAGTTGAATAAAATTATTATTTATCCTCATCGTACACGTAAGTACAAACCAATTAATTAAAATATTTTTGTTATTATTATTATTTGACAGTGTGTAACGTATATTGAGCCAATTATTATTATTATTTGTTTTCAAATTTGCAATTAAATACGTGAAAAATGAGCGTCGACTTACGAAAACGTATCGCAACAACTTTGTTATGTACTCGTGGCGCATGTCACGCCGTACGACCGCCGTAGCTCATGCCATCACACGGGAGAAGTAGAATTTCCCTTTTTCTCAAATATACATTGTTATGCACGAAATGTCTTTCGTTTTTAAAGGAAGAATTTTAATAAATTAATAAAACGTTCGAGCTGAGTCAAGACCTGATGTCTCCGGTGTCACCACGAGCTCGAAGCTCGATCGAGGTGGACACGTGCAGAATCGCGGACTCAGCGTCGAACGATATTCGGTATTTGCAGTTGCTAAGCGGCTAGAATCGGTAAGGACTGAAAATATCGAGTCAGTCTTAATCGAACAATCAGGGAGCTTAGTCGGAGCTCCAGACTCACGATACAAAAAACAACGAGAAGTGTCTCTCGTATGATATGTACTTTCACCATATATTTGAATCTCATCAATAATAAATTGCACTTATTAATATTCGCACAAATATTGAGTATTTCTCAAGGCGGGATCCCTTTCGCGTCCTAACGACAAAGAGGACTACAACAACATCAATTCTCTTTTCGCACTTTGCTTTACTTCAACACAAAGTAAACGCGCCTCTCGTAGATGGCAGCGAATAATTAAAAAAAAATTACTACAACATTTATCGAAATACACAAAAAAAAAGTATAACAATAATAAAAAAAAGTGGATAGATGCGAAGTTGAAAAATAAATAAAAAATAAAAATAAAATAATTTAAAAAAAAAATACAATTTTGAATAAAACATCGAATAGAGCATTACAAATATTTTTAAACAATATTTACAAATAATAAATAATACCCCTTTTTCCAACTCAATACATTTTCAAACCTTTTTGAACATTAACAAAATCTTTTTTCTCTTCATTTAACTACATTTATTCTTGTATAACTTCGAATTTTATTTTCATTGTGCCCTTTGCCAAAGTTTTCTTTTTTGTGTGGATATTAAATTGTGTCAGTTTCCAATTCAATCCATTCTTTTTTCACATATTCGATCAAATATTTTAGCATATGCATAAAAAAAAAAGAAAAAAAATTAAATTAATTACAATACAAAATTCAAACTTACAATTAGTACACAATTAAAAAAGAATTGATCAAACGCAGTAAATAATCACACAATACATCATCATCAACAATGGCGACCAATGGTATTGCGTTTCGCGATGTTTGCAGCGCAATACTATCGTTTAATGGTAAAAATATTCCAGTTCGCTACTTTCTACTCATTTGTAGAAAGGTAGCAGAGATGGTTCCCGAAATTGACCAATCGCTATTTTTAAACGTAATTTATCTAAAACTATCTGGATCGGCTGCAGATATAGCAGATCCAAAAACGCATCTTACACTCGAAGCGCTTCTGAGAGATCTCAGAAATGCCTTCGAAAAACCAGTAGAATTATCCGACTTAGAATTAGAATTAACATCTAACGTACAAAACTACAACGAGACAGTTAGAGACTACACAATGCGTACGCGGAAAATCGCGAGAAGAATCGAAGAACACCTCAAAGAAGTATACACGGATCAAGAAACACAACCGTACCTGAAAAACAGATTTCAAGAGATAAGTTTAATGGTAAAAATATTCCAGTTCGCTACTTTCTACTCATTTGTAGAAAGGTAGCAGAGATGGTTCCCGAAATTGACCAATCGCTATTTTTAAACGTAATTTATCTAAAACTATCTGGATCTTCTGCAGATATAGCAGATCCAAAAACGCATCTTACACTCGAAGCGCTTCTGAGAGATCTCAGAAATGCCTTCGAAAAACCAGTAGAATTATCCGACTTAGAATTAGAATTAACATCTAACGTACAAAACTACAACGAGACAGTTAGAGACTACACAATGCGTACGCGGAAAATCGCGAGAAGAATCGAAGAACACCTCAAAGAAGTATACACGGATCAAGAAACACAACCGTACCTGAAAAACAGATTTCAAGAGATAAGCAAAACAGTAATTAAATCCTTTATCCGTGGACTTTGTGACTAGGTAGCAAACTTGCTGCTGTTAAAAAAGTTTACAACAATCGACGATGCAATTAATGAAGCAGTAAATATAGAAAACGAACTCGCGCGTAGACGAACGCTTCATCACACGCGAAGCCGCGAAAAATTCGAAGCTAGGGAAAATAGTCCCAATAAAGCGAAAATTCATTTCGCACAGTGGAACAACCAACATGGACACTACACCGAAAAAGATATGCGCGAAAACATTCATTCACGATCCGATAACTATCAAAATCGTGACAGAAATTCTCGAGTGCAATTCAACTATCGTGATAGAAACTCACACAATCGACACGACTATCGCAAGCGAGATTCACGAGATTGTAACTATCAAGACAATTCGATTGTCAATTACAACAATTCGCGTGACAATTGCAATTCGCGCGGCAATCACAACGATTCCCGCGACAACTCGCGCAATAATTTGTGACGTGATTTTTGGATCACCGTCACAAAAATACTAATAAATTAAAGCTTTACGCATACAGCTATTGGTTTAGTTCGGTTAGCCCGTTATAGTTCCCGAATTACTGCTCCTCGGCTGTCCAGGTACCGTCCGGCTCTCGTTTAAGTAAAGTTCGTTAAGGTCACGATCCAGTTTAGACTTTACTAATGAGCTTGGGTGTGGGATAAGCTTGGAGATAAGCTCAAGAGATTCAGTTCAGGTCGGAATCCTCGAATCTATTCGGTGGAGAGAATCTCGAAGCAACGAGGAACACGATTAGAGGAGAGACCGACGAGATTTCGTCGCGAATACGTCAAAGTCCGGTGCAAACCCGGCACTCTGTTTAGGTGATAATGCAGGACGTTGGAGAACAGGCGGAGGTTTAAGTACGGTCCGGGCAAGGTCGGAACACCTTGTGCTGTGTTTTAGTTAAGAGAGAGAGAGCCTTGTTTTCACGTCCTAAGTTTGGAGTAACGATCGCGACGAATCTCAAAAGTTACCGCGTTACAGTTTCGGTTCCCGCTTAATTGACGCTCTGGAAATAGTGTGAGAGGGCAGTAGCTATCGGCTAAGGATCTCGCGATAATCATAACGCTTCCTTAGAATATCGTCGTAGGCTAGTCAGTCTGCCGAGAGTCGTCCTCGAGGCAGCTCGGACCTCTCGCGCGACCGGTGTTTACGTTTGGGCTATTGTCTCGCGCGCTGAGTCGTTCGCTCTCGCTCGCGCTGCCGTAGACTCCGGCTATCGCTCTCGCTTCGGTTCGCGTATCTCGCTCACGCTACCTGTCACTTTGCGCGTTCGCTAGTTGACTCGTATGTGCTGTGTTTCGTGCGGATTCGGTTCCGATTTTACTACCGATTTTTCTGTTCTCGAGATGCGTTCTGAGGAATGCTTTTGAGGTGCAGTGATTGTGTTCGAGTTCTCGAGGCATCGTGAGATGCAGTTCCCGCCCATTATTGGATTAGAATACGCTGATTCGGTGAGTTTATCGTTTCGGTAATTATTTGATCGCGTATCGATCCGCTCTCGTTACGCTCGCCCCGACCCCCCGGTCAGCTGAGTGCTCCCGATGCACGAGTTTGCGATCTCGTGGCTTAGCAGCCAATAAATAATTGTTCCCGTTATTTAAAGTTGAGATTTCGGTTTCGTTTTCGTGTTACTTTGTTGGCCAAGGATCGCGACCCTTCTACCATAACCCGCATCCTGAGCAACCGTGCATTTCCGCAACCGTTCGCTTTCGCGAATGCATCGGCGTTAGTTCTCGTACCGTTCAGTTCTCGTTTGTGTGATCTCGTTATTTTTTGTTCTGTTTTCGTGTATTTCCGTTGCGGAGGTCGACCGTTCCATCGACCTCCAGATTAGTCCGGCTTGGCGATTCTGGCGAAACAAAAATCGACCCTGCGGAGGTCGACCGTTCCATCGGCCTACAGATTAGTCCGGCTTGGCGATTCCGGCGAAACAAAAATCGACCCTGCGGAGGTCGACCGTTCCATCGACCTACAGATTAGTCCGGCTTGGCGATTCCGGCGAAACAAAGATCGGCCCTTCGGAGGTCGGCCGTTCCACCGACCTCCAGTTTAGCCCGGTTGTTAATACCGGCGAAACAAAAATTAACTGGCGCCCACCGGGACGTCGATGCATCCGTGGAAGCGGGCGGCCGAAGGTGACGTTTTCTGAGTTCTCGATTTCGCGCTCCGCTCCCGTTCGGTTTGAGCTTCGATTTTCGCGTTTTCGGTTTTGTTTTTTTTGTTTTCTTGTTCGCGTTGAGATCCAGGAAAATACGTCACAAATTATAACATTCCACGTGACAACCAGAACAACCCGCGACGAGACGATTCGCGAGATCGCAATTATCAAAACGACCGAAAATATCGTGACAACGTGCGCGACCGAAATTATCGCGACAACTCGCACACTCGAAAGTACCAAGACAGTTCACGTGATCTGAACTATCGAAACAGATCACGAGATAGCAGTCTCAGCGATTCGCGAAATCGCCAAATATCCAATCAACAGTCGAGCCTCGATATAGCACAGATCGAACATATTTTTCAACGCCTACTTAAACAAAAAGAAGCAAAGTTCTCCACTAGACTTCGCAACAATAATCAAGTCTCAACAGTGTACGACGCAAACGCCGAAAAATCTAAACAAGTTCTCCCTAAACAGACAAAGCAACACAAGAAGAAACAAACCAATTACCGAAAATGGAAGAATCGAAACAAATAACGGAGAGTGTACCCACAAAAATTGATTCAAATATTCACAACGAAACACCGCAAACTGAAACATCAGAAAACGAAGCTGACCTCATGAAAATACCTATACGGAAACCGACCAGACAAAAATTAAAAGGAATACGCACAATCAAACTAAAACGGAAACCAATCGAAAAATGTCTAGCAGACTCATCTGAAGACGAAGGAAGTAGGCAACAACCACGCAGACAAATCAGGAAACGAGATAATACAGAAATAAAATATAAATATACGGATATAGAAGATAGCACAACAGAAGATGAAGAGGAAAATGAAAAAAGCCCAATGAGGCAACAAAACGGAAAAAGCCCAACGAGGCAGCAAATCGAAAAAAGCCCAACGAGGCAACAAAACGAAAAAAGCCCAACGAGGCAGCACATCGAAAAAAGCCCAACGAGGCAACATTAGGAAAACAGCCCAACGAGGCAACAAAAAGAAAAGAGCCCAATGAGGCCAAATAAAACAAAAAGCTTATCGCAGCTGAACAAAAGCGAGATTCGTGAAAAAGTCAGCCCTGACGGGGCAACCGGCTACTTATACGGTGACAAAAGCGAAAAAATCAATGGAACTGAAAACAAAAACGACAACCAAAAGGCTAAAAATAAGGAAAACGAAACAGAATCCGAAAACGTAAATTTCAACAAACAAGGATTCAAACCGTTGCCGACGAACGTCGGAGAGTCGTCTGGTGACGAAAATAGTGGTAAACCACCCGTGAAACCAACCTTCAGGTCACCTCCAACAACTACGCAAGAAAAGGATAACCCTCCGAAAGCCGCACAAATATCAGTACAACTTGACAACTCACTGCCAACTCGTGACGAAAAAATACCAAATTTGGAAAACTCAGTACAACCATCAATACAACTGAATCCCGAAATGTCACAAGAACATAAGGACGTTGCGAAACTCGGAAATCAATCAGTAAATAGCGATAAAGCAAATGAAACACTATCACCACCAATAGCATTAGATTCGCGAAAAATCGCTTTACCTTGGCATCGAGAAACAAGCGCATCGGAGAAAAATGACAACAGCATACCACAGGGAGTACCACCGAACTTCCGATCACCACCGATTTCCAGAAACGCCTCAGAACTCAGAAATTTACCATTGCCTTTCAGCTGTATTGAATGCGCAACGAAATTCAAAATGGATGCTCCATCACCCGTGCATTCCAATATTAGACTACCATCGATAAACGCTGAACGAACAAATGATTCTGAACAACATCCTGCACAAACACCAGTGCAACCGAACTTCAGGTCACCACCAATACTTCATTGTGACATAAAAATTGATAGACCAAAAGCTAACAATAATCAACCAATGACCCTGGCATTCCGGCATACGGTTCAAAGTACGGTACATATACGGTTAGAATACGGTTGAATATACGTATATTTGCTTCAGTATATTACACCTCAATATACGGTATATTGAAACCGAATATACGGTTGGCCAAAAACCGTACCGTATGTTCATCCGTATATTGAAGCGTATATTCGATGTCGACGATACGGTAACTCACCAAACTTACACCGTACATTCAACCGAATATTCACCGTATATTTACCGTATATTCACCGCATATTCACCTAATAGTATGGGATAACTCACCGAACCTAAACCGTATATTCAACCGTATTTTGTTGCGTATATTCGTAATCGCATATACGGTCTTCCAACGGTGCGGTACCGTATATTGCCCCGTTTTCGATGCGTAAATTCGTGGTCGAATATATATTCGTGGCTTTCCAGCGGTGCGGAACCGTATGTTGCACCACGTGTGTCGAGCCGTATATTGGGATCGTCAATAAAAATATAACAACACCTTAGGTAGCTTAGCTGAGTGCGGGTAGGGAGTGCTAGGGGGGAATCGGGATGGGGTTCCGTAAAAACCCAGAGGGGTATACGGTGAAAAAAATGGAACAAATATAAAAATAAAAAAAATATATATATAACAACAACTTTTATTCTCTTACGTGTTTGAAAACAAATGTTATGGTTCACGTATCTAAAGACATGTATAAAAAATATTTAAAGATTCAAATCTTTAAATATTTTTATATATCGTTGTGTTTGAAAAAAAAAAAATTATTTTCAAACACGTAAGAGAACCAATTTTTTTTTGCATATATTCGTTTTTATTTTTGATACAGTAGTATTGTATTGTATATACAGTATTAATATTATATAATATTATTCTCTTTATTTTCCTTATTGATAATAATAGTCAAGTTTTTCGTCGTATTTTTTATCGTTTGTTATAATACTGTGTCCAAGGATTCTCTCAGAATTTGTTGATTTTTTTCTTTTTATGTCACATAAAAGAGACATCAGCGTCGACGCTTCGCCACCGAAGTCTACTAGTTGGTACCATATCCGTTCTTTTGTATCTGAAACATAAACATATATAATATTGTAATCTTTGCTTCGTCAATAGTAGTAGTCTTATCAAAAAATTATATTCTGTATTCAACTTGCCTTTTTCGTTTGCATACAGCAATCGTCTAATGATCTTTATTGCCAGTCTGTTTTCCCTGATGCTTATAAGGATGTGTATCGCTTCAATTCCACGTTGGGCCATAATACGCAGAATGTGGTGGTGCCTGCAGTATCACTGTATTCTCGTATGACTGTTCTTCCGTATCTTGTTAAGCGACAGAGTAATTCGGGTTCTGTTTTTTCTTTGTTATTCTTGGCCACTACTGGTGATACGATCATTGGTATGTGTGCGTCCTCGTGTGACGGTTTATGTTCTAGCTACCAAGTAAAATACAATTTATTTAGTCATCCTCGAATCATCCTCGAATCATCCTCGAATCATCCTCGAATCATCCTCGAATCATCCTCGAATCATCCTCGAATCATCCTCGACTCATCCTCGAATCATTTTTAAATGTTTCGACACTGACAAAAAAAATATCATACAATCGTAGTTGTGAATTATAAAAAAAATTAATCTCCAATATTATTAAGAGAATTCCGGATAAAATCACGATTACATTTTATAGAATAATAATTTTTTTCGGCGTTGGAACATTTTTATGGTATCTAATAATCTTTGAGTGAGTGTGTTTGAGTGCGTTTGTGTGTGTGTGTTTGTGTTTGAGAGAGAGAGAGAGAGAGAGAGAGATTTAATTTAATTGTTAAAAATTTGTATTTACCCATCAAGTCTGTACTTTTGTGCAACAAGCAATTAATTGGTACCGCGTTTGTCATCCACTCTCGTCCGTTCAATCTTTCGGATAGTTTCAGTATTTATTTATTGTTGGTACCCAACGTCGGCAATTCTTTGAAGACGGATTTTTTAAAGATGGTCGCATATATATCTATATGTAAATAAAAAAAATTAGTAATCAATTTCTATGCATTATCAACTTTTATGTTACCAAAATAAAATAATAACCATTTTTTCATTTTCGATAGATGTGTAGGCGTATCGATCAGTTTTTCTGCGGATGTTTCATTTTGAATCATTACTAGATTAATTTTAATACAGATTGTTCTTTAATTATTTCATCTCATTTTTTTTTTTACGGCTGTGTGTGTGTTAATTTCTGTCCATGGTTCTTCTGCTACGTATAGGTATTTTATTTATTAATTTTTTTGTTTTTTTGTAAATTTTTGCTATTAGCGCTTTCTTACTTTGCACAGGTTGTTTTTTTCATTTTGTGGCCTTTTCTGTTTTTTAAACATATTTTCCATTTTTTTGTGATTCGTTGCCGACAACGGGGGTCTTGCTCGATGCTCGTATCACTTCGGTTATCATCAGCGATGTCATCGACGACGAGGTCTTCGACGATGTTTCTGCGGATACAGAAAAAATTAGTAATTTTATTCGACTTGAGGAAATTGTGCAAAATGTCAACAGTCCGGTGGAGAAATCTTCTTACCAAGAGGAATCGCTGTTTTGTTGTCGATAACGAAGACGAACTATTTTTCGTGCTCTTCAAAACGTGTGATAGTTGTCGAGGTACCTTTTTTAACCTCCATTTTGGTTCGGCTTCTGGTCGCGAGACTTGTGCCACTCTCTTCTGTCAGGGTATTTTGATTCGCCGTAGAAAGAGAGATACGGACAAAATTGCATACATTAATGAGTATGTACCAAGATGTTAAATCGATAAGATTGTTATTTATTTTTAAATATTTTTACCTGTACAGGAGAGGAGGAGAAGGATGGACATGTTTGCGACTAATCCGTTTCATTGATATTGCTCAGTTTCGAAATAAAGAGTCTTCCAAATGGATTATTACCAAGAGGAATTGCTGGTATTATTGACGATAGTACTTCGTTCGTAAGAGCAAGAAACACTTTTGTCGATGGAACGACAACGTGAATATGATTGGTACCAAAAGCATTTTCAGTTATCGTTAATTCTTTAACGATAAAGCCCGATATACTGTTGTCGTTTTCGGTGTTGTGAAAAGAGATAATGTCCATTATCCGTCCATAATTTTGATTATTGTAATGAATATATTCATTGCAATATCAAGTTACACGTTCATCGTTCGATGGTGTTCGCTTGTAATGTATCCCTTTTATAACAGCGGATTTGAAAAACGTCAATGTCTGCTGTATCGGCTCGTAGTTGGCTGCGTGTATAGATGCAATTTCCGAATCATTCAGTACATGGTTGTTTATTTTTTTCAGTCCTTGGAACTTGGGTGTTCTCACAGGCGTGCAATCGATCACGTAGTTATGTTTCTTCAAGCCTCTTGTGAGAAGTTCATTTATCATTTCCTTCGTTTCTCTGTCTATTTTTGGATCGTTCAATATACCTTCAACGAATTGTGTTAACAAAAAACGCGTTGTAATTTGTAACGCTCTCGAATTCGAGCTGGTCGCTTTTTCTACAATTTTTTTATTGAACGATTCGTACGGGAATGCGCTGTACGTCCATATCGGACCCCAATTTTGAACCGATTTTATCAAATGACTCAATAGATGCACATTGTACCTCATGTACTTTCTTCCGAACAAGTTTTGAAATTGTTTGATATACGTATTTATTAATTGTTGTGCTTCTTCAATCTCATCCGTTGTTATATTTTTCTTGTTCAATATATATATTGCGTTGCAGAGTAAGGCTAGATGTCAATTCCTCCATTCCGACGCTTTCCAATGTTGACATTCCTCGATCGGTCGTGGTGTTCTACTTATTCTGGTCGGTGGTCGGATTTTAATTAAACGACTATTGATTGTCGCGATGTATCCGGTTCTTTCGCAACGCCATGGGTTCGTTACTGATTTTATTAATAATTCGGTATGATATTTAGCAACACCGAGGAAAACATTGTGCATGCTATCAACGGGAATTCCATAACCCAAATCGAAATTTCGAATACACGCGATCGCAGCTATCCCGCATACACCGTTAACTCTTTTTGGAGTTCTTTTTGAAATTCTTTTTGCTGTTTGCATGTCTTCGCGTATCTCGCTATCGGTTCGGCATCTCGATGGTACCACTTCGAATGGATAAACATGTTTAGTCGTAATTACATCATTCTCTATCACCTGCTCTCCTCGATGATAACAATACGTGCAACCGAAATTTCCATTGAATTGTGTCATGTTCATGACCATTGCTCTGGCTGGAGTATCCATCGTACAAGTCAACAATAGAAACTTACTGGTCACTTCGGTTTGGGTGACCTTATTCATCCATTTTATTCCAATTGAGTGCAAATAATTTAATTATTCGACAATTGGCATTAACATAGTATGTATATTTGGGTGCCCTGAGCCCACTAAAATCCCTGCGAGTATGATATATTTTTTTCGTGCGTGGGGTGGAAACTCGTTGATCGTGAGCATAACTGGCCATGCGCTCGTATCTGCTGCATGTGCTATCGAGCATGCGTCGGTAAACAATCCGAATGAGAAATTGTACTCCTGGCATAAAGTCTTGTATTTGGTACCGTCATAAATGTCATCAGTGGTATCTTCATTTTGTTTCACACGCGTGAATCGGTATTGTAGCGACTCGACTATCGATGTATCTCTTAACAGATTACGAAGCTGTGTTTCGATTTTCAATTGAATGAAATAACTTAGATCATCGTTGCTTTTATCAGGTCCGCATGTACCGCACGCACAATTTTGTTGAGGTATTTTTTCATTACCGACAATAGTCGAGCATGATTTACAATAATAATGACGAATCATCGCCGCTTCATCGTCCCTCGATAGAAATTTCCAAAGCCTTTTCATTGATGTCGGTATCGGGCTATTTGTATACAATACCGCTGTCATCTTCAACAAACTTTCTAGTATTGAGAAGAGAAGATTATGACGTATCGCTAGAGCAAGAATACTCAAAAAAACAGTCATGTATGAAACGCCTTTTTTCATCGTTGGTGAATTCAACATTTCGATGAAACGATTCGATAATGAAAATACATTTCTATGTTCATCCTCATAATTTCTATCGTTTTCATCTTCGTCCTGGTCGAAATCGTCGTCATCATCATCATCATCATCGTCGTTGTGAGGATCATCATCATCATCGTCGTGAGGATCATCATCATCATCGTCGTGAGGATCATCATCATCATCGTCGTGAGGATCATCGTTGTTATTCCTTTGTCTGGTACCTATGTTATTTTCTTGTTGTTCTTGTGTTTTTTTCGTGTTGTTTTCGTGTTCGTTCATCTCGATGTTATTATCGTCGTTAGTATTGTCCGAGAGGTTTTCATCATTTTCCACGTCTATTGTCATTGAGAACGAAGAATCACTGTTTTCTGCTTGTGAATCTTTCATTTCCACGGCATTCTTGTCAATGGTTTTATTTTTCCCGTCACTTGACGGTTCTTTATGAAGCTCAAGCCAATCTGATGAAGCCTGGAAGAATAAAATATAATATATATACATATGCAAAGAAACTGCCGAATAGTTATATGCTTTTTTATAATATTGTTCACTAACTTTTGCTTCAATTTCAGCGAACCTCAGTCCTTTTCCCAGCGGGTCTATTGGATTATTTTTTACATATTTCGATAATGCTCGTTTTGTCCGTTGCCTGATGAATTTTTTTATACATCCGTTTTCCTCGGACGACAATGTGATTTGCATTTGGTTATCTTTCGAAGATCTTTGAACCGCCATAACTGCACATTTTAAATGTCTTTGTTGTAAGCGTTGCGAAATGACTATAATTCTATTATATTAACTCCTCATATATCGTTTGTAAATTGCCAGCAAATACGTGTTTAAGTTATATCATATATTGTACTTGATGAATGAACGAAGGTGGCACAATTAATAAATCTTGTTGACCTTGAAAAAAATAAGACAATCTCGGTTCTTTTTAGCTGCGTTGCAAATGATGTATATAAGCATAAGTGTAAATAATTAGTGCCATCGGGTTTCATTATACAGGTGTTCCATATTGCAGAAAAATATTTAATCTATGAATTGTTTCTGCTTGCTGATATTCATTCAACAAAAAAAAAATTAATTGTAGTACAGAAATATATTTTATTTCATATTTTTAGATGTACATGGTTGCGCACGTCTTCGCAGCACTTGATGGATTTTCGATGGATTAGCGAAGTGGCATTTAGATCGTTCCAGGTGACAGAAGGAACACTTCACTCAAAATAGCAATTCACTTGATTCATAAAACACTCAATATTATTGCTTCATTGAACAGGCTCGGTGAAAAGATGCTCGCGATAATTACAATGTACGTTCGGAGCCATGGCTCGCGACGACACATTGAGCCTCAGTGTACGTCGGATGAGAAGTGACAATTTGTATTTGCTTTTATTTGTATGAAATTTATGCGAAGTGAACACTATTTGCAAGGACTACCTTAATATAAGAATAAACAAATCAGCGAATAAGTGAGCAAAGGAATATTTTTGTCAGTGAATTAGTGAGTGATCGAGTGAGTAAATTGATATTTTTATTTACTTTTATAAACTAATTTCTTTTATATTCTAGTTGTATACGTGAATATAAGTTGTAACAAAATATTCAGGAGAAAAAGGGTTGCCCGAAGGCTGCTGTGACACGACGAAATAGAGAATTGTTTTCATATTATAGGCCACCGTATTTTGAAGTATAGGTTGCCGATTGTCCCCCTCCCCCCCCCGTTCCCGAGTTAGCCAAGAGCCGAGCGACGATGAGCGAGCGCTACCGAGTCGACGAGGCCCCGCCCGGGGTGACCAACTCAAGGAGCCGTACCGCCACGACCGAAGGAGGGAAGGACGTTCGTACAAAGGGGTATGATATCATCCCTTTGGTTTCACCGAACGTCGTCTGGAGATCGTGGAGGCCCGTCCGACCTATTCGTCACGGCAGAGTCTTCCGATCGGCTTTCTCCCCTCGATCAAAACGACGGGGAGTAGAATAGGCCGATCTCAAACGGATGAAATGAAGCACCTCTGCCTGAGCGGTGACGATCCGGGAAACGGGATAGAAGTCGACGTCGAGGAGCGAGAGAGACGGAACAACAACACGGTAACCGCTTGCTCTGTCCAGTGCTCGAGGCATAATCACGTGCTCCCGAAACCCGAGGTGACGAGAGGAGAGGAACCGAGGTGCGAGTCCGATCTCGTCACTTCGGCGGAACCCATTGTAGCGACAGCGTGTCGTATTTTTGCCCTCCCACGAGTAATTAGTTAATATTGTGAATTAAGCGATCAGTGTGATATCGAGTGAGTGAGACAACTCCCAAAGCCCTCCCCTACCCTTTGGAAAACCCTTGACGCATCCCCGAGTTCTCCAAGCCCGAATATTCATTATTTGTCCTCGATTATCTTCGTTAATGAGCCACGTGCGCGGTGAGACGCGTTGTAACGAATCTGGCTCCGTCGTTGCGTTGTATAGAGTCAGGTTGTTCCGATAATATTTCTCTCCCCACCCAACGAAATTACCAATTACCCACAGTATTATCCCCCCAATTGTTTTGGAACATCCCCCCCCCCCTTTCCCCTCTTGTCATGTGTGTGCGAAAGTGAGACACGGCGAACCGGTGTTCGTGTAATATCGAAAGCGCGTTTTCGCGGCGCGACGCCGGCGAAAGAGTCAAGCCGAGTACACGTAAGTTTTTCAGTCGTTTTTCATAAGTCCCGATTTTGCCAGTTATATCGAGTCACGCGTGTCACAGCAGTGCCCCGCGAATTACCTAGACCCCCTCGTCCGAACCCGGACAAGCTCTCCCGGAGCAGGTAATAATTAAGAGCCGTCGAGGTCGATACGAACCCTTTTGCTACCCTGAGATTATTGTTATTCGAGTCATCCCCCTTCTTCTTTTTGGTTGTCGATTGAAAGAGAAAATTCGAAGTCGCTGTGAAAGCGACTGGCGCCCATTACAATTAAATTCGGATTTTCCACACTGTCGAATTCAATAAATAATTATTTCCTTTCATTTTATTTTCCGAGTCATTACTTCACTTCGAGTTCCCTCTCCCCTTTTCCCTTCCCACCGCGTTGGAGCGAAATAAAACCATTACAAAGTGTACAGTATATTATTATACTGTACAAATGATTTTTTCTTTTTATTTGAAATAAATATTCTACGAACCTTCAAAATGTGTCGCATAGACAAAGCTCTGACCGGATCTATACCGTTGAACCGATCGATCAGTTTTTTTCGTAAGGCTGTACAATGGTATAGTACATGTTTAATAACAAATTAATATTTATAACTGTTTTTTTAACAAAATAAAAAGTACATTTACCAAAAAAATAAACACACATACACGTGGTGGCGTGACCAGTGGTGAGGTTATTTTTTTCGTAATCTATCTGGACGCGTACATTACTTTCCACGCGTAATTTTCTTTTTTCTTATTAACCGATAATCGGATTTTATTTTTAAAAAAACGATCAAAACTTGCTGTAAACAATTCACACAACGGTAGTGTGTATTTTTAATACGCGAAAACGCGACAATGTTCTATTCGAAAGATATACGCAGTGCAGCGGCGTCGGTGAAATTCTCCTCTGTTGCCCCCCCCCCCCCCCCCCCCCCCCCGACACATCACACTCAACACGAAATGATAGCTCTCAAACGAGAATACGGCACTTAATTCTTTTTTTTCCAAGAAATTCAATGAAACAAAACTCACGCACTCTGTTTATTGCGTTCTATGTTGTTAAGCTCGTACCTGGTAGCTACGCGCGAACGTATTTTTTTTTTTGCACAAACAAAATTTGTTCGACAAAAGAGAACAATAATACACACGTCTTGAGCACGTCGTGAGCACGTTTAACATAGAACTGAAGAATTAGACGACCGTAGAAGGAATATTTCACAAAGGAGATACACCGATACACGCAGCGCCAACCAACACTCATAGAGATGACGGATCATGTGTGTCGAGCGCGCTCACACTGATTCGTCTATATAGATTCGTTCGTAACAGGTCGCAGCAAGCGTACGCGGAGGGGAGAGAGTTCTGCAAAGTTCGGTAAAACAAAGAAGACGAAGAAGCGTTCCGAGTGCGTATTGTGGCTATCATCGATTAATAATCAGAGTGTTTCATAAGTTTGTTTTTATAATTCGTGTAAAAATGTACTGTTTTTAACGTGCGCGAATAGTCGAGGTCTCAGAGTGACGAATATAATTTAGTAATAAGTACATAAAAGTTATTTCAAAAATACATTCTAACCTTGTCTGCGACGACACGCGGCCGTCGCATTCTTGTCGTGCGCACGAGAGGAATATGCAGCGGCGTGTTATGAAATAAGGTTAGAATTTTTTATAAATGGCGAATAAAAAATTATTTAAAAAAAATAACAAAAAATTAAAATTTTCTTTTTGAAAACCTTCACGCATATGCATATAATGTGCAAGAGCGCTATAAAAAATAAATCTCATGTCTTTTCCTTTTGTAAATAATTCTTTTATTTTGTGTTATAGAAAATACGTTTTTCATGTTTTTTTTATTATTTTTTTTCTGTAAATAATTTAATTTGTATAAAAAAAAGCAAAAAACAAAACAGTAATAATAAAAATATGAATTTCTGAAAAATTAGGTACGACGATAGTATTACACAGCCATTGAAATAAACGTGATCGAGAGTGTTCAATGGTAGATCTCATCGTCAGAGGTTCGTCCTCACGAGGCAGTAGACCGATCATCAGCGGATGTGTGCGAGGATAGCTGTGTAGATTCATCGTTGAAAGTTTCGTAAGGTATATACAAGAACGCTATAGAAAATAAGTTTTTCATGTTTTTTTAATATAATTTTATACTGTATAAAAAAAACGGTTATAATATAAATATGAATCTCTAAAAAAAAAACAGGTACGACGACAGTATTACGCAGAAGTTGAAATATAAGTGATCGGGAGCGTTAGATGGTAGATCTCACTGTCTAAAGTTCGTCCTCATGAGACAGTAGACCGATCGTCAGCGGATGTGAGTGAAGATAGCTGTGACGATTTATTGTCGAACGTTTCATAAGGTAAGTTTACAAATTATATACGCTCTCTTATGTTGAGGCGAAGAGAAACACGTTTTCCATGTACATCTTTCTCGCTCCACCAAGAGCGATACCGATGCTACTATCTGTCTTGCACACACAACAATTTCACTTCACCTCAAGGTAGCTATGTCACTTCGGGCTCATTTCGCATAAGTTCGAGAAAAATAAAATAAAATTGCAAATACTTCTCGATAGTATCAACATCTGAAAAAATGCATGCATACTAAAGGTACTGAAAAGATTAATTAACATAATAATAATTCCAAAATGTTATTAACAAATTAATTTTTTTTTATATGGCACAAGTGTGTGAAAAAAACACAAAAATTAAAACTAATTGAAAAAAAAAAAAAAAATTATACGTATTCAGAAAAATGAACGAATTATTTTCATAAAAAAAAGTTGTTTTGCCAGGTAATTTGTTAAACGACTAATTTTTTGGTTAATTTGTTAATAACATTTTAGAATTATTTTTATGCCAAATAAATCTTTTCAGTACCTTTAATGTGGATGATTTTTTCAGATTTTTATACCATCGAGAAGTACTTGCAATTTTCTCATATTTTTCTCGAACTTATGTGAAATGAGCGCGAAGCGACATAGGTACCTTAAGGTAAAGTGCAACATGTTAATAAAACCAAAAACCGTTCCCCAGTTTTCTTAAAGGTGATTTATCTTTTGGGGGAAAAAACTGAAAACAGCCAACTCGGTTTCACGATACCGCAGTTGGCTTTTCTCATTTTTTTCGTAATAAATCAATCGTCTTTAAGAAAACTGGGAAATAGTTTTTACATTTATTAGCATGTTGCACTTAACCTTGTGACAACATTTAAATTTCACGCCTAACGTCAGCTAGGCCAACGTTGACAAGCGAAGGTAGGGGGCCTGCTCGAAATTGGGAGGCCCAGCGCAATAAGTAGGGAGAGGAAATATCTCGGCACTCTCTCCGTAACCGCCGAAAGCTTAGGTTGCGTAAATTATATTTCTCGTAGGTTCATATTGTACGCCATCGGGCCGTGAACTGATTATACATTGTAATTGCATTATTTTGTCAGGATTAAAGCCAGAGTTAGTGTTACTATTGTTTATTATTGCGTGTGTTGTCCAATTACGTGAAGTAATCGACCAAGCCGAGAGTCAGTCGACGAGGATCAAGGTGAGTGATTTGTACTTTGCTCGTTGCTGCTCTCTCTCTCTTAACCTTTCTCTCGAGGGTCTGCAAAGACGAACTCCCTCTGAGTTCGAGTCTCAACCGGTAAAAATTTATATTATCGTTGTCGAACGCATAATCGACTGGCGCCCAAAATTAAGAATATATTAAATTGTCGATAACTCTTGAGCCCCGGCAGCTCCTGACCCAAGCCGCGCTGGGTGAAACCCTTCTATATTCCCACAAAGAGGGTTTGGTCTCAATTGGCGCCCAACGTGGGGCAACATTGGGAAAATTTTTGTATTGATATTATGTAAAAAAAAAAAAAAAAAAAAAAAAAAATTATAATAAATTTAAGTGAGAATTGTTTAAAACATTATCTTTGACGAGTATCGGAAATTGAGAATAAATAATTCAAGCGAAATAAAATTCAGTCGAACCGAAGATTTCGTAGAAGTAATGAGTAGCACTCGACCAAGCGCCTCTGTTTACGCGCGAGGTAAACAAATCGACTCGAGCGTAGTCCATACATCTATCTCGCTGTATCTTCTATAAATTTCACCTTCGTATCATTTCTCATGCTTCTGCTCGTAATATTTTGTAACGCGCGTCTGCCAATTCCACGAAATAAAGTCGATAGAAAAATATAAGGAATATATTCAAATTGAATTGTCAAATTGTGTAACTTCTAGTCGAATGTTTTGTACCAAATTATATAAAATCAGCGGCATTATATCTTGTTATGTCGCGTCGATAAAATTATGCAGTGGATTCACGCGCCCGGAGAGAGTCAAATGTTGTAATTATTTTGTGTTATTTATCGTTGTTTGGTGATACATTGTGTCAAATCAATTCGAACTTCATATTATTTATCGATCGGTAATGCAATGCGTTAGATCAAAATTGTGTAAAACCGTCGACGTATATTGAATCTTGCTTCGTACCGTCGACACAAAATTTGTGATTTGTAATTTTGATAATCATCGGTGTATATTGAATCTCGCTTCGTATCTCCGATACAAAATTCGTATAATTTGTAGTCTTGGTAATTATCGAATCTCGTCTCGTGTTGTCAAGACAAAATTTGTGTTGGAACTGAAAATAAAATCGAACCGGGTTCGAATTATTCTCAAAATTGAATTCTTACAATACGTGATTGAATCTTGCTTCATCACGTCATTGACTTATTTTGCTATCTAAATTAAATTGATTATTTCAAACAATTATCAGTGAACAAGTCTTGTCTGATCACCGAAAATCGTATCGTGTCGTATTTAATTTATTCGATCTTCGTTATTTATTAAATTATCTAACAAACGGATAACCTCAGTTGACGAAAACGGCTTGAAAAGGAAAAGAAAATTCCGAATAGAAATTACTATATTTTCATCATTGTATTGTATTTTTGTCAAACGGATAATATACTTCCGGGAATTCTTGTTATCACTCGAATTGCCCCATTACTTATCCGTCGTACGAATATCACGGTAAATCTTTGATTTTGCTCAAGGGTCAAAATGATACAGCATAGTCCACCGAATAAACCGTCTAACACAACAAATCGTATTGAAGACGACAACCCGGACAATAATTTTGTACCGCAAAATATAAATTCAAGTAGTGAATCGAAGAACAGTCCCCTGTCCAGAGGTAGAGGTAGAGGTCGAGGAACGCGTCTTACACCACCTTCGATAGAGACAACCGTACAAATTGCGCATCCACCGGGAGAATTATCGCGCCAGTTATCGCAGCAAATGGAATCAATACAAAATATGGTTAGCGTTCTCACTGCGCGCTTCGATAACTTTCGCTCTGAAGGGGGAGGGTCCTCGTCTCGTAATTCTTCTTACGAACGCACTAACAACGAAAGACCGCTAGACGAGTCAGCTGATATTATCGCGAAACATCGAGAACAAAATCTTCGTAACGCGCCTCGGCCAACGGAAGAGGCCGATCTAATCAAGGAATTAGATAACGACAACAACGGGGAAATAAACCAAAGTCAAAACGCGCTGTCGAGACACGTGCATTTTCAAAATAATACTAACCAGCGCGTAAATTACGAAGCACCTCGCGGAACCGAGCGTCAAGAGGAAAATCGAGCGGCAATGCTCCCCTCATTATTTCGGGTTATGTTGTCGACGCCTATGCCCAACGGTGATATACACAGGGAACAGATTTTTGTGACAGAGGAAGAGTATGCTCGTATGAGACAACCGGCAAATAATCTTGATAGTTACGATGACGATCCCCAAATGAACCAGCGATTGCGCCGAGAACGTTCGCGTAGCATAAGCTGCGCACCCAGTCAAGCATCAGCTAATATTATTTCGTCAACAAGGAACTCTGCCGGTCGCGATCGTTCATTGACACAGAACAGGGGAAGCCTCTCGTGGAGACTCAGCGACTCTAGCGATGATGAACGCGAACAATACTTTCAAAATAACGCGCGTCCACCACGTCGGATAAGACGCGAGGGCGAAGACAGACAAAACACTAGAGACGATAGGAACGACGATTCTATGTTTCAATCTTACTCACTCAAAATCGGTCAAATGGTCAACTCGTGGAAAATATCATTCCCAAGGACAGAAAAGGATCCGGAGCAATTCTTACTTCTCTTGAAAGACCTTCTGTCAATGAGCGGGATAAACAAAGATCATTTCGTACCATGTTTGTCAAAAGTCTTTGAAGGCACATACCGAGCATGGTATTTGGTTAACAAAAAGTCGTGGCGTTCGTGGAAAGATTTTGTCAGGGCATTCCGTTACGAATGGGTGGTTAAAAAGACTGATACAGATCTCCTGTATGAAGTTCGCGACTTGAAAATTGAGAAAAGTGAAACGTTCGCGGAGTTTACAAATCGCGCGCGCCTCATTTTCGAGCAGATGGAAAAACCTCCTCCATTTCAACACCAACTTCAACAAATCGTGACAAAGTTTAGCCCGCGTTTGGCTTTTGACATTCTAAATCTCGAATTACGCGATTATACTGAGCTATTGCACTACATGAACCGACGCAATTACATTTTCAAACAATGCAACGCCGCGACGGATAAATCTCGGACCAGAAGCGGGAAAAGTTCCGAATTAAATTGCGTGCAAGAAAACTCCGATTGCGAGGTCGATGAACCTGAACACTGCGGGGATGAAGCGAGCGACGAAGACGCTCTAGACCTAAGAGTGGTCCAGTCCGACAGATTCAAGAAACCCTCCGCGCCATTAGTAAGACAACGACTAGAAAAGAACCTCAAGAACTATAATGAGAATTCCGCGAGTTCGACAAGTAAAAAAGACAAAGTAATCGATACCAGTAAATTCTTCTGTTACAATTGCGGCGAATCGGGACACACCCCGCGATATTGTAGAAACGATCGCCAACTCGTTTGCCACCTTTGTCGCGAGATAGGGCATCAGACTAAAACGTGCGAAAAGAATCAGGGAAACTCCAAAAGCCCTCAGTGATCTCACCTCGGGTCGCTGAATCGAAGGGCGAAAGCGAGACAATTGACAATAATCCATTGAAACAGACAAATAAAGTTCAAAGGAATCCTGTTAATATTTCTCAGTCAAAAGACCTTGACCAAATAGACTCACGATTTACGCTAAATGTCGTCAATCTGACTGACAGCGAAATGTCAGACGAAGAAATTGACCAAATGTGTGAAACTCAGTTCGCGGACGCGAAAGAAACTTGCCCTTATCTAGGAACGGCGGCAACTAACGACGAAAATGTTGCCGAAAATACCGAACACGCGAATGAAGATTCAGGTTCAGTAGAGACTCCGTGGAAAACGTGGCGACCGCGTACATTACCACCTCACGTGATTTGTCGTTTAGCACAGAGACGCGTTTACCGTGGCGAAAGCCAATTGAAAGAACCAAGACAAACAACACAGATTCCTGTCGAGATTTCAATTTTTGGCGAGAAACTCAAGGGTATTATTGACAGCGGGAGCGATCGATCTTATTTGAGCGCGAACGCGTATGAGCGAGTCAGAAAATATCAACTCAAGGATCTAGAGCCCGATTTATCGTCGAAAAAAGGAATAAAAATCGCAGATAAAACAATTGTCAAAACACGCGGAGGCACAGGGTTTATAATTGACGTCGGTGAGGTTTATGGACCGCAATGGTTTAGTGTCTTGCCGAATCTATCCAATGACTTGATCTTGGGAATGGATTTCTGGTTAACATTCAAAGTTCTCATTGATCCTTTCGATCGTGCGTGGACTTTAGCCGGTAGTCAGTTTAAATGTCCGTTGTCACAAACTACGGTTATCCCTTCTCAAATCCGTTCTTTAACTCTCACTGAAACGCAAACCCTGAGAAATTTCCTAGACGAGCAATTCGCGAAATTTGATAAAGAATCAACTGGATTAACCGACTTGATTGAACACACGATAGAACTAGACGATACGACCCCGTGTAGACAAAAAGCGTTTCGCCGGAGTGAAGTCATACGTAAATACATTGACGAAGAAGTCAATAGACTTTTGTCAAAAAATTATATTACCCCAAGTAACAGCAAATGGGCGTGCTCACCGGTCGTTGCCCCGAAAGCCAATGGAGGTCTTAGATTCTGTATAAATTACAAACCATTGAACCGACAAACTAAAAAGCCCGCGTATCCGTTGCATAACATGCGCTCAATATTGTCTCAATTACACCAGGCAAAATTAATATCAACTATCGACATGAGCGAGGCGTTTCGTCAAATACCGATGGAAGAAAATAGTAGGAAATATACCGCGTTCGTAGTTGAAGGAAGGGGCTTATTTGAATGGTACAGAATGCCATACGGTCTGACAGGTGCGCCGTCAACTTTCCAGAGGTTGATGGACAAACTCAAGACGCGAATGAAAGAGTTAATTCACGAGCGCGGGTTGCCAAACGCTTGGGTTGACAAAGTGTTCACATATCTAGACGATTGGGTAATAGTGAGCGAAGACTTTGACGAACATCTGCAAATTCTGTCTCTCGTCTTTGAAGTTTTTCGCGAGGCAAAATTAATAGTCAATCGAGAGAAAAGTAGCTTCGCATGCAAAGAGGTTAAATTCTTGGGATATGTTGTTGACGAACTCGGGATGAGACCGAATCCCGAAAAGATTCAACCAATTCTAGATTTTCCGGTTCCTAGAGATCGCACTCAACTACGTCAATTTAATGGCCTTGTCAATTGGTACCATAGACACCTAAGGAACATCGCGAAAGTCCAGGGCCCACTTAACAAATTAACGAGTCCGAGAGTAGAATGGAAGTGGACAGAAGTAGAGCAAAAGTCTTTTGAAGAGGTCAAACGGGCTCTTGCATCGGCCCCACGGTTATTTGTCCCAATACCAGGGCAACCATTCGTCTTATACACTGACGCTAGCGATTTCGGTTTAGGAGCAATCCTCGTACAATACGACAAAGACAATGACCGAGAAAACTTGATAGAGGTTTTAAGTCGGCCGTTACGTGGCGCGGAAGTTCATTATACTACCACCGAAAAAGAGTGCCTCGCGGTAGTTTGGTCCGTAGAAAAATTGCGGTGTTATCTCGAGGGAATGCCCTTTAAGATCGTAACCGACCACCAAGCTCTTTTGTGGCTTCATAGCTTGAAGAACCCCACTGGTCGCCTAGCGAGGTGGGCTATCTATCTATATCAACACGATATCACAGTAGAACACCGACGCGGTACTACTAACGAAGCGCCCGACGCATTGTCGAGAATGTTTGACCTTGACGTCGACCCGGAGGGATGGAAAGAAGTCGTCAATGAAACTATCCAGAACCGTCCCAAGTGCAATTCGATCTGCACCGAAAATTGGTACGAAACAAAGTTCAAACTAGTAGTAAAATACCCCGAGCGTTTCCCCGAGTGGAAAATTGACAATAACAAATTGTACTATCACCGGCCAGATTACGAAAAGGCATTGATTGACGATGAAAACCCATGGAAAGAAGTAGTTAAATCCGAAGATATCTTGAAAATTCTCGCGGAAAATCATGATGCACTCGAGGCAGGTCATCTAGGGCAAGATAAAACTCTCGATCGGATTCGTCAAAATTATTACTGGCCAGGAATGACGCGTGAAATAAAAAAATATGTAGCAGAATGTGACACGTGTATCCGAGTTAAATTCAACCAACATCCAATTAAAGGTCCGTTGTTGACGAGAACATTGTTAACCCCCTGGAGTTATTTGTCAATCGACACAATAGTTACGCACACGCGTACAAAACGTGGAAACACCTGTGCTGTTGTCGTACAAGATCTATTTACAGTTTTCGATCGTTGGGGGGTTCCGCAAAATATCATAACTGATAATGGAAGCGAGTACATTAATCAAGACGTTCGAGCTCTTTTAGAGGCTAGAGGTGTCAAACACGAGACAACCCCAATTCAACACCCGCAGGGAAATCCCGTTGAGCGTTCGAATCGTACTATTAAACCGATCATCTCGTCATTTATTACAGACAAACATAACGAGTGGGATGTCAACTTGCCAAAAATACAATTCGCGTATAATACGGTTCCACACGCAGGCAGTCGAGTCTCGCCATTTTTCTTGAATCACGGTAGAGAAGCTCACGCGAAATATGTCAGGAAACCTAACGAACAATCGTTAAAGGACGACGATACGGTCAAAGAGTGGGGAAAAAGAATTAACCAAATCGACGAATTCAGACACAAAGTTGAGCAAAAACTAAAGGAGTATTCGAATAAAAAACTAGCACGAATTAATAACCATCGTGAAATAAATGTCGAGATAAAAGAAGGACTCGAGGTATATTATCCTAATAATAAACTAAGTAAAAAATCTGAAGGTTATTCGTCGAAACTAGCTCATAAGTATCTAGGGCCCGCGTTTGTTCATCGATTAATTAACCCGTTAATTGTAGAATTGGCAGACAAGTCAGGAAAATTTATTGGTAAATATTATGTCACTGATTTGAAAATTCCACGCCGAAGTTTACGCCGTCAAAATCCATCACCACAACCTACAGCGGAAGGAACAAGTCAACAAGATGAGCAGCCCGTCGCCAACGTCATCGAACCCAGAGTCCTTGAACAGCTGGGATGAGTTGGAGAAGCGAAAATGAACCTCAAAGCTAAAGTTTCACTCCTGAACCAACAAACGGAGGAATTGAAAACCGCTCTTCGATTACTGGTGAAGTTCCAGAAGAGGAAGCATCGTCGAACGATGACCGCAATGTCGACCAATGTTCGTTGTATGATTGGCCAACAGCTGAGGTGTGCGACCTTCCATATCGACCAGGCTCCTGCCACTCCTGCGGAGCTGAAGGTTTTGTCAAAGGAAGACGGTATATTTATCCACGTGGCGTCGGACATGAGGCTATGCTGAACCGTTGCAGTGGTCGCGGTGGAGATCTGAGGCTATTCAATCTCGAATGTCGCATCGCAACATCCGTTTTGAGAGACCCAGCGATCATCCGCGTTTAAACCACGCCAGCTGGCCCGCTTGATGACTTCCGCCGACAATCGCTGTCTTCACGACGAAGCAGAGAGGAAATTGATTGCCAAGTTCGAGCGAAGTTCAATAACCCTAAGATTATCCCAACAGGGTACGCGTTTTCCTGATCGGAGAAAACGCCTTAAGGAAGAGCAAGCCATCAATCCAAGCCCAATCCAAGGTCCAGTCAACCCAACAATTGTCCAAGGAAAACGTCAACCAGCTGTCAAGACACTCACAAAACCTCGGGTCGAGAAGCTACTTGACGAAATCACGAGAGAACGTCTCGAGCTCAACGATGGTGAAGAAGTCAACATTCTCATCCCAAGGAAGGCGAAGAAGTCGACGTCCTCATGACGTTAAAGATAAAGAAGAACAACCCGTGATTTTGACAACCCAGGGATCACATCTTCGTGTCATTTGTCATTACGATCTCTTATGTGCCATTTTATCATTATGTATTATACATTAGCCACGTTACGTTAAGTTGAAAGTTAAGAGAGAGAGTTTTGTTCCATTTTCTTCAAATTATTTTCATTCTTCAGGTTTTGTTCATGTCAAAGATTGGCAATTACCCACATAGTCTATTACACGAGCAAATGATAAATTACTCAATATATTATTATGTTTTGTCAATCAGTCTTGCTTCCCAGTTCTACCTGACGTTAGGATTCGAAGGGGGAGGGTGTGACAACATTTAAATTTCACGCCTAACGTCAGCTAGGCCAACGTTGAGAAGCGAAGGTAGAGGGCCTGCTCGAAATTGGGAGGCCCAGCGCAATAAGTAGGGAGAGGAAATATCTCGGCACTCTCTCCGTAACCGCCGAAAGCTTAGGTTGCGTAAATTATATTTCTCGTAGGTTCATATTGTACGCCATCGGGCCGTGAACTGATTATACATTGTAATTGCATTATTTTGTCAGGATTAAAGCCAGAGTTAGTGTTACTATTGTTTATTATTGCGTGTGTTGTCCAATTACGTGAAGTAATCGACCAAGCCGAGAGTCAGTCGACGAGGATCAAGGTGAGTGATTTGTACTTTGCTCGTTGCTGCTCTCTCTCTCTTAACCTTTCTCTCGAGGGTCTCCAAAGACGAACTCCCTCTGAGTTCGAGTCTCAACCGGTAAAAATTTATATTATCGTTGTCGAACGCATAATCGACTGGCGCCCAAAATTAAGAATATATTAAATTGTCGATAACTCTTGAGCCCCGGCAGCTCCTGACCCAAGCCGCGCTGGGTGAAACCCTTCTATATTCCCACAAAGAGGGTTTGGTCTCAACCTTAAATAGTTGCAGCTCGACTCGGCACGCACCCGGCTCCGCGTGCTAATCTACTCGGAGACGTTTTCTCTCTCGCTGTCAACCAATCGTTGCAGAGTCTCTCTCTCTCTCCCACTCTCTTACTCTCTCACTCTCTCGTCCGTAACTCTACTCCGTTTATCCTCTCGCCGATTCCAATTAACTCCGTATCTACTTCACGCTCGGTCGTGCGCGAGTCGCGTATGCAAAACCACCGGTCAACCACGAGGGTCGGTGTCAAGGTAGCCTTTGCCCACCAACATTCTCTTGTTGAGCGCGAACATTTGAACGGGGATTTTGGCATTTAACACTTGTTTAAAACTTTCGCGTGCGGTCGTGATATATGGTATCTCGGATCACTTGCACAATTTTAAATCTAATTAAATTCTTAAAAATAAATTTAAATTTAAATTTTTGTTCACACCAACGTAAACATGAATTTAATTAAATTTCTTTGGTGAAAAAAAACCATTTTACTATTACAGAAAACTGTAATAAGTCAGATGATGCTCTTCGACTTCTCGACGGTAGTAGGCGACGACAGGTTTGCTGTGCCTCAGAGAGCAAAACGAAACAGAGCCCCCAACTTCCATTTCGACGAAAAAAAGGAGAAAAACGTCGAATGAAAAGAAATCATTCGAGGATCTGTCGTTTGCAGGAAAGGAAAGGTTTTTATATATATTGTGACGTGCTGCCTCTTCTCACCAAAATTTACATTCTATGATTTTCGTTTTTAATCATTGTAAGTATATTACATTCACTTTCGATTTTTACTTAATTTACAAATGTCAAATTCAACGCGTTCGATCGTTCCCACGATCGAACGGCGCAAATCTTCAAATCACGCCACCGGACGTTAATATCGAATTTCACCAACGAATATCCGCCCGCGATCACGCGAGGGCGTCCGTCGATGCCGACTCCCGGAATCGCGGAGTTCCCAAGGCCTCGCTCGCGCGTGGCGGGCTAATTCAGCAATTTTGGGTCGCTTGACGACAATTATCGTCAAGCGAACCGGGAAATTCAATAAAGTCAGTCTTACTCGAAACTCGTAACGGTATAGTCGACGAGCTGGTCATCTACCAGACTCGTCTCTACACGAAACGCTTTAACTTTAAATGAAAACTGTTTAATTATCTGTTTTAACCTGCTCCGAATCTTTGTAACACCAAGCTGAAGTTGATCAATTTTATATTCGAATAAACTCGGATTTTGCACACATATACCCGGGACAGAATATTTATTCCTTTCGGAGGACGAACCCCATCAATATTTTGTAGTCGCGTACATGTCTACCCTTCAAAGCCACCTCTGAGGTTCACCGATCGAGGGCCCACCTCTGAGTCGCCCGCGTACATGTTTCAATTATACCACTGAGACGCCGGCGTCCAAGTTAGTCGCAATCCCTTGGATCGGTGGGCACAAGTCGCTACTACGACCCCTGAGACGTGACATATATAGATATCTCTCTATAATATAAAAAGATTTCGCCGCTGTCGCCGCCGCCGCCGCCGCCGCCGCCGCCGTCGCCGCCGTGTCAAGAATCGAGGAAGGGGCGTGGCCAGGGGTCAAAGGGGCGTGTCTAGGGATTAAGGGGGCGGGGTGAAGGGTAAAAGGGACGGGGCCAGTGGTTAAAGGGGGCGGGACCAGTGGTCAAGTGGGCGGGGCCAGGGATTAAGGGGGCGGGGCTAAGGGTAAAAGGGCAGGGCCAGTGGTCAAAGGGGGTGGGCCAAGGGTTAAGGGAGTGGAGCCGGGAGTTAGAGGGTATGGCCAAGGGGTCGAGGGGGCGTGGCCAAGGGGGTCAAGAGGGCGCGGCCAACGGGGTCAAAGGGGGGCTCAAAGTTCAGGGGTCCAAGGGGGCTTAAAGGACTTAGAATAATAAGGATTTAAGTCTATAAAGGGGTGCGAGCACGCGAGCCCCGAGCCCCCTATGTATATATACTAATAAAGTGACTAAAGTCCCGGAGTGACTAAATCCCCGGAGTGGCTAAAGTCCCGGAGTAACTACGGTCCCGGAGTGGTTAAGGTCCCGGAGTGGTTAAGGTTCCGGAGTGGCTAAAGTCCCGGAATGGCTACAGTCCCAGAGTGACTAAGGTACCGGAATGGCTAAGGTCCCAGAGTGGATTAAGTCCCGGAGTGACTAAGGTCCCGGAGTGACTAAGGTCCCGGAGTGACTAAGGTCCCGGAGTGACTAAAGTCCCGGAGTGGATAAAGTCCCGGAGTGACTAAAGTCCCGGAGTTGATAAAGTCCCGGAGTGACTAAGGTCCCGGAGTGACTAAAGTCCCGGAGTGGCTAAGGTCCCGGAGTGATTAAAGTCCCGAAGGGACTAAAGTCCCGAAGTGACTAAAGTCCCGGAGTGACTAAAGTCCCGGAGTGGATAAACTCCCGGAGTGACTAAGGTCCCGGAGTTGCTAAAGTCCCGGAGTGGCTAAAGTCCGGGAGTGGCTAAAGTCCCGGAATGGCTAAAGTCCCGGAGTGACAAAGGTCCTGGAGTTGCTAAAGTCCCGGAATGGCTAAAGTCCCGGAGTGACGAAGGTCCTGGAGTAGCTAAAATGCCCACCCTCTCAACCCCGGGTTGAGATGCGTTGCCCCTTCACAGGGGCCTTGTGCATTGCCCTTTCGGTTAATTGAATCTCTTACCCTCTTTCAGTGGAGTTGTCTCTTCCGTGAAGCAGACCTCTTATACGATTAGAATTGGTAAAGTATATTATCGTCTTTATTGATTAGAGTTACGAAAGTGAGTGAATGATGAGATAATAAAAAAGGAATGATTATATCGGAGCAAAGGACGATAACTTGGTGGGACTTTAGAAATTAGTATTGTGTTATGATTTACCGTAAAATATTTAGCAACTAACATTATCATCAGTATCATTAATTTGCAAACTGCTGCAATTCGTCAATCAAAATATATATGTATATAAAATATTAAATTTAACGCCCTTGAATTGCGAGCGCGCGAAGCGCGCGAGCCACAACAACCCGCTAGTATATATATATATATATATATATATATATATATATATATATATATATATATATTGAAACGTTACGAAAACTTTCTTCCGTTCTTCCTTGAAGTCGCAGGACAGGGAACGGGAGTTCGTGTGCTGGACGGGTCGGTGAAAACTGGATGGCCTCAGGCGTGTTATTACTCTCACTCAGGTTCAGAACTGATGGCGAGTGAATTGACCCTTCATCATTGGCCGAGGATAAGGGCCTTGATATCTCGATGGTATTGAGTTTGGTGCCTGCTTGGCTTGCAAGGGACCAGCCTGCGTTTCGCGCCGCACGCGGGTACCCTCTCACTTCCGCAGACTGGTAGTTTTATTTTTTTTATTTTTTTTAATTAAGCGGTCAGAAGGACCGGGACTAAATGCTTCTATGAATGAGGAGATATGATTCTAAATTCACACAACGTGCTCGGTGCCCGTTGTGTGGAGCTTTACACTCAACTCACAATGACTTGAATTTTTACCTTACCTTTTGATAGTTTCTTTTGATTTCTTTCAATTTAGCGAATTAGTTATCCGACAGAAATTTGTGCTTGATCGATTAATTGCTTCTGACACCCTGTTCCCTGAGCTGGGGGGGGGGGGGGGGGACGGAGCAGAGCACCAGGTGTAAGCGCGGGATTCCCGTCTGGCACCGTATAGGTCCCTGGGATTGAAAAATCTCCACGATTCCTGTACGGTCACCTTACTTGGAATACAACACTCCCACTCGCACTTGCGTACGAGTGTCAAACAAGATGCACTGTCCGCTGAAGCGTGCTGCCTCAGATTGCAATTAACCTGAGACAGGGCTCGCGGATACTTCTTTAATACTCTCCACCTCAGGGCGCAATTGCTCAAAGGTAAAAGAGTAATTAAAGGTCCCTAATTAGCTGTTCTTCCTTCTCTTGTCACCCTCTATACTAACAGTACCGGTGTACTGGACTCTACCGTAAATAACGACTGGTGATCGGTCTTTGCGTAATATGAAAAAGTGTCTCGAGTGGCTTGTGTTAGCCGCTTATAACGACTCGGTTTTTTAGAGGAGTGGGGTGCAAACTCTGGGAGGTAGGAATGACATCACGCCATGTCACGTGGTGTCTTACGTAACGTCCCCTCGGAGTGGGGGCGGATTTATCCGGAGAAGGGCTGACATCGCGTGATGTCACGTGACTCTTATGTAAGGTCCTCTCGGAGTGGGGGCGAATTTATCCGGAGAAGGGCTGACATCGCGTGATCCACGCGGCTGCCTGTGATTGGCGTTTTTTCATCTCGAGCTGTATTCTTTTTGTTTATTTGATTTATATGCTTTAATTTATATGTTCTCGTATGTTCAAGTGTTAAGTTTATTTGTTGGTTGTTTGCGGCTCATGGGGTGTGATGTATGCCCGCAACGGTTATCCTTTTCTTGACCTGCTCCTCCAAGATGATCCAGATAAGTCGTACTACCGAGCTCGTGGTAGCGTCCGACACACTCCCCTCCTTATCGGCTCCGAGTTGCAGATCGATGGGGAGCCTGTTCTTGCCGGCTTCCCATCGTCGTGATTGCCCACATGACGGAAGGGCGGCGACGCCGATGTCCCGTTACAATATATATATTCCAAAAGAAACGATACAATTACCGCGGGAAATATTATTTTAAAGGAAAATGATTTAAGTCGCGGCTAGCGTATATAAACCATAATTGCTTGTTGAAAAAAATAATACCCTCCGGAGACATATATACCGTGGAAACGGCGCACTCAATCCACTGAATTTTAATTAAGGTACCTGTTTACATTTGGTAAACAAATTTTTTAAGGAACCTGCAAACACTTTTAAATATATGTTCGCATGTAGGCTCTCATGCATATAATACACACAAAGGTATTTTCATATATTGTTACGATAATAGTTAATGAAAAGTGTTCGACAAATATTGTTTTTCATTCGGTACCAAGACTTTAATACGTAATAATTTATTAGTAATTCGTAATTACATACAATATTTATTTCCAGTTAAAAAAACGACATTTTTTCATTATTAACGACTTTGATAATCACTTAAAGATTGACTTTCTCATTAGATGCCGTAACGTTTGTAAAAACAGAGCGAAACCAGTCGCGTAGTACCTCTCTCTCTCTCTGTCTTCGACTCCATGCCACGAGACGAAAGACGAGAAACAAACCGATGACAGAAACCGACGACATCAGGTTGCTGCGTCGGAGAGCGACTGTTGGTTCGATTCCTCTTGTCTTTGATATCCACTAAGCAAAGGAAGAGACAGTGGTAATAAAAAAAAAAATTAAATAAAGCCTAATATATAATTGGATAAAAATGTTGTCTCTCAGTACAAATATGAGAGGCGGAAAGAAAAAAAATTGTATACACGTTTTGACCGCGAAAGTGTAGTAACACCAGTTCAATTTTAATAGATAGTCATAATGACGTCGAATGATGAAAAAAATCCTGATGAAGACAAAAATGAATGGTACTGCATAATCGGTGTGGTAAAAAAATCCACGCAACAACAGACAGAATTCAAAATAGAAAAAATAAAAGCGCTGTTGTATAGCGACAATGCTAACAGAAATTATCGATGTTCATACGAATGGCTCAGAAAAAAATTGGCCGATAAGGAAATGGAGCAATCGAGTTTCTTGAGATTAGTAACGACTTCGGAACTCGATCAGACAAAAGTGAATTGCATCATGTCGTATCCTATTGCTATTTCCCGTGAGTTGAAACGTCCTCTGCTAAATGCATACAAAAAAATATTGAAATCAACTTAATAATTAAAAAATTATAATATATTATATATTGATATTTATTAGCAACCGAAAGCGAATGCCAGGAGTACATCGAAACGGTACTAAATCGTAAAAGAATATCCATTCCGAAAATAAAAGCTCACACGCCTATAATAAGGCAAATATCGAAGGAAGAGTATTCACGAATACAGAGCCATGAACACATCCGGATCGTCTCAAAAAATGTAAATTTCTCACGTTATTATAAATGCGTCCGTAGCTTCTCACACGATGGTATAATATACTTGCACTTGTAATTTTTCTAGAGTAAACAGAAAAAAGAAATGAAAACGAAAGGAATGATAAAACAACAAAACGAACTCGAAAAAATGATGTTACGAAACAAAAAGGTAATCGAATTGTTGTGTACCTAAATAGGTAACGACAAAACTATAATGTTTTTTCGAGAGTGCCGAAAGTAAAAATTTCAAAGGAAAATATAATTCCACTGCATGACTGCCATAACTCACCGTCCAATCACTATACCACCGTTGTATTCTGAAACTTTAGCACCATCGAAATAATATTACAGTTTTCTTAATATTACAGTTTATGTTAAATACTAATAATTGTTGTCTGTTTGTTAGAGCGGCGAAAGTACGATAGAAACCGAATAGCAGTCGCATAGTGATACGGCGAAACTGTCGCACGAGGACGCACAGATACCAAAGATCGCACCACCAGTACTGCCCGCAAGCATGACTGACGAAGAATTTACAAACAACGTACATATACCAATAACATCGACTCCGAAAAACGAAACACAACCCGTTAAAATTGGCAAACTCTTCGTCGACATTTCGCAAATGTCGAATATTCAATCGGTCGAAGCGGAAAATCTAAGTGATAATTGCGGTAGTACAACGTTGATGGAAATAAAGGAAAGCGAAGAACCAGCGATAGTCGATGATAAGCCGAAAAAGATGAAGAGCCCATTGAAAGGTGAAGAAAAAACCGAAGAAAAGACCACGTGTAAAGACTCAACACAGAAATTTGTATCTTATATTTACTTTCAATTCTTTAAAACCATAAAAAATTATGTTAAAATGACACGTGCGGTTGCAACTGGTTCGCGATATCTAAAACAGATTAATGTGTCAGTCACGAAGGACAGCACATGCGCACCTTCAACGAAAAAACCAAAAAAGAGCAGTGAGAATATGAATGTAAGTAAATAAGTAATATTCACGATGTTATATAATAATATCGTGAAGATACCGTTTTTTTAGATGAAGTCCAACATGTTAATAAAACCAAAAATCGTTTCCCATTTTTCTCAAAGAGGATTCATCTTTTGGGGAAGAACTGAAAACAGCTAACTCGGCCTGACGATATCGCAGTTGGTTCTCTATTTTTTCCCCGAAGGTCAATCCTCTTTGAGAAAAATGGGAAACGGTTTTTGGTGTTATTAGCATGTTGCACTTCAGCTTAAGCATTTTATGATTATGATGAATGAACAAACTCTAAAATTATATTGTAGATACGATCAGCGATTCTCAAGAAAAATATCGAAGAGAAAGAACATAATGAGTCCAACGACAATCTGATAGGAAAACAAACCGACGACAACTACGAGCAGCTCGCATTGCAGGAAGATACTGTGAACGACGAAACGAGCGGTGATATTGTCGATGGTGAATCATCAATTTTTATTAGCAATACCAAGGGTACCAAACAGTCTAAGGTAGGAAAATGTTATATAAAATATATTGCAAATCGAAAATATTATCATGCGGCTGTTAAATGATTCTTTAATTATTGTTCAAATTTATAGACCGACAATTACAAACGTCCAGCCTCTTCGCTCATCAAAGAAAAAAAAAACGAAAAAAAGAAAAGAAAAGTAAGGCGTCGTTGACATCCGAAGCCGACGAAGCCGACGAAGCCGACGACGACGATGGCGACGACGATCCTTCGAATTCCACTTCGACTTCTTCGGGATACAAAAAAAACAAATCGGCAAACTGTGAAGATCCGAGCATGCTAAAGTGTATGAAACGCTTAGAGAAGAAAGTTAACGTTACGATGAAAGTATTAAAATCAATCGCGAACAAAATGAACACGACAAACAGTGGCAACAATCAGACAACGACATCTGACGGAAAGGTACCAACATTGATTAAAAATGGAAATGATACTTAATAACTGTTGATATATACAACGCTCGTGATATCACAGATTACATTGCCTAATGGCGATAAATTGTATCGTGACATGATACACGCAGCCCTACGGTCTACGAAACCATCGATCAGAATTTAAAAAATTATGAGCGCATTATGGTCCAACGAGGAATTGAAGCGATACATCTTTAAACATCGGGGAAAACAGACAGCCAATAAAGGTCTCGTCATAATGTCAAATGAAAAAGTTGATAAGAATCTAGGTAGGTACCTTCAATTCAAATATTCAAGATATATTAACAGAATATATTATATATAAATGTAACTATTATTTATTTCATGTCTATATAGAAATATACGACTATTTAGAAAAAATGAAACCATTAAACGCGACGGAGGAAGTTCAGTCTTCGCATCGCACATGGATATCGGATAAAATAAGATTAATTTGCCAGGAGAGTGATCCAAAAAAAAGACAACCGCAAGCGACAAGTCGCGATTAGCGTAGCAAAGCACAGATAAAAAAACAAAAGAACTAGCTCCGAGGCGTTCTCTATATCAAGTTCGGATGAACACAACGACGATAACGTCGACGACAACGACGATAACGTCGACGACAACGACGATAACGTCGACGACAACGACGATAACGTCGAGAACAATAATAATAACACGGAAGAAACTGAAAATAAAATTAAAGAAATGATACAAACCATGGAAAAGACAAAATACAATGAGCAAAAGAAAGAAACACAGCCATCTGGAATTTCAATGGAAACAGTGAAATCAATGTTCGGAGTGCATGAAGAAAAAATAACAACTATATTGAACGATTGCTGTATGCAAACGAAAGGCAAGTTGTATACAGAATATAATTTATTTGATAAGACTACAGTAGAACCACGCTTATCCGACCTTCGATTATCCGAGCCCCTCGCGTTATCCGACGAGCCCTCCGCGTTAACCGAGGTGTAGACTCGATTCTAGAGTCAATGGTAGAACATCGTGATGTCTCAAAAAAGGAAACAAGTCGTAAATTAACTAATAACGTTAAAGTTTATATGAAGTGTACTATTTTTTAAATATATAATAGTAGTACAAGTTTGAATTGAGTATGTTATCCGTGTTATTCGAGTTTTCGCTTATCCGACGTACGCTCTCTCTACATTACCCCGGATAAACGGGGTTCTACTGTATTACAATTGACGAAGCAAAAATTACAATGTTATATATATTTATGTTTCAAATACAAAAGAACGGATATGGTACGAACTAGTAGACTTCGGTGGCGAAGCGTCGACGCTGATGTCTCTTTTATGTGACATAAAAAGAAAAAAATCAACAAATTCCGAGAATCCTTGGACTTACTCTTCCATCCGCAATATTATAACAAAGAATAAAAAATACGACGAAAGACATGCAGAGTACGTCTTGAATAAATACATGGATCGGGAAGATAACGGGTAAAATATTACTAGTTACAAAATAAATAAAGTTGCAAGATAAGATACCAAACAATTATCGAACATATGTATATATAGTGATTACAGGCTGCGGACAACGCTCGCTACAACAGTTTGTATCTTCCAATTCATATACGAAGAGGATACCGAAAACACAGAGAACGAATGGACGAGCACTGTACAGTTGATGAAAATGATAAATAAAGTATCTTCGAATGGTAAGATTAAATTTATATGAGAAACAATAAATAATATAAATACCAATGATTATAATAATAATAACAATATAATAACATATTTAGCTGAAAAAGAAGTTACGGTGGATGAAATCTTGGAATCGGTAAAGGAGTATTGCGAAATGATACCAAAAGACAACGACACCCTGTTGAAAATAAAGAAAAACAAAAGATGTGAGTTTGACGGAGAGATGCTGTTGAAGACAAAATTAAAAAATTTTAGTCAGCCAAATTAATGAACGATGAAGTTGCCTACTTTGCGGATTCAGGCATATGGTACCAAAGAATTATATTTAAGAAACTACTACTACTACTGTGTTAAACATAAAAATATTATTATCAATAAGAAAAATAAAGAAAATAATATTATGTAATATTACTACTCAAGAAACAAAATTCTTTTTTTCAAACGCATAAAAATATTTAAAGATTAAAATCTTTAAATATACGGTACAGCACCGCTAGAAGACCGTATATTCGACCACGAATAGACGCATCGAAAAACGGTGCAATATGCGGTACCGCACCGCTAGAAGACCGTATATTCGACCACGAATAGACGCTTCGAAAAACGGTGCAATATACGGTACCGCACCGCCGGACGACCGTATATGCAGCTACGAGTATACGCATCGAAATACGGTTGAATATACGGTTTAGGTTCGGTGAGTTACCGCATATTATTAGGTGAATATGCGGTGAATATACGGTTGAATGTACGGTTTAAGTTTGGTGAGTTACCGTATCGTCGACATCGAATATACGCTTCAATATACGGATGAACATACGGTACGGTTTTTGGCCAACTGTATATGCGGTTTCAATATACCGTATATTGAGCTGTAATATACTGAAGCAAATATACGTATATTCAACCGTATTTTAACCGTATGCAGGAATGCCAGGGGATACTAATACCGCGCAACAAAGTGCTACCAGAAAGGATCAGTAACCTTCTATCGAAACTAACATCAAATCGCAGAATATCGTCTGGAAGCGCATAATACGCATTCGTGGCTTAAACAAACATCTCGATCATCGAAAAAAAAAATCATAAAAAATAGGAGAATATTCATTAATATTTTAGTTAAGACTAGATATAAGACAAATGAACTACACGTACAGACAACACACACATCTTTCACATAGTAAACATTCGAAACATTTAATAAAACAGATACACAGAAAAACCGGAAACACACAGAATGTAGATAAATACCAAGCCACCCAGACACTTAATAGAACCAAACGAACTGCAAATTATTTTTTCGGAATACCAGAAAATACGATAAACCATAGTAATAGGACTACACTTCTTAAAAACAAATCACAACTAAACAAATATGCACGAAACTCATATACTTATTCACTCATAAATTTAACGTATATTTATGTCCAATATATTAATACTCCAATATAATCGAGCAAACATCAAAACATTCAACTATAAAATTTACTTTATAAACCGTAAAAATGAGAAAAACGGAAGAAAAAAAATGATAAAAATTGAGACAATTACAACCTAACAAAAACAAACGGATGTTTATATACAATATCTGACTACGCTGAGACATGCTCTGCGACGCGTACTACATTAATAAAAAAAAAGAAAACGAAAAAGAGTAATATATATGCCCTTTATATGCACTCAATAACTCCTATGGGAACAATAGCATTTCATTTTGTTTAATTTCTCTTTCTCAGGTAATTCATCGTCTACTTTTTGGCCAATATATATATATACTATGCTTCATTATTAATATATATGTGTTAATAATTTTACCTATTTCTAGAGTCAAATCTTCCATTCCCTAATAACACGTCCAACCCACTAACTACCACTAATCAGACATTTAGAATGTTACAGGTAATAAAGTATCTAAATTGGGAAATCTAATATAACAAAAAGATCGTAAAACAGAGGACAAAACGAATACAAACAAACAATAGACCACCAAGGAAAATACAAAAACCAGGAAATAAATACGAAAAAAAAACGGGAAAACATTTCAGGAAATAATAATTAGACCCCGTCAACAAATAAAACAGGACAAAAAATTTTATTACTATTTTAACACCAAATTTAATTCCATCCAACCTAACTAAACCATCCCCACTAACACGGACAAATAACAGGTTTTTAAGATTGTTACAGATCAGCATAGATGCCGATATTTACCACCACAAATATATTCAGCAGCGGGAGAGTGCCGAGACGAATACCAAACAAAGGAAATTTTTTAAAAATAAAACCAAATTCGGACGACAACAAAAAAAAAGAAGAACCAACCAACAACCAACGAAACAAAACCAAGAAGGAAAAACACAAAACATAACACATCTACACAAAAATGAAAATATAGAAAAACAAAAACCCCCAAAAAACTTTTAATTTATATAGAAGCACACTAAACAAATGTAAATTCTGTTTAACATCCGATGCGGGGGCATCGTTTTCTCTGGAGGGGGAGTGTAACGGCTCCAGCATATTATTACTTTTCTCCTTCGCAGCGGTATAACTTTTCCGCTGCGTTTAATACGCAGAAGCCCTCCCGGGTTATCTGCATCCGGCCGCACGGCTTAGAGCCGTGAGACGGGCCTTATCGCGAGCGTCGCGACACTCTGTCGCGACTTTGTCCCTTTGTGAAGCGCGCGTCAGGCCCTCGGCTTCACGCCCGCTTCACGTCAGTCCAGCTCCGATCGTCGAACGGTACACTCTCCCGAATATACGCTACGACCGATAAATTACCGAACATATATAAATTCTACATCACCGAGTCTCATCAACCATTTATACCCGCATTGCCATTCTATTACAATATCCAATTCCCAGCGGTTTAATTTTCATATTCGTCGTTTGTGAGCTCGGGCACACTCGAAAACACAAAAAAAAACTGTTTAAATCGAAAGTAGATTATAGCGAATTATTATATAATAATAGCAATTATTATAATAATAATAATAATTGAACTTTATAAAGAATGACCATCTTAGTTTAAACTTAAGCAAATTCCATCTATCGAGCTGAAACCGGATAAATCGAGCTAAAATAAAAAAAAAAGTTGTTAAATTAAAAAATTCCTCGCTTGGTTTAAGATTATTAATTTTTCGAAAAATGCCGTATTCTTTATTCTTATTCGTTTCAAAAAATCGTATTCTTTATTCTTATATTCACAAAGCTTCCTCTATTAGGAAGCCAAAAAATGATAGAAAATGTTTTCTTATGAAAGAGGCTTTGTGAATAAAGGAAAATGACGAGGAAGCAATGTGCAATTAAAAATGGCGGGGAAGTCCAATCATTAATAAGGTGCGGTTGCGGAGTGGGAGTTCAAATTTTATGGCCCAAAACACCCTTTATAAATGAGATGCGCTGCCATGAACGTCACAGTTTCTTTACTGAACACGAGTTAGAACAAACAAGAACTCATTTGAATTCGTGTAAAATCTCAACGTCTATAGTAGAGTCGCTTATGTGAAGAATTGTGTGAAGTTGTGTCTGAAAATATTTTGTGAACATGGAGAAGAAAATCTGTGAAAGTGAATCGAAAAAGCGTCTAACGATTGAAAATCGGCTCGATATTCTGCGCTGCCTAGATTCAGGCGAAACTGCTAATATCCTTGCTAAGAAATACGACGTTGTTACGTCCAGCGTAACGCATAAATTTTCTTCACTATTTCTCTCACTAAAACTGGAGTAAAGGAAATATAACTTCTAAGAAAGAGAAAGAATTTGGTCAGATAGCCCGAAATATCAACAACCTAGATAGAAGACCCGTTTCTGCCAAGAGCTAACTTATCAACTCAGTCGGTAAGAAAATCAGTTTCAAACCTAAAGAGATCTAACGCCAGGGTACAATCGATCTAGACGAGACAAGAAAGACAAGTCGGAAAAGGGTGGCCTATGACACACAGCGCTACGCCATTACAAGGCGTTAAAAAAGGGCAACCTACTCGAGGCAGCTCGCTACCTGACAAGGTATGAGTATCGACTAAATTTCGTAGATCCCAAAGGTCGTAAGTTTCTTCCGTGCCATCGCACGGAAAAACTATGAATGAAAAAGCCCGCGGTCATCAACCGCCGGGGACCTAACTCTCGGCACGACGCGTCGTCTCGACACGTTGCCTACAGGTCTCAGAAACCCATGAAGAGCCTTAAGGTTCCGGGTTTTGACACTCCGAATTAGGAGGAAATGGCGTTAGTAGACAACGAGATTAGAGAGTGCTGCAATGGTAGAAACGAGGTACTCCGCCCCTCTATTCGAAATCCGAGGAGGACATATTTTTGTTAAAAGACTATTCACTTGTAGACAAGAATCGCTTAGAAGGATTTCCAGACGAAAGACAAAGATGAAAGAAAATAGTACAGAGAGTCAAGCACGTGAATTCTTCAAATTCCATACCTATAAAACTAAGCAAGGAATTACATTTCATTAGACACCAATAACATTCGATATAACAATCGCCATTATAGTTTCCGATTATCTTTTAGCCCAATATTAATAGAAATTGACACTAATTCCGAGTCATCCGATAGACTCTCATCACGATGTCAATGTCGAAAGAAAAACATTGCGTTAACAATAAGTTCAATCGCGGCAGAATTTTATGACCAACCGGGATGACTACCCGAGGAGCCGAGCGGCGGCTACACCAGCGCGCCACAGCAAAGGGGCCTCACCCCTGTACATGCTCCCCATGACCAATACACACCTGAACGAACCGAGTGACGAAACATGTGATGAGTAGCAATCCTTTCCCCTTTGTTACATCTAACACCTAAGGAAATTTAATTAATAATTCTTTCTCACGTAAAAGATCGGAAAGATTTTCGTCCCAATTATTACAGCAAGAAAAGACGAAAGGGGACAAAATAACCTTCCCTCTTCATTATTTAAACCTAGGAAAAGGAAGTTAATAAACAAAAATGACATGTAAAATTGGGACCAAAAGACTATCTGTAACATAATTAACTTCAGGTACGAGGTAAAATCGATACCTATATAGATATACAAGGAAACGTAGTTTTAATTGCTAATATTAAGTTGAGTTCTATATATGACAAATAAGTTGCGGCAGATATATATTTTTAAGTATTGAGACGACGATCTTCGGCCGCGTATAATAAGGCCCATTTAGATGGACGATTTGTTATTCTCGAATACTGTCACCGGAAAAGGAAATGATAAAACCTCCACCGAAACATAGCATGTAACGAGTACACAGTAGGGTTCTGCGTTTTCATAATCAGAAAGACGAAACGAACGTCGAACGATTTTGTCACGTACGCGCGGGAGTTGCCGGGCCCGCGCCGGAAGCGGCACCCGAAACAAAATCAAAGCTAGGCGGGAGAATACAGTAAAAGGCATTACGCTTCTTCAGACTCTCTTTTACTTCAGTACACCGCGATGCGACCGACGAGGGTACCTCCCTTTCTAAACTCCTCGATTTTAATAACCCATTGACCAATCGACCGTTTCGACTCAAATCACGCTACCCCCGTTCTCACCTGTTCTCCTCTATGGAAACAATTTGGTAGGAGAAGTACAGAAGAAGAATATACTCTTCGAGGATGATTACTCCCATTTCTTCCCTTTGGAGAAACAAAGAAGAAAACTACATACGTTACCAAATTGATTGCTCCCACCTTTCTGTGACCAGGAGAAGTAGACGAAAAAACAATTGAATCATTTTCCTCATTGGTCAACCATCGAAAATAGAGGGAAAAATCACATACGTGACCCATTACTTCTCCTACTTTTTACCTAGGATAATAGTATAAATACCCCGAAAAACATGTACTCGACAGCCAGTTACCATCATTCGATCGACGAAGTTGTTGTCACTCGATCATAGGGCCAGTTATTATCACTCGACGGACGCAGTTACGATCATTAGATCGACGAAGTTGTTGTCGCTCGATCAGACCCCAGTTATTATTTTTGTCACCCAGTTATTATTATTCGACGGACCGATTATTACGATACTCTGCGCCGGTAATTCTACCAGTCACCGATTTTATTTGAGAATTATTCTCTTGTAAGATTTTCGCATCGAGTTGTCTTACTCTACGATTTTCGGATTTGTTTGCGACCTTCGACTTAACCGAATATTTTGTACGGATTTAGTTGAATTTTAATTGTTTATTCTGTATCTCCGTTTGATTCAACAAAGGTTTTAAATTTCCGGTTAAAATAAATATCTGTCCATCACATTAAATTTCCGGAGTTCTGCTCTAAATTATTTCAACACCAACGGCGACCGACAATCACCGACAAACGTAAGCAATTCTATTTAATAATCACCTCTCCGTTTATAACTTTTTTTTGTTTGTTCTCTTAGTGCACGAATATTTTTCCTAGTCTAATCCCCTAATCATTCGGCTACCGGAATAGAACACTAGTTAGAGTTGTGGTCGACACGAGACCCGTGTGCATAACCTTCGTATTCTCATTAACATTCCGGGCAGTCAACGACATTTGTCAAGGGATTAGAATTTAATAATAACCCTAAGACGTGAAACGACAGGCATTCCTAGGGCCCTATCCCAAGCAATTTTCCGCAAGGTTAGGCTTAAAAATGGGCAGTCGCTATCGTAAATAACACCGGGAGTGGTATAGATCGATATCTCGTCGTTCTGACCAGCGCGCGTTATGAGAAGCGGTGCGACAGTTGCGTGAAAATAATCGGAAAAAGAAATACCGACAGTTTTGACGTAACAACGTCACTCCATCCGCAATCTACAAAATCAAGAAAGATAAGGAGAATATATTGGCTGGTGAAAAAATTATCACTGAAAGTCACGGATCTCTAAACAAGAAGAGAGTCCCTTCAGTGGAACTATCACAATTAGATCAAGCGTTATATTTGTGCTTTCGACAGAAACGAAATAGAGGCGACCATATATCTGGACCAGTTCTCAAAGAAAAAGCTTTGCAGTTGAACGAAAAACTGCAGGGACCTTCATCATTTCAAGCTACCGATGGATATCTGAAGAGATTCAAGGATCGTCATGGCATTCATCACGTTTCTGTCCAAGAAGAAAGACTTTCAGCTGAAAAAAAAGCGAGTAACGATTTCTGCTCGACATTTTATGAACAGATGCTATCGGAAGGATACACCATGGACGAGATTTACAATGCAGATGAAACTGGTCGATGGTGGAGAACATTGCCAAGGAAAACTTTTTCCGCCGATTTGAGCTTATCCTCTTTTGCGGCAAATGCAAAATACATCTTCAAAACGTCCCAGTTCTCGAGAAGTCTGGTAACGCATTTCTGCATTGACAGCCATCTCGTGTCTGACAACTTCAGAATTTTTCGCGTCTCGAGATCTCAAAGTTCTTGAAACTCTTGGAGTATCGCACTGCCGGACACGTACGTGGCAACGCTTCGAATTAATTCTTCGCAGGAGCGAGGCAACATAGAGCAAGCTTTAGTCGCGACTAGAGCTGACGAATGGCAAATGCAATTTAGTACGAGGCCCGGCGCGTCTTCTTTCAAATAAGTCATGAACAAGGGGTGTATCCCTGTCATTACCGATGCGTTGTCGGAAGCCATGCCGACAACATTAGCAATGGGGACCCCTTTGGACTCGAGGCAAGTTGAACGCGGAGTATACTTTTTCAGCTGAACAATCTGTGGCATCTAGTTCGACTAACTCTAAAAGCTCAGTTACGACGAGTTTCGTATGCGGCGAAACGAATTGGACGAGGACGCAAAGGGTTTTCGTGTCGGCGATATCAGTGCTCTCGTCGAAGAGCACTGAAAACTTAGTTACTTTTAAAATCTCGACCAATTTCTTGAGTTCTCTCGCGCCTAGACATTTAGTTATAATTGGCGTACACTTGGTCCGGCCGAGCGTAACGTCCTGTGCGATCCGAGAGTCCTTGAAAATATCTTTCATTAACGGTACCAAGTGTTCAACAGTTTGAATCGCGATATTGTGCTCTGCATAAAAAGCTGCTAATTTTACTTCGGCGGTTTTTACCGTTGCCTTATGAGCATCAGCCACGTCTGGCTCAACAGCAAGCTCCTCGATTCGAACTGCAAGCACGCCTTTCCGAATATGCGTCGCACTCGCAGCATGCTTTTTTATTTCGCTTCTAACGCACGCTACTTTTTCTGACAGCAAGTGCAAAACTCCTTCGTTGGGTCGTCTTCCACTGCTTGCAGCCAGCCGGTAAACTCCGGAATTTGTAGCCAAGAATCGAGAAAAGATTTTTTTCTTACGCGTTTTGTTGGTGGTGCACCTTGATCGTCATCAGGAGAGCTTACCCCAGCAAGCAGATTTGCCGGATCCATTATCACTCACCTCGATTTTATAGTCAATATTAATAATTGATATTCGCGATGCGACTACGATCATAGCAAAAATGTTTTATTCGCGAATTGATAACTTGTGATAAATAGCCCGTCGACCCAGAACGGTTTGAATGTATGCGAAGTTGAACTGTGAAACGTGACACCTATCGGCCGTACGAATGAACGTTTTCTAATATCTTCCCGCTACTGCGCAAGACATTAAGTTGTCGGTTCAATTCCAGGGCAGTTTGTTTTTACAAAAAATAACTTTAAAAAAAATACTCTGACGGGACGATAAAAAAATTTAACACGGAATTTATTTCTATGTCGTCGTTTCATTTTTTTATTGTCAGAGTTTGTACATACCATTATTTACTTTGTCCCATAAGAGACATAAATTAAAATAAGTTTACAAGAACAGTGCTAACGCAGTGTCAGAGCTCAAGTCTCATAATCGCGAAGTTGTCGGTTCGAATCCAGTACAAAATTTTTTTTTTTTACAATTTTTTTTTTATACTGTGCGTAAACAATAAAAAATCAAACGTGTGATTTTTAAAAATATTTGTTTGTTTAATTTTTTATTTGTTTGGGCACAGCATTAAAAACAATAATTATATACGGCTACGCGTATATTTAGATTTTCGTTACGCACCGCCCAGTGGCAACACCAGCGCGCGACGGCGGGGGGGGGGCGTGCGGGAATTTTCTGAGGGAGCCTCTGGCATCACTGACGGGGACTTCTCTCGGAGATCGAGTGTCCTTGCGAGCAGGCGACAGTGATTTTCGTGGATAACCAGAGCGCGATTCGGCTCGTGAAGAATCCCGAATTACACAAACGAACGAAACATATAGACATTCGTTTTCACTTTCTACGAGAGAAAGTACAATCTAAGGAGTTAAAGATTGAATATCTCCAAACGGAAAAGCGAATCCTGCTCAAACGGCGGAAGTGTTGAAGTAGTTCGAGGCGGATTCGCCTAAACAGTCGTCGAGCCGCCAGAAGCGAGGAGATCGGCGACAGAAGCAAGAAGAGCGCGGTTTGGTCGAGCGAGATCAGCCAACCATTGAGGCGTTCACGCGAAGAGGCATTTCGCTCGACACATTCTTCGCGGAGAGCTCGAATCGAGCGGCGTGATCTCACATGCTCTCTAGAGCAACAGTTCCTATCTAGTCGAGAAGACTGAGTCCTTTAGTTTAACAATAAAGTTTATTTTCCCCACCTACTGTGGGCTAGTTGAAAAGCAATAAATCATTAATTTCTCGTTATCCCGAATTATTATTCTCCCTACTCGCTAGTGCGCTCCTCGTACATCGCTCCAACAGAACTCGGACATTCTCACCTCCGACTGTCCGATTGGAAGAGAATTTTTCCAATACCGACTCTACCGCGTCTCTTGCTAAGTACCGAACTTTCAATCACCTGCAAAGTTAAATTGCAAGCAAAAAATGATTTTCTACGATCCGCAGGTAGACGTTAACGTATACAGTAAAAAACCATGGTAAATGGTCCCGCAGTCTCGACTCGTTGCTCACGGTAAAATATTATGACCTAAATTTATGTGTGCACGCTGATTAACGCCAACAGTCTCCTAACTATACGTGCGATGGGCATAGCATGGACGTTACTACATGGCCAGTTCGACGCCTTCAACGCCGTCGACTGTTGGAACGAAACATGCAAATAGTTTTTGAGACAATCTTTAATTTCGTGTTTTAATACGTGATCCAAAAAACATGAAATACGCTTCAGGAAAATCCGATTTCATCGTATAACTGTGCATTAATCAAACGTCCTGTTTATTGAGTTCAGCTATTTACGAATAATTTCAATGAGAATGATTTCTCCATCTGTGTCTATAAGAATTATTAAGTGAGTGGTTTCGCTTCATAATACAGTCCAGTGTGCGTGTGCGTGTGCGTGTGCGTGTGCGTGTGCGTGTGCGTGTGCGTGTGCGTGTGCGTGTGCGTGTGCGTGTGCGTGTGCGTGTGCGTGTGCGTGTGCGTGTGCGTGTGCGTGTGCGTGTGCGTGTGCGTGTGCGTGTGCGTGTGCGTGTGCGTGTGCGTGTGCGTGTGCGTGTGCGTGTGCGTGTGCGTGTGCGTGTGCGTGTGCGTGTGCGTGTGCGTGTGCGTGTGCGTGTGCGTGTGCGTGTGCGTGTGCGTGTGCGTGTGCGTGTGCGTGTGCGTGTGCGTGTGCGTGTGCGTGTGCGTGTGCGTGTGCGTGTGCGTGTGCGTGTGCGTGTGCGTGTGCGTGTGCGTGTGCGTGTGCGTGTGCGTGTGCGTGTGCGTGTGCGTGTGCGTGTGCGTGTGCGTGTGCGTGTGCGTGTGCGTGTGCGTGTGCGTGTGCGTGTGCGTGTGCGTGTGCGTGTGCGTGTGCGTGTGCGTGTGCGTGTGCGTGTGCGTGTGCGTGTGCGTGTGCGTGTGCGTGTGCGTGTGCGTGTGCGTGTGCGTGTGCGTGTGCGTGTGCGTGTGCGTGTGCGTGTGCGTGTGCGTGTGCGTGTGCGTGTGCGTGTGCGTGTGCGTGTGCGTGTGCGTGTGCGTGTGCGTGTGCGTGTGCGTGTGCGTGTGCGTGTGCGTGTGCGTGTGCGTGTGCGTGTGCGTGTGCGTGTGCGTGTGCGTGTGCGTGTGCGTGTGCGTGTGCGTGTGCGTGTGCGTGTGCGTGTGCGTGTGCGTGTGCGTGTGCGTGTGCGTGTGCGTGTGCGTGTGCGTGTGCGTGTGCGTGTGCGTGTGCGTGTGCGTGTGCGTGTGCGTGTGCGTGTGCGTGTGCGTGTGCGTGTGCGTGTGCGTGTGCGTGTGCGTGTGCGTGTGCGTGTGCGTGTGCGTGTGCGTGTGCGTGTGCGTGTGCGTGTGCGTGTGCGTGTGCGTGTGCGTGTGCGTGTGCGTGTGCGTGTGCGTGTGCGTGTGCGTGTGCGTGTGCGTGTGCGTGTGCGTGTGCGTGTGCGTGTGCGTGTGCGTGTGCGTGTGCGTGTGCGTGTGCGTGTGCGTGTGCGTGTGCGTGTGCGTGTGCGTGTGCGTGTGCGTGTGCGTGTGCGTGTGCGTGTGCGTGTGCGTGTGCGTGTGCGTGTGCGTGTGCGTGTGCGTGTGCGTGTGCGTGTGCGTGTGCGTGTGCGTGTGCGTGTGCGTGTGCGTGTGCGTGTGCGTGTGCGTGTGCGTGTGCGTGTGCGTGTGCGTGTGCGTGTGCGTGTGCGTGTGCGTGTGCGTGTGCGTGTGCGTGTGCGTGTGCGTGTGCGTGTGCGTGTGCGTGTGCGTGTGCGTGTGCGTGTGCGTGTGCGTGTGCGTGTGCGTGTGCGTGTGCGTGTGCGTGTGCGTGTGCGTGTGCGTGTGCGTGTGCGTGTGCGTGTGCGTGTGCGTGTGCGTGTGCGTGTGCGTGTGCGTGTGCGTGTGCGTGTGCGTGTGCGTGTGCGTGTGCGTGTGCGTGTGCGTGTGCGTGTGCGTGTGCGTGTGCGTGTGCGTGTGCGTGTGCGTGTGCGTGTGCGTGTGCGTGTGCGTGTGCGTGTGCGTGTGCGTGTGCGTGTGCGTGTGCGTGTGCGTGTGCGTGTGCGTGTGCGTGTGCGTGTGCGTGTGCGTGTGCGTGTGCGTGTGCGTGTGCGTGTGCGTGTGCGTGTGCGTGTGCGTGTGCGTGTGCGTGTGCGTGTGCGTGTGCGTGTGCGTGTGCGTGTGCGTGTGCGTGTGCGTGTGCGTGTGCGTGTGCGTGTGCGTGTGCGTGTGCGTGTGCGTGTGCGTGTGCGTGTGCGTGTGCGTGTGCGTGTGCGTGTGCGTGTGCGTGTGCGTGTGCGTGTGCGTGTGCGTGTGCGTGTGCGTGTGCGTGTGCGTGTGCGTGTGCGTGTGCGTGTGCGTGTGCGTGTGCGTGTGCGTGTGCGTGTGCGTGTGCGTGTGCGTGTGCGTGTGCGTGTGCGTGTGCGTGTGCGTGTGCGTGTGCGTGTGCGTGTGCGTGTGCGTGTGCGTGTGCGTGTGCGTGTGCGTGTGCGTGTGCGTGTGCGTGTGCGTGTGCGTGTGCGTGTGCGTGTGCGTGTGCGTGTGCGTGTGCGTGTGCGTGTGCGTGTGCGTGTGCGTGTGCGTGTGCGTGTGCGTGTGCGTGTGCGTGTGCGTGTGCGTGTGCGTGTGCGTGTGCGTGTGCGTGTGCGTGTGCGTGTGCGTGTGCGTGTGCGTGTGCGTGTGCGTGTGCGTGTGCGTGTGCGTGTGCGTGTGCGTGTGCGTGTGCGTGTGCGTGTGCGTGTGCGTGTGCGTGTGCGTGTGCGTGTGCGTGTGCGTGTGCGTGTGCGTGTGCGTGTGCGTGTGCGTGTGCGTGTGCGTGTGCGTGTGCGTGTGCGTGTGCGTGTGCGTGTGCGTGTGCGTGTGCGTGTGCGTGTGCGTGTGCGTGTGCGTGTGCGTGTGCGTGTGCGTGTGCGTGTGCGTGTGCGTGTGCGTGTGCGTGTGCGTGTGCGTGTGCGTGTGCGTGTGCGTGTGCGTGTGCGTGTGCGTGTGCGTGTGCGTGTGCGTGTGCGTGTGCGTGTGCGTGTGCGTGTGCGTGTGCGTGTGCGTGTGCGTGTGCGTGTGCGTGTGCGTGTGCGTGTGCGTGTGCGTGTGCGTGTGCGTGTGCGTGTGCGTGTGCGTGTGCGTGTGCGTGTGCGTGTGCGTGTGCGTGTGCGTGTGCGTGTGCGTGTGCGTGTGCGTGTGCGTGTGCGTGTGCGTGTGCGTGTGCGTGTGCGTGTGCGTGTGCGTGTGCGTGTGCGTGTGCGTGTGCGTGTGCGTGTGCGTGTGCGTGTGCGTGTGCGTGTGCGTGTGCGTGTGCGTGTGCGTGTGCGTGTGCGTGTGCGTGTGCGTGTGCGTGTGCGTGTGCGTGTGCGTGTGCGTGTGCGTGTGCGTGTGCGTGTGCGTGTGCGTGTGCGTGTGCGTGTGCGTGTGCGTGTGCGTGTGCGTGTGCGTGTGCGTGTGCGTGTGCGTGTGCGTGTGCGTGTGCGTGTGCGTGTGCGTGTGCGTGTGCGTGTGCGTGTGCGTGTGCGTGTGCGTGTGCGTGTGCGTGTGCGTGTGCGTGTGCGTGTGCGTGTGCGTGTGCGTGTGCGTGTGCGTGTGCGTGTGCGTGTGCGTGTGCGTGTGCGTGTGCGTGTGCGTGTGCGTGTGCGTGTGCGTGTGCGTGTGCGTGTGCGTGTGCGTGTGCGTGTGCGTGTGCGTGTGCGTGTGCGTGTGCGTGTGCGTGTGCGTGTGCGTGTGCGTGTGCGTGTGCGTGTGCGTGTGCGTGTGCGTGTGCGTGTGCGTGTGCGTGTGCGTGTGCGTGTGCGTGTGCGTGTGCGTGTGCGTGTGCGTGTGCGTGTGCGTGTGCGTGTGCGTGTGCGTGTGCGTGTGCGTGTGCGTGTGCGTGTGCGTGTGCGTGTGCGTGTGCGTGTGCGTGTGCGTGTGCGTGTGCGTGTGCGTGTGCGTGTGCGTGTGCGTGTGCGTGTGCGTGTGCGTGTGCGTGTGCGTGTGCGTGTGCGTGTGCGTGTGCGTGTGCGTGTGCGTGTGCGTGTGCGTGTGCGTGTGCGTGTGCGTGTGCGTGTGCGTGTGCGTGTGCGTGTGCGTGTGCGTGTGCGTGTGCGTGTGCGTGTGCGTGTGCGTGACCAAATATATTTGTCGCTTCTTTTGATAAAGCTTTAAAATCTATCCTATAATTGGTATTTCAATATCTGAATTCTCCAAAGATTATTATTTCACACAGGTTTATTATGCTGATAAGTATCGGTGGAAGCTCTTCGGACCACAAAAATTCCGAAATAGCACAAGTGCTTCACCGACCAATCCGAGCACTGACCTTCCCCGAAACGAGCACTATGGGCGTGAGTCAAGTCTCAGTATTCTAAGATCACGGAAAAAACGCATTAGTTGGACTAACAAATACATAGCTGACTCAACCAATTGTCTTAGTGCTCTGATCGCGAGACGTTAAATTGGTTGAGTAAAGTCTTTTAAGGTGGTTGATATGTTATTAGCTAGACCAAGTAATTTGTTAGCTGGGCCAACTGCTAGGGAAATTGTTGGATTAGCAATTTAATTGCTTGCTTCAATAATTCACTATCATGTTACAACCAAGCGACTTGGTTGAACCAACAGCACAGGTTACCAAAAATATTAATAAACAATACAAAATATTGATCTGTAAGACCGCATAATTCTTTTTTATCACTCGAAATTACTTCATTATCGTTTCCGCTTCCTCATAGAGGAAACTATGTTTTCGTGAAAAAAAATTCGCGATATTAATGTCAGCACACACGAAATGGGCGAAAACGTCGAGACATGTGATTTTCAGCTAGCGTCCGGATGTATGTGTGTGACACCGTGCGTTGCTTATGTTGTACGCGAGGTCAACAAATATAATTTAAAAGGTATTTGGGATCGTTGCCAAATTAAGAGTAAAAACTCAAGTTTGTTTATACAAACTAAATAACAAGTTTATTCAAAGAAAGATAATTAATTTGATCGTTGCCAGTATTTCTTATTACAATCGTTGATTTCATTTGAACATGAGCCTAACTCTGAGACCAACCTCTCTGTTCTCTAGTCGAGTTCAGACTGTCAATTTCCCGATCGCGATCCGCGAGGTGCAAATTGATACGTCTGCAATTTTGATTTACTTCCTTTATTTCGACATCGAGAATCGACTATCGTCCGATTCTCGCTCAGCACGATTTCTCAACGCCGGGTGCATCAACCGGGCGTCATACGATACTTACTCGGCAAATTCCTACGCGAGTCGGCTTCACGACGCGGTGGATTTGCCAGTAAGTATTTCCCAATGTATTTTCTAATTTATTTGATATATTTCTTTAGTTTTAATTGAACAAAATAATTCGGGGTACAACATCCCTCCCCCCTTAAAAAGAAAAAATCGAGTCTTCGAGATTTTTTCGTTTGGCTCGACGTCATACGTCGGCCTCTGTTATCGTTGGTGTGGTCAGGTATCGGCTCATGTTTCACTCTCGTAACATTCAGCTGTGAGCTTCGCGGTTCATTCACTCTTTGCTCTACATTTCTTATACATTCGTTTACAATTTCAATGCTTTATTTATTTAATTATTTGTTTATGATTTCCCTGTTATAATGTTAACGATAAATATTTTCGTTGTACACGATTTATTTTTCTACATCGTTCTACTGCTTTGTTTATTGCGTTGAAATTTGATTTTCGTTTCGACATCGGTAGTCATTTTTTTTTTTTTCCGCGGGATATATTTGTATTTCGTGGCAATTGTTAGTTCTATAAGGGTTGTTGTCCCTACGGAGTATCCACCTATGGTATAGTAATTTTCGCTTGTTGGATTCTCATACCGATTTGGTTTAGTTCTTGTGGATTGTTTATTACTCTTTTTAATTTAAGTTGTCCACTTGCACTTTTAACTTTCGGTATCACTTCGTGTTCACTGATGCTTAATGTTCGATTAAACTGTGGTAAATATGTTTTAAGCACTTGTAAAGTTATTGTTCTTACTGTTCCTATTGTATAATCTTGGGCAGTCACGGTAAATTTCCCTATCAAAGCCAGTATGCCTGTATCCTGTATTTTTTTATTTTTATTTTCGTTTTCCTACTGCTATGGTTGCAATTATGGGTATTACGACGGTTTCTGTTGCCCGTGCTACATATGGCCACCTACCTTGCTATTTTAGAGCTATGATTGATATTCAATTCTTATTTATAATTCTTTTTCCGCATAGCGTGTTTTCGGCGTTTTTGATAAAATTTCTACTGGTAATGATAGGTGTTGAGGTTTACATAAGTATCGAGTTCCCTGTTTATTCATTTTTTCAAATTTATTTATTTTTTTATTTTCTTATTTTTATTTTTTGACTTTCAAAGTAACGTCCGCGTGTCCTGTTTATGATTACTAGCCTATTCGCGGTCTCTACGTATTAGTATGTATTATTCGCGGCAAGCGTCGGTAACGGATATGTTTTGCTGACGCGGTACTCCTGAGTTTCGACGAGCAGTATTTTTGCTACTGAAGGCCTTTATCTTCGGACTGTTATAAAGTATTTTAAAGCGGTTCTTAATTCATTTAATCATTTAGTTTATGACATTTATTTATGTCTTATTGTCGTTACTATTATTTTATTTCTTTCCTTTCCGAAGTTAACTCGTTTTGTATATTTAGACTTCGCGCTGTCCGTGCTTCGCTTTACAGTTTCGTCGTTGGGGAAGAGCTGTAGCGTGTCTACATGATATTATTTTATTTTATTTATTTTTTTCTAATGTGCGGTCCGTAGCGCGATGTTTTATTATGATTTTGTGGTCTTATCTTTTTCGCGATTAATGTTACTGGTCTGGTGCGTCGTGCAGTCGGGTCGTACAGTAGTACATTGTCTTTAACTTCGGATTCTGGTAATTTCATCTTTTTTCTTTTAGATCTTTCGATTTTTTGAGTTCGTTTCTTCGTTTCTGGCTGTCGGTATTTTTTCGGAATTCGTTGTAATGTTCTTGTCGCATGCTGGAGTCCCTCAGAGGTATTGTGATTTTGTTCGAGTATTTTTTCACGGGCTTCCTCGTCTGGACGAAAGATGCTTAGGTTGCAGTTGTTCTCATCGAGCGTTTTGCCTTGCTCGTCGTTACAATCGTTAATACCAAGTTCGCTGGCTTCCTCTAGCCCTGCGTCCCATTGTTCGCTAATTTTCTTTGAGCTGCTGTCCATAGCTGTTGTATGCTTATCTTCTTTCTTCTCCCTCGTTGGAGGTTGTGTGGTGATATATTTCCGGCCAAGTGCGTTTGCATTTATTTTAATTCCTTCAGCTTTGTAGCAGACATCGATATCGTGCTCAACTATTTTTATTTTCCAGTTTGTGAGCCCGGAACCTGGGCCCTTCACGGCAGATAACAATATGGGTGATTCGTGGTTTGTTATTCCCTTCAGAGGTGTTCCATATATGTAAGGTCGGAACTGGCCTATTGCCCAATCAATTGCTATTAATTCTTTTTCTGTCGTGGTATAATTTCGCTCTGCTTCGGTCAAAGTGCGGCTGGCGTAGCGCACTGGGAGATCCTGACCTACTTCGCCATGAGACAAACTTGCTCCCACTGTATCTTCTGATGCGTTGGTAGTTATTACAAACTGTTTGTCGGAGTTCGGAACCTGCAGTATTGATGATGTTGTCAGCGTTGATTTTAATTGTTCGATCGCTTCGTCTTGTCTCGCTGTCTCTTCCTTGGCTAAAATGTTCTCTCCTGCTTTGTCGGGTGACTTTTGTCTATCTTTCTCCAGGTGAGGTATTTTTGTATAACTCTCGCTCTCTTTGATACGTGTTTCCTGTACTTTTTTATGCGTGATTACGGCTTCGTTTCGGAATTTTTCTCGGCGGACTGTTTTACTCGATTTTCTATTATCATTTATTCGCAACACCTTGGCGTCATTGTAGTTTGAATTGTGATAGTTATCGGGGGTTAGTATGCCTTCCTCGTTCGTTTTGCATTGTTTCCCTATGTCAGTCTTCAGGGTGAGTGTTCCTGTAGTAGCCAGTGGCGATACGTTATGAGGACGACTCGGTGTTTCGCTCGATGAGGGTAGAGTTGAGCTGTATTTTATCGGAAAGTTTCCGTCAGCTGTCTTATTTTCTTGTGTGATAAGAGTGTGTAGTCGTAACATTCCTAATGTTTTTTTCTCTGGCTCGTGCTCGTTACCTTTGGCGACTGTATTATTATTATGGTTCGGGTTTCCGAGGTTCATACCTGCTTCATTTTGCATTTGGCCGTATTGCCCTTGATTAATTTGACCTTGATAATTCCCTTGATTATTTCCTTGGTTATACTGCCATCGGTTATTTCCTTGGTTGTATTGGCCTTGATTATATCGGTTTTGATAATTATTCCATCCTTGGCAATTATTTCGTCCTCGATAATTAATTTGTCCTTGATAATTATTTCTCCTATAGTTTTCTTGACCTTGATTTGGTAATTCCTCACCCGATGAATCCTGCTCGGATGTCGCTTCATCGCGTAGTCGGTTTCGGCACTCTTCATAGATGTGCCCCCTCTTCCCGCAATAATTGCATATTATGTCGACCGCATTTAACTGTTTTGGTCCTGGAGTTGGTAAGCTGAATCGTCCCTGTAAGCTCCTGCACTCCCTTGCGAAATGTCCTGGCTTTCCGCAGTTATGGCATTTCTGCTCTGGCTTGTCGCTGTGAGTCTGTTTATTTATCGACTCGTTACCCTGCACCGATTTTTCTTCTTCCATGGCCCCCTTCATGGCTGACTGGAGGTCCGCAAAACCGCGTGCCTTGACGATCAGCTGATACTCGCGCCTGAGCCCCCTCTCGAAGTTATTGAGGCCCATTTGACGGAAGTATCCCTCGATCGTTTGTTTCTTGACATCCGTGTCCTCGTTTATAGTACTTGCGTCTATTAGTTCCATCATAATTTTTTCTAGTCTCTGTCCGAAGGCTAGTACTGTCTCGTTCGGTTTCTGTTTACTTGTATTAAATTCGACTTGTAACGCTGCGACTGTCCGTTGCGTCCCGTACAGTGCGGTCATTTCCTCCCTGAATTTTTTGAAGTTATTTATTTGTTTGTATTTTATGTCCTTCGCGGCTTTTCCCACGATTTTTGTTTTTAACACGGCTTTCAACAGGTCGGGTTTATCGGCCTCGGCTACCTGTTCGTCAGCGTATTCGTATGCGTTTATAATGTCGTCTACCTCCTCGGGTTTTGACCCGTCGAAACGAGGAATTAAGGTCCTCGCCTCCTTCAACGTCATAGATACGACCTCGTTCGGCATTTCGGACGGTTCTAATACGGTATTATCAAGCAAAGAAAAATCTACCAAATTTATTTCGTAATTTCTTTCGGTCTCTACGGTATCGTAAAACTCGTGTTCGGTTTCGCGCGAGGTGTCGGGTGACTCTTGCTCTAGCCCGGAGGATTTTACGCGCTTTTTCGGATGGATATTTTCTTCCGGCTCTACGGTTTCGAAATTTAGAAAATTATTTACGAATGAATCTAGTGACCTTGACAGTACTCTTGTACCCGGTAACCTTAACGATCTCGCTCGATCGTCCGCGGACATATATTCCTAACTGGCTTTGATTTTTCGCAACTAAAATTGTGACTGCCACTTACAGTAGTAGAATTTTCCACATTACGGATTTTCCTTCCTCTCGTTCGGGATTGTTCGTTGACGTGCTGCTGTCGTCCTTCCTGGATGCTGCTGATCCTTCCGGTAGTCCTCGGGACTCCTGGGTTGGTCTCCTCTCGTCGATCCTCGGGATGACGGTTGTCTCTGCTTCCTTCGTGGCCTCGACGTCTGTGTGTCGGGCTCAGTTATTCGCAATTCAACGTCTGCGTGTTGAACTTGCGTCGGTGTCTCCTTTCAACGTCTGCGTTGTCGAGACCCGGTGTCACCGGAGTTGGTGAATATTTTTTTTTTTTTTTGTTTGCGCGTGTCGATGCTGGCGTGCGCACTGGTTTTTTCGGCACTTGCCGTCGTTATTTTCTTGTTACGTTTGTACAAGACTTTTGGCGGATCCCACCGCTGCCACCAATTTTGTTGTACGCGAGGTCAACAAATATAATTTAAAAGGTATTTGGGATCGTTGCCAAATTAAGAGTAAAAACTCAAGTTTGTTTATACAAACTAAATAACAAGTTTATTCAAAGAAAGATAATTAATTTGATCGTTGCCAGTATTTCTTATTACAATCGTTGATTTCATTTGAACATGAGCCTAACTCTGAGACCAACCTCTCTGTTCTCTAGTCGAGTTCAGACTGTCAATTTCCCGATCGCGATCCGCGAGGTGCAAATTGATACGTCTGCAATTTTGATTTACTTCCTTTATTTCGACATCGAGAATCGACTATCGTCCGATTCTCGCTCAGCACGATTTCTCAACGCCGGGTGCATCAACCGGGCGTCATACGATACTTACTCGGCAAATTCCTACGCGAGTCGGCTTCACGACGCGGTGGATTTGCCAGTAAGTATTTCCCAATGTATTTTCTAATTTATTTGATATATTTCTTTAGTTTTAATTGAACAAAATAATTCGGGGTACAACACTTAGAACGACTATAACTCGGAAACGGCTTGAGATAGCGGGTTGAAATTTTGTACACTAGTAGAGTGGTCACGTACCTTCCCTTGGTATAATTTTCATAAAGATTGAGGCCCGTTTTGAGAATTTACGCGAATTCGAAATTTTTTTAAAAAGTCTGGTATCGTCAAAGCTGTCGATATTTTTATTTCGCTGAGTTTTTACGAAACGGTTGTCCCGTTTATATTAACACTCTCTGGTCAGAACGATGAGAATCGATCTTTACCACGCCCGGTATGTAAAACCCAGTCAAATTTTAGATAATTTCGTGCTCTGCCGTCACCGTACGCGCTGCGGTCGAGCGTACGCAAGAGTGGGGTAAAGCTGTGGCCTCAGTTCGCTGCCGGCCTTACTCGAGGCAACGTTGGAGAGACCGACCTTTTCAGACTTTTTCATTGTTCTTAAATAAAATATAATTCAACACGTTTTCAACATAAACCCAGTGCTTATATCGTTCGACACGCCGACTATATCCTACAATTTCAGAAGTGAGATTCGCGAGAAAACGTGCGAGATTTATGTGAAAGAACAATTTACGTTTGACGGCAGCGCGTGTTAAAGTTACGATTCACGGTTGTAGATTTTATGGGCGTCTAGCATCGGGCTTACGTGTAACAAACTTAAGTTTAATAATGGTCCACGGATCCTGTGGACGAGAAAACATTGAGTGAAACATTTGAATACATTGAATGAGACAGTGTGTCGTAGATCGAGAAAGTTCGATATCCGCCATTTTAGGTGTATGCGCATCGTAAGGCAAGCGTTCTTCCAGAAGTTTCTCCGCGAACAAGGGACAATTACCGACGGTTGGAAACATCGGAAGTCCGTCGTGCCGACATCTACCGACTAGAGCGATTGAACATTCCGCAACTTTACGACGTGGCAAGATGGCCGCGATTTATGAGAGCTGAGACCTTGTTTACGCTGCGTTTACGTTGATGCGACTGAATATTTACGTGTTATGCGGTTGACCTTTATCATAATCATCGCGCACGATACTTACGGGAAACGTGAGCGATATTTACGGAACTTAATGTGAACAATATTTATGAAAATTCGGAAAAAATACGATAATTTCAAAAATTAATTCGATCGATGTTCGTCGTTTATGGTCGCCGCAAATGCTTATATTCTGTGGTAAATATACGAGACATTTATTGAACTGACTTGTTATTATCGAACGATCGACTGTAAAACTTCACAATCGAGCAAGCGAATCGTTTTACAGTAACGCAACTTAAAGAAAAATTAAGATAGCGCGATTTGCCAACGGGAGGAACAAAGGTACAATTAATCGCTCGATTAATTGAAGCGAATTCGAAAAGGGTCTGGTTGAACGTCGAGAACGGCGTCGGAGAATAGGAGCAGGTTCAACCTGACCATGACCGAAACGAACTCTGTTGCGACAAGAGCTCGAGATCATGCGTCGAGAACGGGACGTGGCGCAACGGGAAGCAGACATAGCTCAAAGAGAACTGGAATTAGCAAACGCAGGAAATGCGGCATGGGCTCGACAAGGCGACGGAAATTTAGACAACGACTTACGAATACATCTCGAACGACAGACAGACGTAGCTGCAGCGCCGCCACAATTGCGTGCTGACGTCAAATGCATCGGAGATTTGGTAGGTGAATTCGACGGAACGAACCGTTATTTCGAGGACTGGGAACAGCAAGTTTAATTGGTTAAGAGACTCTTCACAGTAGACGACGCAATCATGAAGATAATCATTAGCTCCAAACTGAAGGGAAAAGCGGATAGGTGGTTCCGTTCAAAACCAGAATACACGGAGATGTCGCTCGACGAATTGCTCGCACCAATGAAGGATGGATTCGACCAGCAACCACGTAAGGTTGATCGTATCAAGAAGTTCGAATTGAAGACGTGGCAAACGCATGAATCGTTCAACAATTATTACTACGAAAAACTCAATTTGGGTAATTTAATGCCAATTGACGAAACCGATTTATTGAACTATTTAGTGGATGGTATACCTGATCAAACATTGCAAAATCAGGCGCGAATGCAAAACTGTAATTCGATAAAAGACTTGCTGAAGGGTTTTCGCAAGATTTCTCTTACGAGTCGTAACGATAAAAAGGATTCACAAAACGGAAAGAAATCAACCGCAGTCAAGTCTGCCGACAAGACGAAACCGGAAGCGAAAGGATAGAAGAAGTGGACAAAAGAAAAAACCGGCGACAAGCCGATTGAGTGTGTTACGTCCTGTGAATTTTTCCATAAATATTTTAGACATTTACATCAGGGAATTGGTTGATTAAACAAATATTTGGAATTTGTTAAATTGCTAAAGTAAACATTGGAAAATTACCATTGTTTAATTTGTTGAATTTAGAGTATTAATAAATAAATAAAATACCAAATGGAGAAATCATCCATTTGGTAAAAATAATTAGCCTTCAGGTACGACAGGTTGATGTACAGAGGTGACTGTACGAAGCAAGTCAGCCGTACGAGAGTCGGTAACCTGAGGCGCAAAAATGCAGATAAGGATATCGGCAGAGTGCTCCTCGCAGTTGTCGAACATAGGCCTGCTTGTACAGCGCGTGTCACGATGGGCACAATGCTAAGAGCGACCGTCGGGCATAATGAGTGCAGCACCTCCTGGACAGTGAATATCGATGAATGCTAGATCATCGTTATAGTCCAGGAGTATCATAGTTCAAATAATAAATAGAAAAATAAATAGAAAACAGGTTTAAGGGATGAATGCACGGGATTGATAGCATTTTTGGAAACAATTGATAATAGATTCAGGAAATAAAATAGAGTCAAGAAATAAAGGAAGAAAATTAAGTCATAACGTCATGACAACCTTCAACATAAAAGTTAATTAAAATATTAAGAAAGAGGAATAAATATAAAACCAATAAATAACCAATGAATAATCGAATAGCAAATAACGAGGGAAAATATAGAAAATTACGGAAACAAGAAAGAAATGTAAAACCATAAACCTCAGAATCCAGGAAAACAATTAGATAAATATTGAGATAACAATTTGTGTCGACAAATGTTAACTTCGCAATGAAAGGTCGTACAACTTTCATTCAAATTTGTGTGTTTATAAAATCCGCGATAAAATTTAAGTAATAACAAATTAAGATGTCAAAATTGATGTGAACCTACGAAATAGGTAATATTTAATTAGAACAGCCAAAGAAAGAAATCAGGTGATGAGAGTGGGGAGACGAGGCGCAGGTGTGACAGCGGTGACGCGGGGGTGTCCGGCACCGAGGTTATTTATTCGCGCGCCCACCGCCCATTCGGCACTTCTTCGCGACCGGGGCAACGACCTCAATCTTGTATTGTAACTTAGAGCCATTAACAAAAGAACCAGCGAATTATCGACTTGTAAATTTTTGGAATCAGTAATCAGTTTCATTCAGTTCAATAAATCATTCATATCTTTCCAAATCATTACGTCGAATTTGAGTATATTCCTCCTGAAAATCATTTAACCATCGAAATCATCAATCCACATCGTTGAAATCTGGGAAGGACGTTCATTTCTGGAGTCGATCATCATCATCACTCGATTCTGATTCGAGTATTCGGCATTTTGGAGGGACGTTATTTTCGGAAATCGATCGTCATCATTCGATTCTGATTCGAATATTCATCCAGATTGGGAAGGACGTTCAATTTCGATATCGTTATACTTCATTCATCAATCGAATCATTCGACCATTCATTCTGAGGTAAAACCATTTAAATCACATCGTAAGTTTGGAAAAATTACCATCTACATCTCGAAACATACATTTCTTCTGGTTATTTAATTGTCAATGTTTAATTATCAACGTTTGTTCATACTCCAGAAAGGTTAGAATATTTCTTTGGACAATATATATTCGTGTTGGTCAATTTTATTTCAGCTATATCAGTGCGCGTTAAAATATTAGGATAGGTCGGGAGAAAACAGTGAGTGAGTGTGATAGCGCATCGTCGCGAGGCGTGCGTCGAGGGTGACGCGCGAGAGAGTGAGATAGCCGCATATCGTGTTCCATCCTATAGAAAGAGTTAGCATCCAGAATTTTCTTGTCCAGTTTAAAATCGTCACTTAAAATCTAGTAAATTCCAAATTTTAACCGCGAATAAAATTTCCTCAACATCAAATATATACACTCTAGGCCCTATCCCGAATTATTTTCCGAAAGGTTAGGTTCAAAACAGGGCCAAAACCTCGATAAAGCGTCATCTCCGAATAACGTGTAAAGGGAGGGTGTAAATTCTCCTTGACCGAGATGGAGTGAAAATTGCTGATCGGGACGTAACAAGTGTTACAATTTTAACAAATCAGGGCACATGTCGAAAAATTGCCTAAAGCCCCAACGTGAACGAGATTCCTTCTACAACTGTGGCGAGATAGGGCATATGGTGAAAAATTGTCCGACGAAGGAATCTAAGGAGACGAAGGAGAAGCCGCAAGTATCCAAGGTTTACGAAGATCCAGCGGAAGAAGACAGTGTCGAACACAGGAAGCTCGTAACGTATGAGATAAAAGACTCTAGTCTGCAGCGAGTGCTGTGTTTAGATACACTGCTTGATACCAGTAGTCCAATTAGTTTCGTGAAAGAGCGATTTATTGAGAAAGAAAGGCTTCGCCCATTAGATTCGTCAGATCGCGATTATTGCGGGTGTACAAAAGTACATCTCTATTGGCGATATTTAGATAGACAATCTTAGAGCTTATGTCGTACCCGAAGACACATCGGTAACGCCAGCTTTACTGGGCCGTGATATATTAAACAAGTTCGGTTTTCGTTTGAAGCTATCGACTGACGACAATGCTTGCCGAGAAATTATGAGCATTATCGCAATCGAAAGCGAGAATCACTTACTCGACGATTTGCAGGTAAACCCAGAGATACCTTATGAAGCGAAAGTCGAGTTAAAACCGATGTTTCAGGAGCTATACGTAGACTATCCGAGGCCGCCGAAGCCTAAAACAAAAGCAGAGTTGAAATTACGATTGGACAATCCGCAACCGTTTTATTGTACTCCGCGCAAACTCGCTTATGACGAGAAAGAAAAGCTTCAGGGGATTCTAGACGATTTGGTAGAAAAAGGCTGTATTCAGAACAGCGATTCCGAATTCGCATCGCCTATAGTCTTGACGGAAAAGAAAAACGGGAAAACACGTATGTGTGTGGACTTCCGAGTTCTTAACAAAGCTACCGCAATGGATAACTATCCTATGCCTCATATCGAGGATCAATTGGCGATCGTGGGGAACAAGAAGTACTTTACGTTGTTAGATTTAAAAGATGGTTTCCACAATGTCCGTGTTGCACCAGAATCGGTTTAGTACACGTCGTTCGTGACTCCACTGGGCTAGTACGAATGTTTAAGAATGCCCTTCGGGCTGCGTACAGCGCCAGCGACGTTCCAGCGTTATATGAACCTTATCTTTGCCGAATTTACGAGAGCCGGCAATTTACATAAACATGATATGGCAGTTTACATGGACGATATATTGGTTGCTACTGAGTCATTTAGACATCATTTAGAGATTCTAGAGCGAGTATGTTCTCGCTCTAGTAACTCTTTCGGAAAACCTTCTAGAGTTACGGATCAACAAGTGCTATTTCCTTCAGACGGAAGTGGAATAACTTGGCTACGTGATTTCGGCGCAGGGTGTAGAGCCGACAAACAGTGGTATCGAAGCCGTTCAGAAATTCCCGATTCTCAGAAGCACTCGCGACGTGCGATGCTTTCTCGGACTTTGTTCGTACTTTTAGAAATTTATCGGACACTTCGCGTCGATTGCCAAACCCCTTTATGACTTGGCGAAAGCAAACGAGACCTTTCATTTCGGAGAAACGGAGTACAAAGCGTTTAGGGTACTCAACGACAAACTAACCGAAGCTCCAATCCTAGCAGTGTATAATCCAAACGACTATACGGAATTGCATTGCGATGCGAGTTCTGCGAGTTCGGAGCAGTCCTTATGCTGTTACGTCCCGATCAGCAATTTTCACTTCATCTCGGTCAAGGAGAATTTACACCCTCCCTTTACACGTTATTCGGAGATGACGCTTTATCGAGGTTTTGGCTCTGTTTTGAACCTAACCGTTCGGAAAATAATTCGGGATAGGGCCTAGAGTGTATATATTTGATATTGACGAAATTTTATTCACGGTAAAAAATTGGAAGTTACTAGATTTTAAGTGACGATTTTAAACTGGACAAGAAAATTCTGGATGCTAACTCTTTCCATCGTATGGAAAACGATACGCGGCTCACTCTCTCACGCGTCACCCTCAACCCACGACTCGCGACCTTTCCCTATCACGCTCATTCACTTTTTTCTCCCGACCTATCCTAATACTTTGGCGCGGACTGATATAGTTGAAACAAAATTGACCTATACGAATATACAGGGTGATTCAGTACATTTTTCAAATACTTTGCTGTCAGGTAGTTGGTGGTGATGTGAGCAAAGTTATGAAGCCGTTTTTGAAAATTCGCAATAGTTAATTATGGGTATTGGGTATTGTGTGTTACACCGATCCCCTAAGGGTTACGGGCTCCTTCACTTCTCTCTCTTTCCTCCTTCCTTATCCGTTGTCGCCGGTTCGATTCTTGTGTCCGGAGCTTCGTCGCGCCCCGTCAGGTGTCAGTAGTCCGGGACATACGGATATAGTCGTAGTTCGTACGTCCTATCTCCAGAGCTACGTCCCCGTCCGTTTTCCTTTCACCTGCGGGACTTCAGTCTCGGGAATCGAACCCGCGACACTTTTCCCAGTCTTTCGGTTTCCCATACCGAGGCGCTGGTCCTTTCCTCTGGACCTACTATTATAGTGGGTTCCGAACCACTTTTACCCAGATAAAAACACCACAGAAAATTCTTGGTGCTTGCTGGAAATCGAACCCGGGCCTACTGCGTGTGAAGCGCGCGCCGATCCACTCGGCCACGCTCACCCTTATCGCAATAGTTAATTAGTTATAAGGATCATAAATATGCATGAACGGACCAATCAGAACGAAGTATTTTGCCGCATTGGGGCGCTCGTAATGTCCTTGCGGAGATCTGGCAACATCAGTCAAGACGCACCTACTCTCGTTTGACAGGGGGAGCGTTACCTGCTGTCTTTGCTGATGTCTTCGGTGCTGTCTTCCTCACTGTCTTCCTCGCTGTCTCCCTCGCTATTTTGCCTACTGTTTCTCCTGGTGTCTTGTCTAATGTCGCAGAACCTATCACATGACAGGAGGTGCGTCCCGTCCGATGTTTCCAGACCTCCGCACGGACATTTCGTGCACGCCAGCACGGCAAAATACTTCGTTCTGATTGGTCCGTTCATTCAAATTTATAATGCTTATAACCAATTAACTATTGCGAATTTTCAAAAACGGCTTTGTAACTTTGCTCACATCACGAACAACTACCTGCCAGCAAAGTATGTGAAAAACTTCCCGAATCACCCTGTACATTGTTCAAGAAAATATTTTAACCTTCCAGGAGAACGAATAAACGTTGATAAATAAATATTGACAATTGAATATCCAGAAGAAATGAATGTTTAAGATGAACATGATAAGATTCTAAACCTACGATGTAATTTTAATGGTTTTACCTCGAAATGAATGGTCGAATGAATCGATTGATGAATGATGAATATCGATATCGAAATAGAACGTCCTTCCCAAATCTGGATGAATATTCGAATCAGAATCGAGTGATAATGACTGATTTCCGAAATAACGTCCTTCCAAAATGCCGAATATTCGAATCAGAATCGAATGATGATGATGATCGACTCCAGAAATGAACGTCCTTCCCAGATGTTAGCGATGGATGATTTCGATGATAAAATGATTTTCAGGAGGAATATACTCAAATTCAATGGAATGTTTCGGAGAGATATGAATGATTTATTGAACTGAGTTAAATTGAATATTGATCTTTGAAAACTTTACAAGACGGTTGTTCGCTAATTCCTTGTCAATGATTCTAAGTATAACGTAAGATTGAGGTCTGTGCCCCGATCGCGAAGAAGGTGCCGAGTGGCGGTGGGCGCACGATTAAATAACCTCGGTCCGGGACACCCCCGCGTCACCGCTGTCACACCCGCGACTTGTCTCCCCACTCTCATAACCTAATTCCTTTCTTTGATTGACTAATTAGATATTCCTAATTTCATAGTTTTACAATAATTTTGACATCTTAATTTCTTAATACTTAAACTTTATCGTGAATTTTATGAACATACTATTATGTATCTATATGTAACACGGCACGGTTTTAGCAGTGGGCGGGATAAATAATGATTCACTGCCTTCTTATCGCGTCTCACATGGGCAGCTTCACGCTACTGCCCGACTCGCGTACATAGTGGTATACTATCAGTTACAAATACATCACAACTTCTCCCCTTGTTTAATAATAAACCTCGGGGAACGCCGCAAAGGTGGTTTGACTAATTGGTTTACGTGCCGTTTATGCAATTTCCCCGCGTCTCTCTTGACTATGAACGTCGACGGAGCAGTTTGCTTAACAATTTCCCCAGAGACTCGCTTTTGCTCTCGTACTCCGTGGGCGTACATATAAACGTTGTCGCCCACGTCGATATTGATATAACGGCTGCCGGGTCTCGCGACTATTTGGCGCCTTTGTTGGTCTTCTACATACTTAGATACGCTTGGACTTAGGCAGTCGAATCGTGTGTAACGAACTTGCATCACGATATAAATGTTCCGATTTTAATTCTAATAGAAAGATTCTAGTCAAATGTTCCGTCTGATATAAAGACTCTAATCGGATTTATACCTCGTTATAAATAGTTCAAATCAATACGTAAAAGACTCACGCTTGAGCGCAGGAGGCTCCTCCCAAAGCAAACAAAGGGGGAATTAGCTTATTGGAGCATTTTTACCACCAATAGCCCCATGGTTTGTGGTTTTAACCCCTCCGTTGCCGAGGGATAAGTAGGGATGATTAGTATATAAGACACAGTCAATTTAATCAATTTAATTCAGTCACCATCGAACCGTTGTACGGACAACGCTGGGCTACACGCCTGTCAAACTCATCGAAGCCAGCTATACTGAAAGTCAGAGTTCATAGCTCGTGCGGCGATTCAGTAGAAGCTGCGTCTTCTAAGTAATTAAAATAATAGTCTCAACGATATTAATTCTCCGGATTCTAATTACGGTTTGAGCTCATAAAAGCACAGTTATATGTAACGTCGTTTATAATAAAACAATTAACGTGTGAAAAACAATGTGAGTATTGTGATGATACCTTTCGTGTTGTCTCCCAATGCTGGGTCGATCTGGGGAGTAAGCGGGGGTGACGGGAAGGGGGAAATAACGGTCCGAAGTTTTGTGTAGAAAACTAAAATATTATATTCTTCAATAGGTCGACGTGGCAAAAATAACAGGTGAAATGATAATCGGGGAGGGAAATGAGAAAAGAGCTTAACAGCGTTAATCGAATTTAACAATCGAATAAAACAAAATAATAGGGGGAACGGAATAGTCAAATAATAATCGCAATAACTGACTGGAAAAGCTTATACAAAAAAAACTAGGTTTATCATAAATATCGGGACGGCAGGGGGTTGGGGTCGGTCGCACGGAAAAAGGGGGGCTTGCCGGTGAAAACTCTACACAAAAAAACCTCGATCGGGCTAAGATCGAAACTCAGGAGAAAAATAAGAATACTCCAAAAAAAAATAATGAAACTCGAAAAATGATTAAACTCAAAATAAATTGTCAATTGTTGTTTTTGGGCGCCAGCTACTTTCTCGGCGTAGCACCGTAACTCACAGAAAAAAAAAGAAAGACAATAGGCAAATTTGCGCGGCACGCGGCTAGCAAGGAACGGGGGGGGGGAGGGGGATGAGACTTCTCAGGTCGGGGACACTGTTCCAGGGCTTCTTGACAAATTACCTCGGCACACAAACTGGTAAAAATTACAATAATAAAAATCGGTAAATACTCGCAAAAATGCGTCTCGGGGAACGGGGAAAAATAATAATAACTTATAGGAACGCACGCGGAAAAATCCCGCGAATACCACCACTCACGCGCACGTGTTCGGATAACTTAGAAATGTCGGCGCACGTGGCGGCCGGTACTCGACGGTCGAAAAAGTCACAATAAAAACGCTTACAATTTCCAAAAAAGAGGGCACGGGTAAATGTTCAGGTGTCGGGAAGATGGGAAAAATCGAGAAAGGGGCAGGCGGGGGAAAACTTATGCGCTACTCACGCAACCTGGTCACTCGTAAAATATCGGTTACAAAACCGTCCGATATTTTCCTCGATATTTTCCTCGGTCTATCCTGGTCGTCATAAATCTCCGTGTACAATTCCAAATTCGTATCCTGGGGTATCGCTTATCGTCTGTACTCTCCGGGATGGAGTCTTGCTCTCGACGGGGACAGCCGAGTCGTCTTAAAATGTCCTTATTATCTCTTAATATTGTCGCTCTGATCACACACACACTCTCTTTCACACGCCTGGGCTCGAAGTGATGTCGGCCGTGCTTCTTCCGGCTTCTTCTCCGACCTTAGGGTCGGTCGTGCAAGTGAGCGTAGGGATGTCGGTTTCTGATTGGCTGGTTTGGGGACTGGCTGCTGGTGGGCGTCGGGATTGGCCGCGCGGCCGTGCGAATATTTCGTCGCGACGGAAGACTCGTCGCGACGTACGGCGCGCGCATCCTCGTCATCGATTTGCCCATCGATCGACGAGCAGTTCTTGGCGACGGGAGGTGGCGGTTCCATGCGGCGAGTTGGCGAAGTGTCTCCTGTGACAGATCGCGGCCGAATAGTGTGTTTACCCGGGCGACACACCTCGTCGGTTTACACTCGGCAATCCGAGCCGAGAGGGTGTCGCCGGGTTCTTCAGTGCCTGTGGACGAGTCGGGAAGGATGCTCCGACTCGTCGGAATTTTTTCCCGGGGCTGTCGGTGTCGGACTGAGATTTTCGGACTGGTCTTCAATTTTGAGGTTAGTGCTTGAGAGGTCTGGCTGCGTCTCAATTGTTGGGCTGTTTAGGTTGTTGGGGTCGATCAGTGGTGCGCAGGGGTTCAATTTCCCTCCTGGATGGTCTGCGATGGCTGCGATGGGTCTGCGGTGTCTTCGATGGGTCTGCGGTGGCTTCGATGGGTCTGCGGTGGCTGCGCTGGGTCTTCGGTGGGTGCATCGGAGGGCTGACGGGGCCTTCGATAAGTGAGTTTGAGGTCTGACGGGGAGGTAGGGGATGAAGGTCAGTCAGGGAAAGGGGTTAACAAAGTTACTAATCGTTGCTTAAATTGTAGTCCTAATTCCGGTTTATTCCCTAGGTGAGTGGTGGGACTCCGAGCCAGGCAGCGGAAGGAAATTGTGACGTGCCACGTCACAACTCCCCCCCACTTGCCGAAAGTTCGTCTCTCGACAACTTGAGCAACATTCATACTGGGGGTGTACGGGGGTGGGTCTCGGGAAAAGGGGAAGAGGTTGGGACTGGCGGGTTGGCAAATGTAAAGGGCAGTCTTGTAATCGTAATAATACCGTTCTTTTTCAGTCTTATACTCTCCTTTGCATCGTGGTTACAACTAGACCCTCTTTGCAATTAGGAGACAAAATCTTTGTACTGTGGTCATTTTGGACCCAAATAATAAACGAAAGAAAACAAAATAACATGATTGGCCTCCTGGTGGCAAGTACTGGGGGGTGGGGGATTCATAAGAAAAAGAACGGGACGGGGAGTGACATTATAATCAGGGGAATAGCGGATCAAAGGGTGAAAAACTAATATACAGCGTAGGGAAAAAAGGGTTCAGAAAAATTCTGTTTAGCGAGGCGGTCTGGGGCGGTCTTTGATGCGGGTCGGGCATTTTTGGCAATTGGTGGCCGGGGGGGTGGGGACTGACTGGGCTCTGGTTTTTTTTCGGGGGTGGGTTTCTGGGAAGGGAGAGGGCAAATGATTTCTCCACGTATGGTCTCGAATTAAACTTTACTTAATACTGCTCGTATAATTCACAAGCTCTTTAATAAACTTCTCGAGTGTTACTGGGTAAGTAGCACGAGAATCTGAGAAACGAAATAACAAGAAACGTAGTGAACGTGCTTAACTTCGCACTGACAGTGCCTTACATAATCGGGAGTCGTATCCGGGGACGTGCAATGGTCAGGTGGGGGTCCTTTGGGAAATTCTATATGTCATATCTTGACCTTTGGGAATTTTGGGAACTCTGGGAAGACCCTGTACTTAATGTACACTCTGAGGGTCCTATACTCAGTGTACTTTGGAAACTTCGAAGGCTTATGGGGCTAGCAGGGGAACGGGGGTAGGTTTGGGGATATTGAGGGTTGATTCCGGGGCAGCAGGGGACACGCAGGTCGAGAGTGGGCCACGCTCGGAATTTTGGGGGCGGTGATACAAGGGAATTGGGGTGAGGAAAGGGTACTCGAGGGGTTTTAGGTACTGGGTCAGGCGGTCGGGGACTTATGAATCTCGGGATCCTTGGGGTGAGTCTTCTGCCTCTTGGAGTGCGGTGTTCGACGCGATACGCGCAAATGTTGTTTGCCGGGAAACGTCGCGGGAAAAACCGCGGATCCAAGAACTTCCTCAATGCTGGGACTTCTGGGCAGGGAGCAGGGCACGGTACGGGGTGTGCCATGAGAGGGGGTATGTGAGAGGTGGAGGAAAAGGAAGGGGACGTAAAACCAGATTCTGGGGATTTCGTATTACTCCTATTTTTATAGGCGGACTTTCTTACGATTGGGGAAGCTTTGGGGTGATAACGGGGTTCGGTTTGGTCTGACTTATTTTCCGAAAGTCTGGGGGAAACGGGGTTAACAGGGCTTGACTTTGATATACTGTTTTTTACAAAGGGGCTGGGACTTACTTGAAACTCGTCGGGTGAGGTCTTCTCACCCACGACTGGACTGTAACTCGGACCTCGCTTTAGCGCAGCGGCCTTCAGCCGCTTTGCTCTCTGAAGACGGGAGATCGACGTTAGCTTTACTAGAAATTTTTCTCCCGCTTCAGTCCGATTTCCGGTTACTCTCGATATAAACTTTTCTAATTGGGTCTGGGGTTTCTCCTTTCGGACTGTACTGGGTGTTGGGGGTAAACTTAAGCAAACGGAAGGGGACTCTGTTGTCGGGGCGGGGGTGACTGGGTTCGGGGGCAACTCTGGATTCACTGTCTCCTCGCTGAGGTCTATTAACAATCCTTCTGATTCGAAATTTGAGGTAACGGTAGGGACTTCTACTATTGGGGCGGGGGTTGGTTCTACGGTATTTGGGGGAGGGTGGGGACTATCATTTTGACCGGGGCTTCTGTTATATTTTACGGAGGTCTGTTCTTTATTACGTTCGGCGAGTGCCACTCTTAGGGTGCACGGGGCTGCCGAACCACGTTCGTCTTTTAACGGATCCCATTCCGTGGGCACTTCCGGGAATCGTCGGCGGACGATGGAACGTAAATAACGGTCGATCATTTCGTCCCTCGTGCCGTATGCACTCAAACCAGCTTGGTCACATAATCTGAGTAAATCTGTTACATTGGGGAGGGCCTGTAGCGTGCGAAAAATTTGGTCAATCTGGGCTTGGGTTTCGGTAGTGGGGGCAGGGCGTATGGGGGCAGCAAGGGTTAACGGGGTTGCGGGTTTGGGTCGGGCGGGTTGTGTTTTGGACGTAGTGATGCAGGGCGACAGGGCTGGGGTAACTTGTACATGGGAGTTAAGGTGTTCCATGGCAAAATAGATGCAATAATCAGGGTGTGTATGGGCGAGGGGGGGTGTACTTACTTGCCAACAATAGAATTCGCGAGTGGTGGTAATTCGCGAAACAGCGGCAAAAAAAAAGGAACAATTATTCAATATAGGGGGTACAAGGGGGGGGGGGGGGGGGGTATGTTCTGTGCCGAGGTGAGCACTCTTTATCGGCTTCAGAAAAAAAAATCCCCACTCGAGGAGCGAAAGGGTCGCTGCCCTCGAGGATACTAAATTAAAAAGAAAAGTTAATTAATTTAATTTTTTTTTCTGATATTACAGGGCCCCACGTTGGGCGCCACTTTGTGATGATACCTTTCGTGTTGTCTCCCAATGCTGGGTCGATCTGGGGAGTAAGCGGGGGTGACGGGAAGGGGGAAATAACGGTCCGAAGTTTTGTGTAGAAAACTAAAATATTATATTCTTCAATAGGTCGACGTGGCAAAAATAACAGGTGAAATGATAATCGGGGAGGGAAATGAGAAAAGAGCTTAACAGCGTTAATCGAATTTAACAATCGAATAAAACAAAATAATAGGGGGAACGGAATAGTCAAATAATAATCGCAATAACTGACTGGAAAAGCTTATACAAAAAAAACTAGGTTTATCATAAATATCGGGACGGCAGGGGGTTGGGGTCGGTCGCACGGAAAAAGGGGGGCTTGCCGGTGAAAACTCTACACAAAAAAAACCTCGATCGGGCTAAGATCGAAACTCAGGAGAAAAATAAGAATACTCCAAAAAAAAATAATGAAACTCGAAAAATGATTAAACTCAAAATAAATTGTCAATTGTTGTTTTTGGGCGCCAGCTACTTTCTCGGCGTAGCACCGTAACTCACAGAAAAAAAAAGAAAGACAATAGGCAAATTTGCGCGGCACGCGGCTAGCAAGGAACGGGGGGGGGGGAGGGGGATGAGACTTCTCAGGTCGGGGACACTGTTCCAGGGCTTCTTGACAAATTACCTCGGCACACAAACTGGTAAAAATTACAATAATAAAAATCGGTAAATACTCGCAAAAATGCGTCTCGGGGAACGGGGAAAAATAATAATAACTTATAGGAACGCACGCGGAAAAATCCCGCGAATACCACCACTCACGCGCACGTGTTCGGATAACTTAGAAATGTCGGCGCACGTGGCGGCCGGTACTCGACGGTCGAAAAAGTCACAATAAAAACGCTTACAATTTCCAAAAAAGAGGGCACGGGTAAATGTTCAGGTGTCGGGAAGATGGGAAAAATCGAGAAAGGGGCAGGCGGGGGAAAACTTATGCGCTACTCACGCAACCTGGTCACTCGTAAAATATCGGTTACAAAACCGTCCGATATTTTCCTCGATATTTTCCTCGGTCTATCCTGGTCGTTATAAATCTCCGTGTACAATTCCAAATTCGTATCCTGGGGTATCGCTTATCGTCTGTACTCTCCGGGATGGAGTCTTGCTCTCGACGGGGACAGCCGAGTCGTCTTAAAATGTCCTTATTATCTCTTAATATTGTCGCTCTGATCACACACACACTCTCTTTCACACGCCTGGGCTCGAAGTGATGTCGGCCGTGCTTCTTCCGGCTTCTTCTCCGACCTTAGGGTCGGTCGTGCAAGTGAGCGTAGGGATGTCGGTTTCTGATTGGCTGGTTTGGGGACTGGCTGCTGGTGGGCGTCGGGATTGGCCGCGCGGCCGTGCGAATATTTCGTCGCGACGGAAGACTCGTCGCGACGTACGGCGCGCGCATCCTCGTCATCGATTTGCCCATCGATCGACGAGCAGTTCTTGGCGACGGGAGGTGGCGGTTCCATGCGGCGAGTTGGCGAAGTGTCTCCTGTGACAGATCGCGGCCGAATAGTGTGTTTACCCGGGCGACACACCTCGTCGGTTTACACTCGGCAATCCGAGCCGAGAGGGTGTCGCCGGGTTCTTCAGTGCCTGTGGACGAGTCGGGAAGGATGCTCCGACTCGTCGGAATTTTTTCCCGGGGCTGTCGGTGTCGGACTGAGATTTTCGGACTGGTCTTCAATTTTGAGGTTAGTGCTTGAGAGGTCTGGCTGCGTCTCAATTGTTGGGCTGTTTAGGTTGTTGGGGTCGATCAGTGGTGCGCAGGGGTTCAATTTCCCTCCTGGATGGTCTGCGATGGCTGCGATGGGTCTGCGGTGTCTTCGATGGGTCTGCGGTGGCTTCGATGGGTCTGCGGTGGCTTCGATGGGTCTGCGGTGGCTGCGCTGGGTCTTCGGTGGGTGCATCGGAGGGCTGACGGGGCCTTCGATAAGTGAGTTTGAGGTCTGACGGGGAGGTAGGGGATGAAGGTCAGTCAGGGAAAGGGGTTAACAAAGTTACTAATCGTTGCTTAAATTGTAGTCCTAATTCCGGTTTATTCCCTAGGTGAGTGGTGGGACTCCGAGCCAGGCAGCGGAAGGAAATTGTGACGTGCCACGTCACAGTATATACAACCTTTGTCTCCTCGTTACAACCTTAACCCTCGTTTAAATAAGCTCGAATAACCGCGCCGATGTATCGTAGACAGCGATCATATAAAACCCATAAAACTATAGTGTAAATAAGCGAGGTTTCCGTCCCCAGTGTAAAGGGCTGCCCTGCCTTGACCCGAAAGGAGAAACCGATAGTGTTGCGCTCTCCCTTACACTCTCACGAGTTGAGCTGGACGTAACACGTGTTCGTATCTTGCGATTGAACATAATGCTCGCCGAGCTTATGTTCCTTTACCTGTGGTGAGGTGCGGAAAATTCCTGTAGTCGAATAAAAACGCATTCGCCGCGTATTCCACACACTTCCCCTCTTTCATTATTTTCTTCACCTTGCTCTTGAAGGTTTATATGAAATTTTCCGCAGCCCCGTTCGTGGCTGGATGATGCGGAGGCGAAAGTGTATGCTCAATTTTGCTTACTCTTAGGAATTCTGTAAATTCTACCCTTCTGAACTGCGGACCGCCGTCTGTAACGCAGTGAATTGGCAACCCGTAGCGAACAAAAAAATTTTTGAATTCTTTAACCTTTCTCTTCGCATCCGTATTATTCTTACAATTTATAATTTCGGGCCACTTACTGTGCGCGTCAATTATAATAAGGTACTTGTCGCCTTCGAATTTTGCATAGTCACAATGTATGCGTCCTGTAACGGCTCCAGCCTCTTATTACTTTTCTCCTTCGCAGCGGTATTACTTTTCCGCTGCGTTCTAATACGCAGAAGCCCTCCCGGGTTATCCGCATCCGGCCGCACGGCTTAGAGCCGTGAGACAGGCCTTATCGCGAGCGTCGCGACACTCTGTCGCGACTTTGTCCCTTTGTGAAGCGCGCGTCAGGCCCTCGGCTTCACGCCCGCTTCACGTCAGTCCAGCTCAGACCTCGGTACGGTACACTCTCCCGAATAATACGCTACGATTAATAAACGAGCAATTACATTTTACATCTTCGTTCAAACTATCATTTCATACCCGCAACCGACCATCCGTCTCAGTCCCCATACTTTATTTGGCCACGGCCAGGTCGTTAGTGGCGTTTTATTTGGGGTTTTCCTCTCTATCAAGCAAGTTCTACAGTTGTTCGCCAAATCTTCTATCGCGGCGTCGATTCCTGGCAAATATACATAGGAGCGCGCAAACATTTTCATCTTAACCATTCCAAAATGAGTTGCATGAATCTCGTTTAAAATTACCGCTCGCATTGATTCTGGGATGCACGCTCGCATTGATTCTGTTACATGCCGAATTACATTTTTGAGAGTTCCGTCTCTCTTACTTTCTGTTTCGAACATCTTACTGTCAAAGGCCGTCGCCTTTTCTTCGAAAAAATTAATAAATGATCGTATGGGGTCATACATATCTGATAAGTCCGTGGTGGGGAGTCGCGACAGAGCATCTGCATTCGCATTTTATCGGATATTACGTGTTCTATTGTATATCTGAATCTGGAAAAAAATAAGCATAATGCTGCAGTCTGTTCTCTGCCGTTTGTGGTATTCCCTTTCGTGATCCAAAAATGAACTGTAATGGCTTATTATCTGTTCGCAGGATAACCTCTTTTCCGAAAACAAATTGATAAAAACGCTTGAACCCGAAAATAATGGCCATCGCCTCTTTGTCGATGATTGCGCGTTTTGTTTCTGTCGTCGGGATTCTCTTAGACGCGTACACTGCTGTTCGTGAATGCCTGGTCAGTTTTCCTATAGCAGCCCTATTTAGATCGTCCAGGCATTCATGAACAGCACCGTACGCGATCGGTCTCTCCGTACCGTCTTTGTATCTGTGCGACAGAATTGCAGATAACCCGTAGTCTGACGCATCACACGCTAGGATTAATTGTTCTTGGGGTTGAAATGTGCTAAAAAATCTGGCGCGATTAGTTCGTTTTTTACCCAATTAAACGCCTTTTCGCACGATTCGTCCCAATTTGGTTTTTTCTTACTAAGTAAGTCGTATAAAGGCTTTAAGTTTATCGACCGATCTTTCAAAAAGCTTCCGTAAAATTCACATGGCCTAAGAACGACGCTAGTTCTCTGTCATTTTCCGGTCGCGGGGCATCGACCATCGCCTTTATTTTTTACTTCGATTTGTGCAACCTTGTTTTGTCTATAGTGAAGCCTAAAACTTCGATACTTGGTTCCATGAATTTACATTTACTTGCGTTTAATCTTAAGTTATAATTCGCTAATCTTTCGCACACTTTTTTTAAATTTTCGCGATGTTCTTTTTCGGTCTTGCCTGTAACGTATATGTTGTCTAGATACGCGATAACCCCATCGATTCCGCGCGAGAATTCGTCCATTCTGCGTTGAACGTCCGCCGGTGCCGGTGAAACCCCTTCGGGTACTTTCGTGTACCCGATATTCGTGTACCTATATAACCCTTTGTGGGTTCTGATCGTTAACAGTTCCGCGCTGCTCTTATCAACGGGAAATTGCATATACGCATGCCTTAAGTCGAGTTCGGAGAAAGAGACGCCACCTTTTAGTTTAGCAAAAATGTCATCTGCAGTATGAAGCGGATATTTATCAATATAATGTTCGGATTTAAGGTTAATTTGAAATCACCGCAAATGCGAACTTCCCCGTTTCCTTTCAATACGGGAACGATAGGCGTAGCCCATTCCGCGACCTCTACCAGCTCCAAGTGTCCGAAGTTTACTAATTTTTCTATCTCTTTCTCAACCAGCGGCTTAAGAGCGTGAGCCACATGACGGCATTTCAACGCTACAGTGTTCTCTCTCAAGTGTATTTTGGTAGTACTTTTGTTGTACATACCCGGCCAATCCTCAAACAGAACTTTGTACTTTGCAGTTATATAGTCGTGCAAGTCGTCATCTAGCTTATTAACTTCGAGTGTATTTCACTTTGAACTGCTCTAACCATTGTCGCCCTAATAAAGCCGGGCCCGAGCCTGGCAAGACAAAGCATTTTACTAGTTTTTCCGAATTATTGAAAATTGCTTTCAGATCAACTAATTCGCCTATTGGCACTAGTGGTTGTCCACCATAAGTCTTTATGTGTTTTTGAAATTCGGATATCTTCAAAATAATTATCGTACATTTTCTCAGATATCACGGCGGCATAAGTGCCGGTGTCAATTTCGAAATTAATATTTTTACCGTTGATATTAACTGGAACTGTCATGGGGACTATACCTGAGGACCCTATTGCATGATTATATAAGTACGCGTTGGTTCCTTTATTCCTATACTTGACTTCGGCTTAACCAAAGTCCGCAGCGTGCTTACTTAAATTTTCACATTTGTTACCTTGCTTAATCGTGAAAAAATCGTGTTCGTGGTCGTGGTCTTCGTCGTATTCGCTATGTGACGACATGTTTTTACGCTATTTAGAGGCTTAGATGCGTTTCCTCCGTCGCTCTTCCACACCTTCGCTAAATGCCCTTTCTTATTACATATGTGACACGCATACTCGCGGAACCGACTCTCCCGGTTGATATGGCCTTCCTTGCCACAGCAATAGCACGACACGTTCCCCTCGCTCTTCGACGGCGCATCACCCGATCGCTGCTGCTGCTCTTGGTTTTGTCTGTAACGGCCGCCCGTGTTGTTCGCTCTTCCCCCTCTACCGCTGCCTCGTTGATACTGCTGCTGCTTTGGTCCGCTTTGCATTGCGTATACCTCGGTTTTCGTGTTTTTCTGATCCAGAGCACTGTTTTTTGTTGCCGCGCTCTTCACGGCTGCTTCCCGCGCTGTTGCGATATCTAGCGCCTTTGGTAATGTTAATTCTCTCTCTTCGAATAGTTTGATTTTAATGTCTTGATCCCTCACCCCGCACACGAACTGATCTCTTAGTGCGTCGTCTAGTGTTTCAAAATTGCAATTCAGCGCGAATTTCGTTAGGCGCGCTGCATAATCTGCAATCGTTTCGTTATGATCTTGTTTGGTTGTGTGGAACGTGCATCGTTCCATCACCACCGACGGCTTTGGCTTTAAATGGCTGGACATGGCCGTCATGATTTCCACGTACAACTTAGTGGTGATTTTTGCTGGGGCGATCAGTTTTCTGAATAATGCGTGGGCATTGTCGCCCAAGCGTGTCATTAATGTTGCTACTTTTAGCTTATCATCTGTTATGTTTTTTGTTATAAAGTAGTAATCCAACTTTTCTTCAAACAGCTCCCAGTCGTCGTCCATTTGGAATTTGGAATTATTGTTTCCGTCGGCCATGTCGCTGTTGTAGTCTGACCCGGCGGGATCTATTTCCACTTGGTCTCGTGTATCCCCACCTCCTTGATTTGTCTGTGGTGTGGTGCTTGAAGTCGGCGAGCTCGTCACTACAGCAGTTCCCTCGGTTAACTGCATTCTCGCAATGGGCTCGTTCCTTTCCGCACCCTCGCTTCTGCCGGGCTTGGCGTTTGTTTCCGGGTCGACTTTTCCCACGTGGCTATCAGTTACAAATACATCACACATACAAATTTGAATGAAAGCTGTACGAGCTTTCGTTGCGAAGTTAAGAATGGTTGACATAAATTTTTATCTTAATATTTATCTGATTATTTCCCTGAATTTTTGTGTTAATGGTTTTACATCTCTTCCCTATTTTTCGTAATTTTTCATATTTTTCTCCGTTATTTGCTATTTGGTTATTTGTTTATTATCTATTATTTTTATATTTATTCCTTTTCATAATCTTATTTACCTTCTATTCTGAATGTTGTCAGGACGATGGGACTTAATTTTTTACTTCTTATGCTTGGCTCTATTTCCTCTATCTCCCGAATCTATTGTTAATACTTTCCAAAAATGCAATGCTAATCCCCTGTTTTCATTCCTTAACTTGATTTGCATTTATTCCTTCATTTCTTATTTCATCTATGATCCTCCTGGACTAAAGGATGATCTATCATTCATCGATATTCACCGTCCAGGAGGTGCTGCACTCATTACGCCCAACAACCACTCTCAGCATCGTGCCCATCGTGACACGCGCCGTACAAGCAGGCCCTATGTTCGACATCTGTGAGGAGCGTTCTGCCGACATCCTTATTTGCATTTTTACGCCTTAGGTTACCGAGCTTCATACAGTTGATTTGCTTCGTACAGTCGCTTCCGTACATCAACCTAACTCATCTGAAGGCTAATTATTTTTACCAATGGATGATTTTTCCATTTGGTATTTTATATATTTATAGGATACTTGTTGTGGTTCCAGGATTCTTGACGTCAATGGTTAGAACATAATTGTGTTTCTGCAATAAACGTAATATATTTTCATCTTATGGGTTCAAAGCTATTATTTACAAAGCTCTCACCTGCAATAAACGAAACGACATTTAATGTTCGTAAACCAGAATGTCTATTATTAATCACAGGTGATTAATATTAATGTGAGCTCAAGCTCAACTGACACGTGCGTCGTCTTTGGTTGTGTTCTACATTTCTCTATCGCCGTCTACTGTACCGACACTCGGTACTCGAGAGCGCGGCACCATTTAAAGGAATATATTTCCTTTACATATTTATCGAAACTTTGAGTTCGACAAATTAAACAATGGTAATTCTTCCGATGTCTATTTTTAGCTATTTAATAAATTTTAAATTTTTTGGTTGATTAACCATTCGCCTGATGAAAATGTCTGCGAAATATTTTGGAAAATTCGCAGGACGTAACAATGTAAAAGAAAGCAGACGGTAAAATGCATCCGGCATTTTACTACTCCAGACGAACGACAGACAGCGAATCGATACTGCACAGTTTTGAACTCGAGACTCTTGCGATAGTTTACGCTTTGGAACGATTCGGTATCACGATCACGATCACGATCACGATCACGATCACGATCACGATCACGATCACGATCACGATCACGATCACGATCACGATCACGATCACGATCACGATCACGATCACGATCACGATCACGATCACGATCACGATCACGATCACGATCACGATCACGATCACGATCACGATCACGATCACGATCACGATCACGATCACGATCACGATCACGATCACGATCACGATCACGATCACGATCACGATCACGATCACGATCACGATCACGATCACGATCACGATCACGATCACGATCACGATCACGATCACGATCACGATCACGATCACGATCACGATCACGATCACGATCACGATCACGATCACGATCACGATCACGATCACGATCACGATCACGATCACGATCACGATCACGATCACGATCACGATCACGATCACGATCACGATCACGATCACGATCACGATCACGATCACGATCACGATCACGATCACGATCACGATCACGATCACGATCACGATCACGATCACGATCACGATCACGATCACGATCACGATCACGATCACGATCACGATCACGATCACGATCACGATCACGATCACGATCACGATCACGATCACGATCACGATCACGATCACGATCACGATCACGATCACGATCACGATCACGATCACGATTATGTAAGAATACCGAGCCTTTTGAATGGAACGTGACGATATGTCAAGGACAAGATCCTGAAATAGTCGAGCTTCGGGCTAAAGTTGAACAATCGGAAGACAAGTTTTATGAGATGAAAAATGGTCTCGTGTACTGTAAGTATAGCGACAGGTTGTTATTTTATGTGCCGGAACAGATGGAGAGGAATGTCTTGTATAAGTACCACGACGAGCTAGGTCACGTAGGTGCCGAAAAGTCGGTGCAAGCGATTCTCGAAAACTATTTGTTCCCGAAGATCCGTAAGAAGGTAGATTGTCACATTAAAAACTGCCTCAAGTGCATCGCGTTTTCTCCGGTAAGTGAAAAAGTCGAAGGTTTGATACATCCGATTCCCAAAGGCAACGTTCCTTTCGGCACCTTACACGTCGATCATCTGGGACCGATAGATATGAAAAGATTGATTAAGCAGCATCTGTTGGTTGTAATAGATTCCTTTACGAAGTTTGTGAAACTTTATCCGACTAAGACGACATCTAGTAAGGAAGCTATTAGTGGTTTGCAAAAATATTTCGAGCATTGTTCGCGATCAACGACGATAATTACGGATAGAGGTAGTTGCTTTACGAGTGTTGAGTTCGAAGATTTTATGAGTAGCAACGGAGTCCAGCACATTAAAATTGCTACAGGCTCACCGCAGGCCAATGGCCAGGTGGAAAGGGTTAACAAGGACTTTGACGCCGATGTTAGCCAAACTGCCAGACGATTCAGCGGGCAAGTATTGGTATAAGGTTATTGCCGATGTCGAGTGGGCGTTGAACAATTCAGTTAGTAAAGCCACGGGCGAGACGCCGAGTCGATTGTTGTTCGGCGTGAAACAACGCGAAAAGTCCGCCGATAATTTACGCGAGTATGTATGCGACGAAAACGAGCTAGCACGTTCTGATGCCGAGGATATCCGAGAGCGCGCATCCGATAGGATTTTACGTTCGCCAACTTCAGGAGACTCAGCAGAGTCTCGGGACAAGTACATTAGCGCGAGTCTGCCGGGACGCTTTTACTCCACGAGTCGCTGTATACACTACACTCGTTTCTTTCTACTCATTTCATAAAAAACGTTGCGGGAATATCAATAAAATAGCAATTTTATATTTATGATACGACTGCGCTCTATTCATTTTTCTTATTGTGTATGCTCGTTTAATTCGCGTTCCCGTGTGTTTTCATTCACAAACCTTTCTATACAGCTGAAATGGTTTTCCGACGTCGTCGTTAGTACTCACGTATACGCGCACACACCTATATGCTGCATATGCTGCAGGGACACAGCCTGTATGTCCCTGCAGGCGCGTTCACATCGCAGCCTACAATATGGCGGAGCGTACTACTACCAACTGCTTTATCTCCGCGTACGACAAATTGTGTAATATGAAAATGTGCCCTAAGGTTTTTGAGGATGTTGAATCTAATATTGTTGAATATCATTTAGACAAATGATCGCCGAATATGGATTTGCAACAAACTTAGTCAATACTGTTATTTAGGTACAAGAACAATATTGTCGCTAAGAAATTGTTACTAAATATTGTTTGAACTGCAAATTCATAAATATGATCCTAGGACACCCAACTTGGTAAATATTGTTATTTATGTAAAAGTACAATATTTTCGGTAAGAAATTGTTACTAAATATTGTTCAAACTATAAATTTCCGACAGTATTCTGGTTCCATATTTGTGTTTATTAGTTTATTGATTTCTTTATTTAATAACGAGGGACTGCTAATCCATCGTATTGACTTTTCTCTTGGGACGAAAATCCTTCGGATCTCCTCTACGCCAAAATTAGTTTTAAACAACTAAATTTCTTACTTCATAAAGAATTCAAAAATTATAAGGTTATTATTAATGGTTACAAAGGTTGTTCACGACAAAACCGCTCTCGTGGCGGACTTAATATTTGCCGCCTTTTCGGAGCACCGCGGACTACCGAAAGGACGGCAGAGTCCTACCAGCTACCGTGTCGCGAGCACGCGTCACGGCTACTTACAGCATACTATCTCTCAATCGCTTTGTTAAGTTACAATAAATGCTTTGTTATTATTGTTAACGTTACCATCGCTTCTGTGCTAATTATTCCGCCAACCCTTTCCTCTGCGCTATCGCGTCGCATTACCGGCGTTATCACATAACATAGGTTTTGACAAAATTTAACTCTCTTATTGATAATCATGTGAGAGGCGCGAGACTTCCTGCGGTGCCGCGCTGGCGTGCCCGCTGCCTGGCAACTCAGGTAATTGTTCGAAAGTGTTCATAAAATTTCCTTTCGTGAACTGAAACTTGCTGTATGAGCGTCGATTATTGTTTACATTAACCTATTGTTGAGTCTAATAACCAAGCTCGAAAATAATTTGTTTATTCTTATTTATCCTTAATTTAAGAATAATCAGGAATTATTTTTTTGTCTTGTTTAAGTAGTTGTAGCGACCCAGGTTATCGATCGTTCGCGCGATATTTCGACTCCAAATCGGTAGCGCGCGACACCTGGCTACTATTGGCAACCACGCGAGTTTGGACTCACGGAATCCCGATTTCCGGAGTCAGTCAGCGACTTGGCGATACCAAGTCAACGTCGAGCTCCACGACCTCGAAGGCAATCGTTTGTGACGCGCCTGTGCCCACAACCGAAACTCTGTACCATACTAAATAAAGTTACTATAATTTAGAGTAAACCCGACGCTCTCAATCACGCCAAGTTACTTATCCCTACATTGGTGACCCCGACGTGATCTCTGTTGTAACTTTCGCGTGTGTGAACCTCGCGTGTACCTCGTGTGTGTCGCCGAAAGCCTGCGCATCGCCGAGCGTCTGGACGTACGCTGCGCGGGTGGCAACGAGACATTTTATTTTTATTTGTTTTCCTCTTTCCGGTATAACGACGTGCGGGTGCGACGAATATGACCGACAATAAAGGTGCGGGTTTTTCCGGAGGCGGCGAGACGGGAGACAGGGCGCCTGAGATTCGGCTGGACCCTCCCACGCCAACCGGAGCCGAGATTGAGCGGATGATTCAGGACCGGGTGCAACAGCAAGTGGCCGCCGAGTTGCAGCGGATTCAACTCCAAAATCAGCCACCGCCGGTCCAAGCTTTACAACAGGCACAGCAGTTCGGAGCAGCTCATTTCGAGACCAACGCGGTAAAGATTAAATCTCCCGTATTTTGGCCGGACGATCCGCAGTTGTGGTTTAGCCAGCTCGAAGCGTCGTTTCGCATGTGTCGTGTCACGAGCGATAACACGAAGTACGGCACCGTGCTCTCATACCTCGAAGCGGCATCGGCACAGGAGGTAAAAGACATTATTACTAATCCGCCGGCATTGGAAGCATACGACACGATCAAACGCGCGCTAATCGACCGTTTGTCTCAATCGCAAGCGCAAAATATTCGGTGCATGCTCGAGAGGGAGGAGCACGGGGATCGCAAGCCCTCGAAGATCTTACGAAAATTGAAAGAGCTCGCAGGAACGGCGGTCAACGACGATTTCGTTAAAGCTGTGTGGCTCAGTCGATTGCCGACAAAGGCACAGGAACTTCTGGCAACACAGCAAGCCGCGACGACGGAGGATTTGGCAAAGTTGGCCGACAAGATACACGAGATTCCTTCGGCTCTCGCGACGGCGAGCGTAGCTACGAGCTCCGCGGTAACAACACCGGGCTTGAGCGATGAGGTCAAAGAGCTACGTAAACAAATCGCCGCCTTAGCATCGAGAATTCCTAAGAACGGTAACCGGCGCGGCAGATCGCGGTCGAAATCTCGGAGCCGCCAGCAACGTGGTAATACTCCCGGGAGAGATAATCGACGCGGTCGCGACGACAGCGAGAACGACGATTGGTGTTTCTATCACAATCGTTTCAAGGATGACGCGAGAAACTGTCGACCCGGGTGTAAACATCCGAAGTCACAGAATCAGGGAAACCCCCCAGGGAATCGCTAATGGCGGTAAGCGATACCGTCGTATCTGGCCGCTTGTTTATTACCGATAAGACCTCTAAAATCCGATTTTTAATTGATACGGGCTCGGACCTGTGCGTCGTTCCACGGTCGTTGGCGCGCGGGTACAATAGGAAATCCGAGTATACGTTATTCGCGGCTAACGGTAGCCCGATCGCGACGTATGGTACTATTTCTCTCTCGTTAAATCTCGGTCTTCGGCGCGACTATACATGGCGTTTCGTAGTGGCCAGCGTTACGAAACCAATAATCGGAGTAGACTTCCTTGGATTTTACGGTTTACTCGTCGACGTTCGAAATCATCGACTCCTTGATTCCATTACGAACCTCTCAACGCAGGGGTCACGCGTCTCGGGCGTGTCAGTTGCTCAGATCAAATCTGTCGTTGGCTCCTCCCAATATCTCGACCTTTTGAGGCAGTTCCCGCGCCTAACTAGGCCAGACGGAATGTTCACCGAAATCCAGCACTCGACAAAGCATCACATTAAGACCACCGATGGCCCACCCGTATCCTGCAAGCCGCGGCGACTCGCGCCGGATAAATTAAAAATCGCTCAGGGTGAGTTCGAAGCAATGGCGAAAATGGGCTTAGCGCGACGGTCAAAAAGCAGCTGGTCTTCACCACTTCACCTTGTGCCGAAGAAGGAAACGGGCCAGTGGAGGCCGTGTGGAGACTATCGCGCGCTAAATGCACGGACTATTCACGACAGCTACCCACCGCGGAACATTCAAGATTGTACCGCAGATCTCGCGGGCAAGAATATTTTTTCGAAAATCGACCTCGCGCGTGCATTCAATCAGATACCGATGGCTCCTGAGGACATCGATAAAACGGCGATTATCACGCCGTTCGGTTTGTTTGAATTCCCGTTCATGACGTTCGGGCTTCGAAACGCGGGGCAGTCGTTCCAACGATTCATCGACGAGGTGACTGCAGGCCTCGATTTTTGTTTCCCGTATATCGACGATATTCTCGTTGCGTCGCGCAACGAGGCCGAGCATTTGCAGCATCTCCGGACTTTGCTCGGGCGCCTCAACAAGCACGGCGTCGTGATCAACGTCGCGAAAACGGAATTCGGCAAGTCGGAGGTCGTGTTCCTGGGTTTCACGGTCTCAGCCACCGGCGTTAAACCGCTTGCAGAGCGAGTGAAAGCTATCACCGACTTCAAGGCACCGCCAACGATAAGACAGCTACGAAAATTCTTGGGAATGGTAAACTTTTATCGCCGTTTCGTCCCTCGAGCAGCAGAGCGTCAAGCGCCACTCAATGAGTGCCTCAAAGGACCCAAGGTCACGAACAGTCAACCGATCACCTGGTCACCGGACCTTCAGGAAGCATTTGATGCGTGCAAAGATGGTCTCGCCCAGGCAGCGATGTTGGCGCACCCGGACTCGTCCCTACCGTGGGGGTTGTTCACCGACGCTTCGGACACCGCAATGGGCGCGGTGTTGCAACAAAAATCGACGAACGGCTGGCAACCTTTATCATACTTCACGAAGGGTTTTACACCGGCCCAACGCAAGTATAGTACGTATGACAGGGAGTTATTGGCCATTTACGCGGCGGTTAAATATTTTCGTCATATGCTGGAGGCACGACGTTTCGCGATCTATACGGATCATAAACCGTTAGTATTCGCGTTCCAACAAAAGCTTGATAAATGCTCGCCACGCCAGTTCAGGAACCTTGATTTTATCGCTCAGTTTTCGACAGATATTCGTCACATTGCCGGCGAGGATAATGTTGTCGCGGATACTCTCTCGCGCACCGAAGCCATCGAGAGGCCCGTCGATTTTGAGCAACTCGCCGCAGCACAACAAGACGATGAAGAGTTGCAAAATTTAATCCGATCGAATACGCAGCTGCAGCTCGTCAAGGTACAGATACCAGAGTCCAAGGCCGACATATACTGCGACGTCTCGACAGGAGTGTTACGCCCTTTCGTAACAAGACAGTACAGACATCGGGTGTTCCGATCATTGCACAGCCTCAGCCATCCCGGAGTGAAACCGACGATCAAACTCGTCGCAAGCAAATTCATCTGGCCGTCGCTCAGGAGGGACTGCACTGCCTGGACTCAAGCGTGCATCCCATGCCAGCGATCCAAAGTCACGAGACACACCGTGTCGCCCCTCGGCAATTTCGTGCCACCTAATTCAAGATTCGAGCACATCCACGTCGACTTCGTCGGACCTCTACCGTACTCGCGGGGAGCAAGATTTTGTTTAACGGTGGTAGATCGTTTCACACGCTGGCCAGAGGCGTACCCAGTCGAGGATTCAACCGCGGATACGCTGGCCCGAACGCTGTTCAGCCAATGGATCGCTCGTTATGGAGTACCTATTCGGGTAACGTCTGATCGTGGTCGTCAATTTTTGTCTACACTGTTTCAGGCCCTCGCAAAGCTTTTCGGCGTTAATCATCTGCGGACCACGGCTTACCACCCGGCAAGCAATGGAATGGTCGAAAGGTTTCATCGACAATTGAAGTCAGCGATCGAGTGCCACGAATCTCCGGCATGGGCCGACATGCTGTCCGTCGTGTTGTTGGGGTTCAGAGCCGCTTTCAAGGAAGACGTCAAGTCGACACCGGCAGAGCTGGTCTACGGCGAAACGATCCGCATTCCCAGCGAATTTCTCGCGACGCGTACGACGGGTAGTACAGCGCCCGACAGTAATTTCGTCGAACAGTTACGGCGACATTTTCGCGCGCTTCAACCGGTGCCAGCCTCCAGGCACGGTAGTAAACAAACGTTTATTTTCAAGGATTTGCCCACGGCGTCTCACGTGTTTATCCGTCGCGACGCTGTAAATCTCGCGTTGCAGCAGCCCTACGAGGGTGTTACGTCCTACCCAACTCGTTAGAGTGTAAGGGAGTCAGTAACACAGTCGATCTCTCTTTTCGGGTCAACGCCGGGCAGCGCTTTACACCAGGGACGGAGATCTCGCCTTTTTCACTAATAGGTTTACGATGGAGATGATTACCGCGAGTTTAGGCGATGCCGAAGGACAGGTATACGTAGTAGTGTTTGTTTGAGGAAAGGTTTATTTGTACTCACGTAGATGGTTTAATATCGTTTTATTATCGGCGGTAACTTCGGTTGGTACAATTATTGCGTTCGGGTTGCACAATTCTCCTCCAATAACTTCTCGGTAATACACTTGTTCACTATGTATACTTCAGATCAAATAATGCAAATGAGACTTTATGATTAAGAGAGGATCACTCTCCGTTACAGCCGTACAAGCTACGAACTTTGACTGGCAGAGAGTGTCCGTTAGAAACGTAGAGACTAGAGCCCTTTCGGCTACTCTAGTTCGATGATAACTGAGCTGAAAAGGCTTGTTTCCCTTGATTTATATATTATCCGTGGTCCAGAGACAGTTACGGAAACTAGGTCTCTGTGCCCACAGTGACCCTTGTGCCCACAAGGCTTTAAGTGCTCTGCGGCATATTTAATGACTCTACGGTAATAAAAGGGGGTGCGTTGAGAGCTACCGCGTTCCGACTAATGGTGCGTACGAGGCGTCATTTCTCCCCGCAGCGCTTTGCACGAATTTATATCATATAAGATTATTTATTATTATTTCAATTGTTTATTAATATAGGGGGTTACATGAGATGTAACACCTCCCCCCTTAAGAACGAGTATTATAAGGAAGAAAATACTCGGTGAAATATATGGCAATATAAGAAAAAGAAATAAAATATCGTATTGTCTCTAGTAACTGTCCATGTGCATTTGCACGTATGAGTCGCACACACACTTCACTTATTTCACACGAAAGTGTCGTCTGATGCTGTCTGGGTGGTGGCTTCGCTATTTCCCGAGAGGTTCGCGGTGTTGATGATCCGAGTGAGTTCCTCCTCGGATGATGTCGGTGATGGCGCTCCGCTGCTTCCCGACAAACTGACCGTGAGCCCGTTTGGGAACGTGACCGTCCAACCGGGTAGCAGGTCCAGAGTTTTATCGCCCTCGAAAAACTCGGCGAGACAGGGTTCTCTTTCCGGTGGTGTTGATGGTGACTGCTCGATTTCCTGGAGATCCTGCATCACGTCGTCCAGGCCCTCGTATGCATGATCGCTGCTGTCGTGGTTATTCCTAGGCGGTGAATCGTTTATGATCGGTAATATCGCCAACTCCGGCAATTTGGTTGCAGACAAATCTGCAAGGTATTTGTCCAAGTCGTCCAGAGATTTTAGTTCCGGAAGTTGGTTGGTGTCGACGCTGTCCAGGATTTTGTCCAGATTGGAATAGTTGACCGCGGTATTTCCTTCGAGCGGCGTCAAACATAGTCGCTTCACGGCTGGTCCCTCTTGTGCGGCGGCTGCTTCCTCTTGTGCGGGAGCTGGTCGTTTCAATGTCCCCTTTTTTATGGTTATTGTCGAGGTTATTTTAATTCCCGACGTAGAGGGTTGATCGTCCTTGGCGCTTGGGCTTCTAGCTTCCAGTAGCTGCGAAATTTTGAGCCGGGTGGCCAGATTCATTTCGTCCTGGCTGAGCTGACATAGCCAAGCTTTTGAGGCTTCCTCCTCATAAATATGGGCCTCAGCGATTTCGTCCCTTGTCATTTTATGAGTGTCCCTGCGCCGAGGGCGGAGGTTCCTTGGTTCTTCGCTGCGATCGGTGGGACTTGTATTTTTTTCGGAATCCAGTAGATTCTGATGAGCCTGGAATTCCTTATCCTCTGCTTCGTTCAAGAAGCTGTCGGCTTGATCGCGTATCTGCTGGGCGAGAGTGTTGTGCGTTAGCAGTCTGGAATACACACGATCTCCCCTTGCGCGCGCGGGTAAGGCGTCCATATGAGCTGGGCCATTAATAATGCCCAGAGTCTTTAGTTCGTTAAAAAATAGTCGAATCATTGGAAGGTTACGTTTCAACCAACGCGCGTAAAATGGTGTAGTTGCCATTGTTGTTAATTGTTGTCGAATTTTCACTGATTTAAATATTTTATATAATGACGATTCACTGATTGGAAACGTACTTTTTGGAGAATATCCTACTAAATTTTAAAGTTTATATTTATGTGAATATATATTTTTTTATATATGTATAATTTTTTTATAATTGTTGAAATTTCCCGAGAGATGAATACTAGGGCCGTGCTGTTTCTATGATTGCACTGAGCTGAGTACTTTCAGAAGTCTTGTTCCTTCCGTATTTATACGTTTTTCAACTCGAACCTTCCGTAATGCATGCCCCTTTTTAATATTTTTATGGTTTAGCAAAGGTAAAGGCTACGGTTGAACCGTCGCCTGTCGCCCTCGCTGCCATAACAGTGCCGAGTTGGTGACGAGGATAGAGAGGTGCGCTGACCTCATCGGGTTTAGGCTGTTCTTCATGATAATACGGTGGTTGTCCCTCTTCTGTCTTGGATAGTTCTTCTTCTTTACGCTTCCCCAAATGCAGTAATAAATGCGTTACTGAACTCCATACTGCTCCTATCAATTGTATGGACCATCCATACATGGTATGTAACGCGTAACCATGTATGATAGTATCAGCGAGTAGCTTGATGAGTCGAAGAAGGAGTATTACTCCCAGAATTCCAGCGCTCGCATTTCCAAATGTTAAAAACGAACCCCATATGCGATTCCAGGTATTTCGAGTAATTTGTTCGAATGCTTCCTCGTCAAGTAGATTGGTAAGGGATATTCCTTGTCGGAGAGTTGGTTGTCCGGCCAGCGATCGAGCTATTGTATTTAATATTGCTGGTCTTTCCGCTGGGAACATAATATGATCTCTTAATTTATTGAGATCCTCTTGTGAATAAATTCCGCTCGTCGCGAGATGGCTTGGATTCACGTATTTCCAAGTGGGTTTTGTAAATGGCTTAATTTCTGAAGGTGCCATTGCCTCCGATGCCGTGGGTATAAATTTATACCATGTGGAGTCTAAATTATACATTGTTGGTATCACCGGATTACAAGTTAATTGCGTTCCAGCTTCGAATATTATCCGCGTACGTGGTGACAAAAAGACGCTTCGGTTTTGGTAAGTCACTGGTAATTGATGATAACATTCGTCCGTTCTTCGTATAATTACCTCGACGGGCACGCATTTTATTATATGCACAACTTCTCCCGCGATTAATGCCATATGGCCCGGTCCCTTCATCAACTGATAAGCGAATTCATCAGGTGCTTGTGTGGCCAAGTTCAAAGCACTTCGCAATACTTCTCGTTCTATTTTGCAGTTTCGTACTAAGACATCATAATACATACGATTTAATTCGTTTCGTATGTGTTTTTCTACGTAGATAAACTTTGTGTTTACATATGTAAACAAATCGAAACCTTCCGTATCGACTTTTTTAAAAGAAAGGAGGTTATGATCCTTATTATCAATTATAAATAATTTCGGATGCTCCGTTATTATAAATTTAAATCCGCACAGAGAATACTCTCCTCTTACGGATAAAGCGAATGTTGCAGACTTCGTTTCGACAGTATACACTGTTTGTGATTCTTCTTCCTTTTCGTTAGTGATTCGGGATGCTGTTCCTTGATAGAGTACGTTGTACCGATCGAAGTGGCAACGATCGGGAGGATATACGTCCCAAAATGTGTATCCGCCCTCAATATCCATACACTTGAAATCCATCAATACACATGAAATTCCTGATCGGAGTGTGATTCGATTTGCATTAGGTTTGATGATCGTGTAGTAATCGGTTAACGTTACGTGCACTTTTGCTTGAACGACTACATCGTCCCATGTACCGTAAGGATCTGCATACTGTACACCCTTGCATGTACCTTCGTTGTCTAATGCTCCGGCGAGAGTAACGCTGTGTGAGGATGTAGCGTTTCCCTTGAGTCCGACTAGTGTGACGAACGGCGTGACGGTATAAGTTCCCATAATGTGTATTCGGTCACATTGGTCAGAACTTAAATCCACCATGTATTCTCGTATCCCTTGAGATACTATGGAGCTGTGCGAGTGCATTCCGCAGTGATATATAGTGCGGTCGATCATAATTTTACATTGTATCACTCGAGTCATTGAAAAATCGTTCTCTTGTAGAAGTTGAATATAAGCCTCATGAATCTTTGGTTCCGTCCTTGGTATGTCGCATTCTCCGACGTCCAATAGCGAAAGCGTTGTTATGTTTAATTTGTCCGCGCCACAATCATACCCGATAAGGGCTTCTCCTTGTCGAATGAAGCGGATGAATGCTGCTAATAGCAATAACTTTTTCGGATCCATTTATATCAATCTATAAAGAGAGGATATATTTACTTAAATGTATTTCATATTACTCGAGTATATTATTTTATTTTTGTCAATTTTTATTAAATTGTATTTATTATAATATAAATTATTATTATTATTATTATTTTATTACTATTATATTTTTTTTTAAATATATTTTATAATATATATTTTTTTTTATTGCGTAATTTTATTCTTTTTGGTTTATCAACCCGAGGGTAAGCATAGTGACTAGAAATGCCACAGTTTTTGATCTCTTTTTCCTTGCGACCATCGGTGAATTATTCGGCACAGGTAGAATCTCATCCTCTTCTTTCTCTTCCGTGGTGGCTTTATCCTCTTCGTCTGAATGCTCTTTAGTGCCGTTAGTTTTCTGACGAACGATTATTTCACTGTATATTGGAGAATCTTCTTCAGTGTTTTGCGGGTAAGTGGTGGACCTCAGATGATGGATGTGATTCCTTATCTTGATAGCGTCATTGAGGGCACAGCGATATTTTGTATTTAATATAACTCCGTGTTGTATACAGTGTAACTCGGATTTTGGTATTTCGCTGAGCGTCGGTATGAATTCCCTCATATCCACAAGTTCACAATCCGCGATATCTCGTAAAAATTCCATCTGAAGATTTCCGTAAGTGTAGATCCGTTCAGCCGTTTGAATGATTTTATGTAATCTCTGGTACATCCAGGAGTATGGGGTATCTCCCTCTTCCCATTCCAATCCATGTTCACTCATCTGGATACAGAGGTTTGTGTTTCTTACATTTCTTTTTAAGTGATGAAGAAAGTAAGGTGGTTCCAGTATCCAACTGTCCAAGTACGCCTGGTATAGGGATGCTATTGCAATTTCTTTCGGGATGAGTCTTCCGTGATTGTCGAGGAATCCTTCTATCGTTATGACGTAGCATTGTTCTCCCATTGTTATTCTGTAGAAAGGAGGTATAGTCGTGTAGTTATCGCAAATTTTATAATTATTTAATATTTTTTTTTTATTATTTTTATCATCGATGTGTATATTTTGTATTTTTATTCGCCTCCTCTCTTTTGATTATTATTATATTTTTTTAATCCTCCTCACTGCTGTCGTTTGGATTAATATGCGAGTATCGTAGCCGATTAGGATGCACTATTTTTATCTCACGCCCAACTTTTATTTTTACGTTTCCATCCCTTTTAATTTCGAGGATCTCGTGCGGCCCGGTGTAATAGTCCCCTAATTTCCCTAGCTTCTTTCCTTTTTGCAAATATACACAGTCTCCGAGATTAAATTCGACTGGTTTCATTCTCTTGTCATAATATTTCTTGGACCTTTCCTTCGACGAGATGAGATTATTTTTGGCTATCTCCTGAACTTCGTGAAGCTTAGTGGCCAAATCTACTAGATAATCTCCATAAGTGCGACGTTCATCTTCGTCGGGTTCGGCTTCGTATGATGGTTGACGAGCCAGTTTCCCAAAAACTAATTCGTGTGGCGTGTGTCACGATTTACATATATTTTTAGATACTCCACGAGCGAGTGATGAGATCTCTCTAGAGACCCATTCGATTGTGGATGAAAAGCAGTTGTCCGACACTGTTTAATTCTGAATTTCCTTGCAACATTTTTCATTAGTCCGCTCAGAAAATTTGCTCCTTGATCGGTCAAAATTGTTTTTGGTGCACCGAAAATGCATATACAGTGCTTGATAAGCGCGTCTGCGATGTTAGCCGACGTGGCTCGTGGTAAAGCCACCGCGAGTGAATATTTTGTTAGTAGATCTTGCATTGTTAGGATGTACTCATTTCCGTTCCTGGTTATTGGTAATGGTCCGAAAATATCCATTGCAATTTTATCAAAAGCGGAATCCGGGGTATCAGTAATTATCATCGGCTGCTTGGTCTTTACTCGGACCAATTTCTTCAATTGACATTGAAGACAATGCTCAATAAATTTTTGGATATTTGCCTTCATATTTTCCCAGTAATACCGCTGGCGAATTCTATTGTATGTTTTTGTGATACCTTTGTGTCCTCCTACTGCAGAGGCATGAGCTTCTTCCATTATCTCCTTTCGTTCCTCCGGGAGAGGGTAACGAATTTCGCCGAGACATATTATTAATTTTGTCTGTGTATTTTTGAAGCTATTTTGCAGGCTCTTTACTAGAGATTCCCATTGTATACCGTTAATTTCCTTCGTTTTGTTCACACTGATGGAACGAAGTCCAGCGTCTTTAATCGTTTTAGTTAATTGCTTGCATAACGCGGGAAATGCTTCCTGATTAAGTAATGCACCTTCCTTGTCCCTTACTACCATTGCTACGTGGTGCTTTGCATTACTCTTTATTACGCTAACGCTGTTAAATTTTAAATTATGAAATTTGGACAGCGACGGTCGTTCTACTAATGTCTTGGAACCTTCGTCACATGCTTCTCCTTTTTTCGATAGAAAGTACAAATAATTATCCTTCCTCATAAACAAGTGATCTCTTGTTGTGATAAGCCTTGAGCCGGCGGATTTCCCGAGTTCTTCGCGATATTCCGTAATTTGTTCCTCCTCAATATCCATCGGGTCTTCGTCGGATCGATCTATAATATACTCGTCCGAGTCGTTACCGGATATGCTTAAAGTCTCGTCACAGAAAAGATTTGGAGATTCCCCTTGCTGATTTATTTTTCCGTCCTGGAAACTAATGGGTGAGGCTCTATCCTTCGGGATTTCACCCTTAGTGGCACTTTTCGACGTTTTTTTCGCAGTACCCTTTTTCACGGGCTTTATTGCAGTCTTTTGAGCCGCAGCAGCGCGTGCTTTCGTTTTCCTTAAACGCGTGGCTATCGGTTGATCGTCGATCGGCAGACTGAGTGGTTGCTTAATTACACAGGATTCCGGTGAGTGATTCCTTGGAGTCGATTTTTTTCGTCGTAGCCTTTGTGCTAATGGTTCATCCTCGTCGCTTGACTCCATCGGTGCGTCGCACGTGCTACTTAGCTTAGCCCTTTTTATTGGACAGATCGTTTGTGTGGGCTGCGTATCGCGTGGTTCATCCTTTTCTTTACAAGGGTTACGCGATAATGCGTCTGCATTAACATTAATTTTTCCGGCTTTATGAATGACTTCGTATTCGTATTCTTCTAACCGTAAACGCCATCTCGTTAAGCGCGATGTAGGATCCTTTGAACTGTGTAACCATACCAATGGTTTATGGTCAGTTACTAATTTGAAACGTCTTCCGTACAGAAACGGTCTGAACTGCGTTACCGCGTGCAATATAGCTACAGCTTCCTTTTCATATGTGCTATAATTTCTTTTCGGCTTCGTTTAATACTCGAGAGGTATAGGCTATCGGGAGATCCTTTCCCAAAGTGCCTTGACTTAAAATCCCTCCTACAGCGGTACCAGATGCATCCGTAGTCACTATGAATGGCTGCGTGAAGTCTGGATACTGTAAAATAGGCTCTTCACATAATTGGTCGCGTAAAGTTTCAAATGCGTCTTGTTGAGGCTGTTTCCATTCGAAAGTAACTTCCTTCCTCAATAACCCTGTGAGAGGTTTGGCAATATGCGAAAATCCTTTTATAAATCTTCGATAATAACCTGCGAGTCCAAGAAATTGTCGCACATTTTTCACGTTTTCTGGTTGTGGAAATTCCTTGACTGCTGTGAGTTTAGCGGGATCTGGCCGTACTCCCTCTTTACTTATTATGTGACCTAAGTATACGACTTCGTGTCGTAGAAACTCACATTTATCTGGCTGGAGCTTAAGATTGGCTTCCCGTAGTCGCTTCATTAAACGTTCGACCTTAAGTTCGTGTTCTTCTAGCGATGTCGCGTATATTACTACGTCGTCGAGATACACGAATGCGTCCGATCCTTGTATCCCGGTCAAGACTTGATTCATAAGTCGTTGAAACGTCGCTGGAGCGTTCTTTAAGCCGAATGGCATTCTTGCAAATTCATAATGCCCATATGGAGTTGAAAACGCGGTTTTATGTTGATCATCGGGATGCATCGCGATCTGATGAAATCCCGATGCCAAGTCAAAAGTGGAGAAGTATATCGCTCCTCCTAATTGGTCGAGTATCTCGTTAATGAGAGGTAGAGGGTAAGCGTCACCCACGGTTTTCTCATTAAGTGCACGATAGTCGAGTACCATGCGCCACTTTTTATTACCTTTTGAGTCAGCCTTCTTCGGGACGACCCACACAGGTGAATTGTATGGCGACTGAGAGGTTTGGATTATCCCTCCGTCTAGCAATCCTTTAACTTGCTTATCTATTTCGTCTTTTAGCAAAGGTGGATAGCGATACTGACGGGAGTTAATGGGTAACTCATCCGTTGTGATTATACGATGCTTAATGGCGTTTGTGGCCATAAGTTCTTCGCCTGGCAGATGATATCTGTCTTGAAATTCCTCAATATGCCTTTCCGTACTTTCTAATTCTTCTGGATTTAGGTGCTCGAGTCGCAATAAATCCTTTATTTTTTCCACTCGACTAAGGGATTTTTCGGCATGAACTGATGCCTGTTGCTCGTCGTAATTGCGGGAAATTTCTTCCGCTGGACACGATGATTGAAATTGATTGATTTCCCTTCCTGGGTTTTGATAATTTTCGATTTCTTCCAATAACACATAGGGTTGCATCCCTTGTTCATTTTCTTGAGAAGTTTGGAGATTCTGCGGCTTTGCATTTTTAGCTGATACTTGATATACTTTTTCCGAGTATAATTGAGGGTATTCATTCTTCCTCTTTTGTAAATTGAAATCTCGCGGCTTGTATTGCCTTCGCGATTGAGATAGACTCGACCCAAGCATTGGTTGGGCTGTTCCAACGGCTGCTTGATGAGATAATTTCTTTCCAATTTTATCCTCTTGGGCTTGAAAATATTCTGAGTGTGAATTTTTCGATTGAGACTCTGGATGATAGGAGTTGAATAACGGCTCTAAACACGTTTCTCCCTGTAGATTATTAGTAAATTTTTCTTCGAATGGCTCAATATTCAATACTGGCACTGCAACTTCCACGTCTTCTTCCGTGGTATTAATTAAGTATAAATATGCCTTTCCGTTATCATTGGTAACTAGCGCGTCTCCGAGGAATACTCCGTGGTGAACTTTTTGACGCGGTATATATCCTTCTTTTACTTCCGGATTTGCAATGCGTACGTAAAAACTTCCTTTTGTACGAGCGGGCACAATTATTGTTTCAAGCTTCATAAATGGAATTTTATGTTCGCCCCATTTCAGACATTGCTCAGTATATGAAACGTCGGCGTTGTGAGTAAGGAAAAATGCTGTTCCTATTAAACCGTCGTCCTCGATTGGGAAATCGTCACTTACTAGATGAAAAGTGACCTTTCTACCCAAGATACGTATCTGAGCCCTTCCCAACGTGCAAACGTAATTTTTGGTTATCCCGCTCAGTTTGATAATATCTGTTTCGTCGACGTGAACGTGAGGTGCGACTTGGCGGCTCTTCATTACGTTTAAAGCTGATCCGGTGTCAATCATTAATAGCGACGTTTTAATAAAGTCTTCGGATTCTATTTCTATTACCGGAACATTACTTTCACGATTAAGGAGAGCTGTGGCGATTCTTCTCGGTCTATTGCTTTCGGCTTCCGGCAGCACATGTCGTATGGCTCGCGACTGAGGGTTTTCTTCACCTCTGTTATTTTGCGGGTATTGTTGTGAATTACCTTGTTGGAAAAATGGTCGTGGAGATTGTTGCTGCTGACTTTTGAGATTGTTCATATATTCTCTCTTACGACAATTTTCTATTACGTGCCCGGATTTTTTACAATAGCGACAGCTTAACGATTCTTGTTGTGCTAAATCGCGAGATGGTGAATTACGATTTGGGTATCTTCTTTCTTCTCTGTGCTCTTGATTTCGCCCATTATAGTGCTGCTGTTGGTCTAGATTTCTGCGTTCGACATTACGATTATATGACGGACCACTTGCTGAATTATAATTTTGATTACTGAATTGACGACAGCTAGTTGCTGTATGCCCTTTTCGATCACAGAGCTGACAGATAGTTGCTTGTGCCATGACATGATGGATTCTATCTCGCGGTTGTTGACGATAATCGTTGCTTCTGATTGGACGATTATTTCTTAATAATTCCTTGGCTTTTAATTGTCGTTCGATATTAATTGCATTTTTCATTGTTAGGTCGAATGTCTGCTTACCCGTTATTTTATTCTCGATCTCGGGTTTTAGTCCACGCGTAAAACAATCTACTAAATCGTCGTCTAAATTTTTCTTGAATTCTGGCCCCAATGGTCCTTCATGAGTTGCTTCGTGCAATTCGTAGATTTTATTTCCGAGATCTTTAACGCGATTTGAATAGGCTAGAGCTCCTTCTTCGTTTCCCTGGAAGATTCTTCCAAGTTCCCCTTGCAATTGGTACACTGTTTTAGCCGGCGCTTAAAGTGATTTAAGGAAAGAATTGAATTCTTCCACATTATTGAGTTTTATACCGTGTACGGCACGGCGAGCTTCACCCCGTAATTTATTTCGAAGAATTAACGCGAGGCTTTGTTGCGCTTCAACAGGTAGCATTTGTCCTGCCTCTTGACATCCTTCCAAGAAGTGTGCTAACGGAATATTATAGCCGTCGAAGACTGGTACCGCCTCCAATGCGTACTTTATAGAGACCGGAATAGGTGGACGAGCGTTATCGTTTTCCATGTTGCCGTTGATTTCGTTAATCTGAGCAATTATTTGATTTACTTGGTCTGTTAAGAGGTTTATCGCGATTTGTGACTCATTAATGTCCCCGAAAACTTGCTTTATGGCAGGTGGATTATTATTATCCACGATTTTTGTTGCTTTATACTTTTTCTTTATCGCACCATTTTTAGGTGTGTTGAGATTAATTAATTCTTGATTACTACCGCTTGGATTAGGGCCTACTGCACCCTGTGAATTCTCTTGAGTTGAGTTATGCGGTAGTGGAAAGGTGAGCGCTGAGCTGATGCGCGGATTACTCTCATTTGGTACTTGATCTTCCGTTTTTTTCGGTGTCCTATCAAGCGTCATCCTCCATTACTATAGTGAGGGCGTTTAAAATCCCACTTCTGACACCAAATTTTTATTTATGTTACGTCCTACCCAACTCGTTAGAGTGTAAGGGAGTCAGTAACACAGTCGATCTCTCTTTTCGGGTCAACGCCGGGCAGCGCTTTACACCAGGGACGGAGATCTCGCCTTTTTCACTAATAGGTTTACGATGGAGATGATTACCGCGAGTTTAGGCGATGCCGAAGGACAGGTATACGTAGTAGTGTTTGTTTGAGGAAAGGTTTATTTGTACTCACGTAGATGGTTTAATATCGTTTTATTATCGGCGGTAACTTCGGTTGGTACAATTATTGCGTTCGGGTTGCACAATTCTCCTCCAATAACTTCTCGGTAATACACTTGTTCACTATGTATACTTCAGATCAAATAATGCAAATGAGACTTTATGATTAAGAGAGGATCACTCTCCGTTACAGCCGTACAAGCTACGAACTTTGACTGGCAGAGAGTGTCCGTTAGAAACGTAGAGACTAGAGCCCTTTCGGCTACTCTAGTTCGATGATAACTGAGCTGAAAAGGCTTGTTTCCCTCGATTTATATATTATCCGTGGTCCAGAGACAGTTACGGAAACTAGGTCTCTGTGCCCACAGTGACCCTTGTGCCCACAAGGCTTTAAGTGCTCTGCGGCATATTTAATGACTCTACGGTAATAAAAGGGGGTGCGTTGAGAGCTACCGCGTTCCGACTAATGGTGCGTACGAGGCGTCATTTCTCCCCGCAGCGCTTTGCACGAATTTATATCATATAAGATTATTTATTATTATTTCAATTGTTTATTAATATAGGGGGTTACATGAGATGTAACAAGGGCCCCTTCGCGGTCATAGAACGGGCCGCAAAATACTTCACTATCAACGTCCGCGGGAAACGCGTTACAGTATCCATTGATCGACTAGTTCCAGCATTTATTCTCGCGGATGACGCGGGCGATTTAGCACGGGTTCCGAGCGATGAGACGCTTCCGAGTGAAGAGACGATTCCAAGCGCGACGAAGGTCAATGATCGCCCGGCATCCGACAATGCGGGCAAGCGAACGCGTTTCGGTCGAATCGTTAAAATACCAGATCGTCTCGGAATATTAAAAAAAAAAAAAAAAAAAAAAACAGAAAAGGAGGACTAGGTAACGATTTTTTTTTTTATTATCGCTCCTTAGCACTAAGTCACTGCGGGGGGAGTAATGTAGCGACCCAGGTTATCGATCGTTCGCGCGATATTTCGACTCCAAATCGGTAGCGCGCGACACCTGGCTACTATTGGCAACCACGCGAGTTTGGACTCACGGAATCCCGATTTCCGGAGTCAGTCAGCGACTTGGCGATACCAAGTCAACGTCGAGCTCCACGACCTCGAAGGCAATCGTTTGTGACGCGCCTGTGCCCACAACCGAAACTCTGTACCATACTAAATAAAGTTACTATAATTTAGAGTAAACCCGACGCTCTCAATCACGCCAAGTTACTTATCCCTACATAGTTATCTATTTCAGAAATTGCTTTTAATTCTTCAAGACCTGGATTCGGAATATTTAAAATGATGGATCCGTCTATATTATTTCTCCTCATCTTCATCTTTTTGTTTGGAGACTCTTTGAGATTTCCTCTATTGTAGTAGTTATCATAAAACATGGTTGCAAAAATTCTGTCTCGCGGTTTTGAGAAAAAGGGCGCGGTACCTCATTTCCACCGTGGCGCGACTTTCTAATCTCATGGCCCGGAGGCACTCGGCTTTGTGAATTGGAATTATTGATAGCTGGAACCCCTAAGGGCTTCCATAGAGCTGTAGGTAACCGGTCGAAACAACTGGCTTAGGTGGGAACCGGGCCCAGCGACAGATCACTGCGGGCCTCAAACGGTTCCCCAGCGATGGTACGGAAGATCTAGCGATCCTTGAGGTTTGTAAATGTTAGTCGATACTCGTACCTAACATGGTCGCGAGATATCTCAAGTGGATTGACTTTTTAGTCGTTCTGGAAAGGGGCGGCGCTGGTGGTCATAGACCATTTTTGGCGGCCTTTATCACATTTTATCCAGATCTGTTTGACCATGCCGTTAGATTTTTGACGGTCAAGTTTGAACAGACTCTCGTGCATATTGAATGTACCGACTAAGTTCATTAAGTTTGTCCTTTGGCAGAAACGAGTCATATATCTAGTTTTCTCAATATTTCGGGTTATCTGACCGATTTTTGTCCCTTCATTTTATTTTATTTTCTTAGTCGAATGTTAGTATGAGGAAGAATAATAAAGAAAATTTACTCGTTACGCTGGATGTAACAGTAGCTGTGGCTTTCGTAAATTTTGAGCTATCGCCCTAAAACTGCACATGAATATAATATTTTCATCAAAGTCCTTTGTGAAAGCACGAAACATTTACAAAAAGATCTTTATTCGCACATCTGATCTCTCGCAGCTCGTTTCACAGACTGGCTTTTCTTCCGTAAAAATAACAAAAGTCGGTGTGTTGTAAACAGAATCGTCACCAAGGACAACGTACATAGCTCATACCCTTACAGTTCGGCCATTCTGACAATAAGTTCGTCCTCGAACTGGACTGATAGGATTTAAACAACAATACATAACATCATAAACGATATCGGTAACGAATCCGATATTTAACCAGAGATCTCGCTCACACGCCAGGGTTTCATGTTGCATGCCTCCCACGTTCCAATGTATGGTCTCTGAGTAAGATGAATGTTCTCGGTGTCTTTTAAAATGTAACGATCATTTCTCAACTCCTTGAATACTTCCTAAGGACCTTTGAAGCGCGGAATTAACTTTTTCGGAGCTCCTGGTGTGTTATCGAAATTTCTGACCATTACATAGTCTCCTACCTTATAATTCGTCGGTTCTTTTCGCTTTCCGTCGAAGTAAGTTTTATTATATTCTTGCGCCTTAATCGTACTTTCTTTTGCCTTTGTCCTCAAACTTACTAAGTCTCGAGTCTCTTTTTTGTATTGGTTTTGTTGTAAATATTCTCCTAATACGTCGATTACCGTTTCACGTTGGTTTGTACCAAATAGCAGCTTACTTGGCGTTTCGAGTATCGACTTGTGTAGCGTATTATTCAAAGCGAACTCAACATCACCTATCACTTTGTACCAAAACTTTCCTGATGAGTTATCTGATAACTTCGCTAGCATAGGACCTAGTACTCGATTGACTCTTTCAACTTGCCCGTTTGCTTTTGGAGAGCCGGTCGCGATTTTGATGTGTTGAATATTGTTATCGCGAACAAAATCTTCGAACTCGACAGACGTGAAACTACTGCCACGGTCAGAGATTATAGTTACCGGTCTGCTATAATTCTGAAAATGTTCCGTTAGACAAGCGATAACTTCTTTCGTTTCTGTAGTTTTTGTAGAATACAACTTGGTAAACTTGGTAAATGCGTCAACTACCACAAGTATATACTGTTTTGCAAAGTGACGTTTGTCGATCGGACCGTAATGGTCGATATGATATGTTTCGAACGGTGTTTCACCTTTAGGAATTGGATGGAGATGTCCTTCGATTTTTCCCGTAAGTGGGGAAAAAGTGATACATTTCAAGCAATTTGAGATATGAGATTTTACTTTGTCACGGAGGTGTGGGAACCAGTAATTTCTCAAAATCACCTCGCAAGTTTTCTCGGTTCCGAGATGTCCCATCTCATCATGATACTTTCGAATAACATTCGCTTCCATATCGACGGGTACGTAAAAGAGAAGATTATCCTTTTGTTTTCTGTATATTATTCCGTTCCTCATTTCGTAGAGGCGATCTTCAGATATCTCTAGACTGTCGCGTAATTCTCAGATTTTAGGATCGTGATTTTGACCCAACGATAGATTTATTTCGAAAGGATTTTCGTCAATAACCATTACATCCGTGACGTTAACGGCGCGACTAAATGCATCTACGTGTTGCATCTTGTTTCCAGCTCGGTGCTCGAAAGTTTTATCATAGTTTTCTAATTCGAGAGCCCACCTGGAAATTCGAGGATTGATTTCCTTTTTGTTAAGGGTTAGGGTAAGTGAGTTGCAATCGGTTACAATTTTAAATGTTATGCCCTGGAGATAAATTCGGAAGCGTCTTAGAGCATAAATCACAGCTAAGGTTTCGAGCTCGAAACTGTGGTATTTTGACTCCGCATCTGTTGTTCGCTTGGAGAAGTAAAATATCGGATGAAATTTATTATCTGCGCCGCGTTGGAGAAGGACGGAACCGTATCCTACTTTACTCGCGTCGCAATGAAGCTCAGTCTCACGATTCGGATTGTATATACTTAGCACTGGTGCTTCGATCAGTTTTGATTTTAAAGTCTCGAACGTTCGAAGTTCTTCCTCGCCGAACTTGAACGGAGTGTTCTTTCGTAATAGGTCGTAGAGTGGCTTCGCGATTATCGAAAAATTTTCGATAAATTTTCGGAAGTAAGCGCATAGACCTAAGAAGCTCTGAACTTGACGTACGTTTTGGGGAATTGGAAAATTGGTGACCGCGACTACACCATGTTCCGTAGGACTAACACCTTTCTGTGTAATTTGATAACCTAGATATTCGATCTCGGTTTGTAGAAATTTACACTTGTCTAATCTCAGTTCTAGTCGGTTTTGCACTAGCAGCTTAAATACCCTGCGAAGTACGTTTATATGATCTTCGATCGTTTCAGTAGCTACAAGAAAATCATCCATATAGACTACTATTTCTCCTGAGCTTATTAAATCTGCTAGTATCGTATTTACGAATCGTTGAAACTTTGACGGAGCAGTTTTCAACCCGAAAGGCATTCTGAGGTATTCGTATTGACCCAGAGGCGTTACAAATGCAGTGTACGGAATCGAGTTCTCGGCAACTTTGATGTGATGAAACCCATCTTTCAAATCGAGGAGCGTATAATATTTTTTATCGCGTAATGCATCGATTTGATCTTCGATCAACGGGAGAGGATAATTATCTCTCGCTGTAGATTTATTAAGGGTCCGATAATCGACACAAAGTCTCGATTCCCCATTTTTTTTTGTCATCACGATAGGAGAGGCAAAAGGTGAATCACTTGGTCGGATTATACCTTTTGTTAGAAGTCTATCAATTATTGTTTTTAGTTGTTGCTTTTCAACGAACGATAACCGACGGGGTGTAAAGTGAAAGGGACGAGAGTCAGTGAGGGTGAGACTCAACTCCATGTTCGTTTGTGGTGATTCGGGACGTTCGGCGTTTAGGTATTCTGTGATGAACAACTGTCTCACTCCAGATTGAGTTTCATAGCCTATCTCTGGATTTATTTCTATATCATCCGATTTACTCCCAAGCGCGTTCGCGACTTCTATGAACATTATTTCATTAAGTGTTTCTGACTCGACCGAAACCGATTGTGTTGACAGACTGAGGTTAAAGATCCGTAGAGCATCGCGCCCCAAGATAACAGAATTTCGCATTGTCGAGTCTGGGACTACTAGTATTCGTATATCCTCTCTCACGATATTATCGATGCGGACGGTTACCTGAATGCTTCCTAATACGATCACCTGACTGCTATTAATTCCGGCAAACCTTTCCGTCAGATCGTCACACACATTCATGACCTTATCGGGTATATATCTTTTCTTCATGAAGCTGATCGGACTTCCCGTGTCCAGAAGAGTGTCGAGTTGGAGGTTGTAATGTTTTTCTTCATGGTTGAACTCGTAATCGCCGATCTTGAAAAAAGGATTTTCGATGTCTTCCGATATAACCGCGATCTGTGATTTCTTATTTTTTGGACAATCTTTGACTTGATGACCCATCTCGAAACAATTGAAACACGCTCCTTTTTCCCTTTTCGGCTCCGTGCATGCTAATGCAAGGTGACCCAGCTTATTACAGTTGTAACAGCGGACTTCGGTTCGGTTGGTATTCTCGTGTTTCCTTGAGTCAGATTCTTTATCGTCGCTTTTAAGATCCGTCGAGCGAAGAGAGACCTTCTTGAAAGCATCTAGCAGTGTCGCTTTTTCTGTAAATCGTTGGATTCTTGCCTGGTTCTGAATTGACGGATCTGAGATACCTTCTATAATGTAGTCTATAAGTTCCTCTTCGTCGATAGGAACAGCGTTCGCCAGAATTAGTTTCTCGTGGAAATAATCACTGAAGCTCTCAGGAGCTTTCCAGGCTCTTTCTTCGAATTTCTTTCTGAGAGTAAGTTTCGTAGGCCGATGATCGAACATAGCAGCAAGTTCAATGAGTAAGGCGTCAATACTCATGTTGATATACTCAGATTTCGATTGAAACCAGTGCAGAGCTTTTCCTTCGAGTTTGGAAATCAATAATAAAGGTGCGTGACCATCGTCCAGTTGATATGTTGTGCACAATAGTCGGAACTGTCGTGACCATTTCTTGAAGTCTACGTTATTACCGTCAAAGCCGATTAAGAATTCTTTTAATGTGTTAATCTTGACATTTTGTCGTTGAGCTTGTTGTTCTACTGCAGGGGCAAGTTGTTGTCGCCGCAGAGCTTCATTCTCTCGCCTCGATAGCTCCAACTCTCGTCTCAAGAGATCTTGTTCCCTTCGCATGAATTCATATTCCCTGGCTTCGATCGGAGCCGGAATATTATTACTTCGTGACTGATTCGGGAGTGATGATGGGATCGGAAAATGTCTGGTTCTTTCGATAATCGATTCCTCAGAATCAGGGTTCATTCGAGGGATTGGGCCGGAAGCGGTCGCCATCTTGGTAGCTTCATCCATCCATTGCCCGCTCGGATCATCATCGTTGAGACGTTTAATAAGGTCAGCTTTTAAGCCGAGTGTCGATAGACCCAACTTTTGAAGCACCTCTTTCAAAATTGGTACGGTGAACTTATTCGGATCCCTTCTCTCTTCTGTTACCCCTGCCTCTTGTATGCCGAAGTTGTTATCCGTCATAATTTCTTCTTCGGTTCATACTCATCGAGCGAATAACAGAATAATGATTCCGAAACTTCTGAAGGTAATTCTTAACGTAATGATACCGATCCCGATTGGGAATTTATCTCCAAATTATGATTCTTTATCCCACTTCTGAGATTGAAAGCACGAAACATTTACAAAAAGATCTTTATTCGCACATCTGATCTCTCGCAGCTTGTTTCACAGACTGGCTTTTCTTCCGTAAAAATAACAAAAGTCGGTGTGTTGTAAACAGAATCGTCACCAAGGACAACGTACATAGCTCATACCCTTACATTTGGTATTGAATTTGGCCGAAATCTACCGAAGGTATCAGATTTTATGAAATTTAGATTTTTTTTTAATCACTAAAAATTGCCTAATTTCAGTAAACGTAGAGGTATAGAGCTTAAATTTGGCACGGGAATGAAATAACACTGTACAATCTTTGTTATTAAATTTGGCAAAAATTGATCCAACCGTTTGAATTTTATGGGTTTTTGAATATTTTGATTTTTTTTACGCCTGACACGAGTTTCTGAATCAAATCACACAAAGAATATTACGCAAAGAGTAAAATGAGTTATAGTTTCGTAATCAACGCTGAAGATTAGATTAAAAATTGCCTTCAAACGACGCAATTCGATAATTTCAGTTTGCTATTTCCTATAATAAATTCTCGTGTAAATTGTGACGGTTGAAATTTTATGAGATGTAGACAATTTTTATGTTCCTAAAAAAGGTGAAAATTAATTTGCACACGGTTTTTCTATACTTAACTCAAAAATACAATTAAAAAAGAATTGGAAATTCAAATTTTTATACCGCTTTCTCATAATGTTCTTTTATTTATTTTTTTTTGCGAAAATCGTATTTTAATTATAGCTTCCTTTATGAGGAAGCCAAAATCGAATATTGGAATTTATCATCGTGGAAGTTATGTACAAAACCATAAACGTGAGGAAGTAATTGTGCAAATCACTGCATATTATTTTACCTCCGTACCATGGAAACCTCGGAATAAATAATTTAGTCGGTAATGAGGATTCGAACCTGCGACCCTGCGATTTGTAGTCCACGATCTTATTCACTCTGCTACACTTATTTTGAAAAATATATTTTTTAACCTTGTACATGAGATTCACGGCTGCTTATCGTACGAACTAGTTATACGGATGATTAGGGAATTGGTAGGATATGAACATGTTTTTTTTAAGTGTGGACTAAAATCTGCTATTTTTTCGAATCTGCTCCATCTCTCCCTATCAATAAGCGAATATGCGTTCATTGATTAAGTAAGTAATTAAGCCCGTTGTTCTCTCGTACGCCTTCACAATTTCCGTTACTCATAAAATATGAACTGCCTTGCATGTATACGGGTGTGATACTTGGGTTTGCAGCAACTACAGTTCGTTGCGGTAACAATTTCAGTTGGTTGTCTTACACACGCGCCGAGCGTGGTCGCACCAACAACTATAGCAGAGCTGGCCAAAGTACTTGAAGTACCGGAGTACTTAAGTACAACGTCATCGAGTATTCGGTACTTCAAGTACCATGTACTTCATATATAAATCAAGTACTTGATACTTGAGTTACCATGTACTTGCAGTACTAAAGCTTAAAAAAGTGCAATGCACGTGAGTACGAAAAACTCGTATGTCCTCATTTTCTTATCAAGTAATAACAAATAGCTCGGTATTAGATGGCAATTCATGCAACGTAAAATACTCCAATGGAAGTTTCGATTAGGAAAATACTTCAATTACGTAAAGTGATTTAAGCGAAACAAGTATCTCAATTATATTTATTATTCCTTATACACTAATCAATGTAATCAAAATTGCACATGGTACAAGTTGAATAATAAAAATTCAAAGCATGACTCGTAAACACTCGATCGAACAATATTCGGTATTTGAATAGTAAAATAAACGATAAAAAAAGAATAAACGAAAGAAGAACGTGATGAGATATTTTTTCACTTCTTCTTTTTTCGTAAATATTTGCTTCCTTGCAGCATGACCAATGCGGCCTAGTCGAAGAAGTGCCAACGTTTTTGAAGTGGGTTGCTCTTTAAACTGCGAATATGTATTCAAGCTCACGTTCGGTTTTATAAAAACTTTTCAGAAGAACAAGTCGCTCGAAATTCTTATCACTTAACGCATGGCGCCTTGGAGTGTTAGCTGTCGTCGCGTTGCTTTACGATTGGTAGACGGAGACAGTGGTGGGGAGGTTTGTTGAAATTCCTCTGGCGTTGGTGTTGGTGAGCGTCGATGGCCCGGTTGAGAACCGCTTCTTATTGTCCGGATAGGTCCGAACCGGTCAGCGTGCGTGTTTCCCGTAGTGTAAGGAGTTGAGAACCGCGATCAAGAAGTGGGGGCAGTCCAGTATTGGTAAAATGACCGCGACGAAGAAGTGGGGGCAGTCCGGTATGGGTAAAATGACCGCGACCACAAAGTGGGGGCAGTCCAGTGCGGCAAGCTGACCGCGACCAAGAAGTGGGGGCGGTCAGTTAGCGAAACGGGGCAACTGACCTTTCGCGTCCAAGGACTGGGGCAAAAGGAGAGCGCGTCCGCCGGAGCAGGAGAGGAAAGAGGACAGGACATCTTCAAGATACTCCAGAGACCAGCTTTTACTATTTATAAGCCTTTATGGTTCTGTAGCCAAGAGGACATCGAGTAACAATCTGCGCTTTCGCTCGACTTTTTATAGGTTTCTGTGGCAGGTTCGCTGGCGAGAAACGCTGGGCACCGCTTCGCCATCTGGCGGCCGGTGGTGGTACTCGCGCTCGTTCGAGCTCACCGCGCGAGTCGAGGTTTATGCGGAACCCACACAGTTTCTCCCAAGCGAGCAATCGAGAACTATAACGTTTCGTTTACAGGTATTGCAGGTATAAATGAACAATTAATTAGTTTTAAATAATTATTAATTAATAGGATAACGGGTGGGCAAATTACCGGGGTCATTTGACCAAAGGCGGGAATTAATTAATTTAAAGGCAGAGGATCATCTACGGATCGTGCAAGGGGTTTAATGACCGTGGTAATTTTCGGTAATATGACAATTTTTTTATAATTTATGAATAAGCTTTCTGAGTAGAAAGCTGAATGCGAGCCTCTGAGCTGCGGGAAGCGACTTTCGGTCATTTACCGAAAGTTACCAAGGAGTCATTTCGCGGTAGAACATGGGTGAGGGATATAAAACGATTGTAGGGGGGAATATATAGGCGTATAATATAGCAACGCTCGCAAACGAAAACAATCTCTCGACCGGAGCTGACGATGGAAGCGGCGTGTTGAATTTTAAGAAAATTTCTTTGGCAATCGGGTAGTCGTGCAACATAGATAAATGCGTTCTTTTGTCACTGTTTGAGTTTTGCCGTTGAGATATAGCGAAGCGGGTAGGGAAAAATAAAGATGGTAATCAGAAATTAACAAAGAAAATAAACAATATATTTTCAACCGCAGTATACACACACAGATGCACAGAGCGCTGTGCAATGAGATGAGCCGATAACGACTGTCGAAATAATTCCCGAATTGAGCCGTCACAATTTTATTAATTCGCGAGACAACCGGGTGAGCTGTACCGTGTGTGACTCGACGCGTCGCACACCTGTTAAGAACGCGAGCTTCGCCGGCGAAAATCACTTCGCGTTACGCTCCGAGTGAGCTGAATAATATCTCAACCTGATGCTGAGATCTTACCCGTGGTGATGTACCGTTTTACTGATACTGAGCAGACCCGTGAGTTGAACTTGAGCAAAAACCGATTGAACTAATGAGCGACTCGTTTACACGTGAGCTTAGATCGCGGCCATTAACAAGATGATTCGAGAAGACGCCGGTTGCGCACGGCACGACGGCATCTTCCCCTACCGCGCGTGCGCGATCATCGCGCGTGAGCTCGAGCGAGAGCGCCCGGGAGGTGCTGCCACCCGACAGCTGCCCGACCGTCTCGCGCGACCCAGGCGAGACGTCGGATTCTCGAACAGTCACTTAAATAAGTTAATAATTGCACAGCTGCAGCGTTGTCACCGTTAGACTTCTGCATGTTGACATTTTGTTGGCTTTCGATATCGCTTTTCTGTGATTCATCAATTTTGAAGAACGACAACATCGAACCGGCTGATGTTTGTGAACAAGTTGACTCTGGTTCTTCTTGATAAATAGCTGCCATTTTTATAAATGACTCTCGTGCTTTACTCAGACCCAGTTCGAGCTTAAATGTTATGTTTGCCTTCTCGAACCACTTCAGAAAGCGTTCAGAAAGCATTCAGAAACTCCGCAAGTACTCTCCTATCCTTCAGATGGCTCTTTGCTAATATCTGAACGCGATGCCTTAGGGGTGTCAAGGTTGGAAGGAGCATACTATAGTACGCTTTCTCATCCCCTTGATGAATATCTAAGGCTTGTGCCAACGGCGACACAACTTGACAATATTCGTCCATCTACAAAACGTCACTCGCTGTAAATGCATCTTTCAGCTGCAAGCTTTCAAATAGCAACGGCAACGCATCTTTACTGTTTACAATTTGCTTCAACGCATCGTACAGAGAGTTCCATTGTTTCACGACCGGGTAGCTAAATGTATGGCCTGCAACATCCATGATGATATCCGCAGATTTTGGTAACGCAGCGTTGTGCCAAAGCTGTGAACACTTGGCAATCATTTTCGTGTGACGGTTATGGACAACTGTATTGTCCCGTATAGCGTTGATCATGTCCGTTGATGCATTCAAGTTTAGCGTGTATGTGCTGCAACGCAAATGTCGCGGCAACGTCGGTGCAATTGGTATACATTCTATATCAGAAATATTTTGTCGTAAGAGTGAGTACCTCGAAATCGTTTGCACGCCAAAGGAAAAGACTGTCGCTTGAAGTCCTCGTCAATAAAATGGCACGTGACGCCAATAAAACTTCTCCTTTTTACCGACCATATATCTGCAGTACTACAAACATAATCAGTTTTAGCGAGCAATTCCTTCGTCACCGTAAATCTTTTCGAATCTTTATCAACGAAGCGCTTCATCAAGGTCCTTCTGCTCACGGGTTTAACATTCATGCCCGCAAAAAGTTCCTTGAACGTCGGGTCATCCGTAGTCGACAGCGGCGACATCGTGTCTATTATAAATCTAAGTACGCGATCTTTGAAATCCTTCGGATCAATACCCAGCTGACATGACGTTCTAGGACGCTTGGCTCGTGTCGCGTCTTTTGGTTCCGTCGAACGTTTACGTTTTCCCTTCTCTTGTTTCTTTGTTTTTTTGTATGCCAAATATCTCTCATGAGAATCGGGATGAACGCGTTTGATATGTTTAACGAGATTGGTAGAAACCGAAAGCGAGCCGATCATCTGCTTTTTATCTCTGCACAACTGACAGCTTACTAATACTCGTTCAGGATCAACGACCATGGCGCTGACTTTAAAAAATGTACCGTTCAGAATTGCACTGTTGTCGATTTTTTCGCGCAATGCTGGAATATTGTAGACTTCATCATCGGATGAATCGGAATGTGTCGAACTGTCGACTCTTGGAACTGCCTTATCGCGATTTATTACTTCGGAGTCTACAATACGAGTTCCCGCAGACGTACTTGTTATACGCCACTCCTATCACAAAACACCCCGTTCCAGGTTCCCGAGATACCTCTTTTAAAATAAATAAAAATACCATGTTCGGGACTCGCATCGAGCGGCTGGCCTGGCGTACCGCGATTGGTTATTCCGCCGGAGCCAGGGTACCGCGGCCGCTCGCCTCCCATTGGTACGACGGTCGCAGCCTCAGGCTCCGGTGGAAGGCCACCTCGAAGGCTTCTCCCCGCTACCGCTCACGCTCGCCGATCGGTGCGGGTCTCCCTATATAAGGCAGCTCGGACTGCCGGAGAGCAGCATTCGCTCGGCTCATCTCTGCTAGAACGAAACTCTGTCCGAATAAAGCCAGACTCTGCTTTCATTAAACTCGTGTAACTTGCTCGTGTTCTCCTTTCCCCTCAAGAATATTCTCACCGCGAAACTTCTCGATCTGGAGCCTCTTTCCAAGGTCCGCGCTAGGCCATATAGGCGCCAGTCACTCCGCCTAGAGCCTTAGTCGCTCCTGGCACAAACAACGTGCCGGAGCTCCCTCGTGCTAGTCCCCAGGCGGCTTCCCTGCCGGGGATTCGAGCATAGAGCACGAACGCCGTGCCGACGCTCTCGTTCCGACTGCCCGCGTACAAGAATTCTCCCAACCTAGGATACATTTCCCACTTTACCCACCGAGGTACAACGCGTACCACCCGGGCACTTGCCTACACTTCTCTCTCGCCGGGACATGTAGAGCGATCCACGAAACGTGCCCCTACCGAGCGAGGCACGAAACACGTGCCCCTACCGAGTGCGGCACGAAGCGCGTGCCCCTCCACCCGACTTTAACGTCGCCTGGAAACCGTCCCCACTATCGACCCTCTCCCAAGCCGACCTCCCGTCGTGGAGGGCATAAAGGGCCGCATCACCATGGCTCGGGCACCATTTAGCTTCACGACTCCGCACCAAAATGCCGAGACATCGCGCAGGCCAAAAGCGACGGCTAAAGCACCTTGCCTTTATTGAAAAGAAGAAGGCACTTGCCGCTCGAGAGACCGACCCTCCGGACTTACCAGCAGGCTCTGGCTCTCCATCCCCCCCTCGGGAGAATCAACCCCCCATCCCTTCGGGGAATTTTCAGCCGCACCCGAGGCAACAGTTTACCCCCCAACCCGGACAAACTACTCTGGCCCCGCTAGTTCACCCGCCAAGGACTGGGACGTAAAAACAGAATCAGTAAGGGAGCCTGAAACCAAAAGCATAATACATCAACGACTAGAAGGCATCCCGTAATGTGCAGGGTGGACACCGTGACCCCACATTACTTAGTGAAGGTTTGATACGAGTGCGTAAAATATGTGTAGCACTGTTAGAGCAAGTAGGACGCTACTGCTAAATAACAGAGGTATATACATATCGCCAAAACGAAAAAGGGGTATAACCATACCGCCAAAACGGAAAATGGGTGTACGGCATACACCAGAGTTGTCGTCCACAGCAGGACAACGTGGGACAACTGCTGGGACAGGGGGCGAAGCGCTGCAGGTCGCAGCCAGCCTCCCGCAAGTCATGTCCAGACCGACTGAACGGACACACGGGGAAGTGGACACAGAGCCACTCCATAGGGGCAACCTCGACCACGGGGATTCCGCGAGACCGTTGTACGAAGAAAGTGCGTGGCGAGGATCCACCGTCAGGGTACGGAGTTGCAAGCTGAAAGACCGAGTGGTGCAGGAAATGCATCGCGGCATAATCGACCTGCCTCAGGGCTCAGGGCCGGGGTTGGAGACGTGCTTTGGATAACGTTAGTCGTCTGCCTCCCTACAGCGCCAATTTGCTACGCTGCAGCAACCTGCGGGAGAAAGCGTGAAAGCATACGCTGCCCAGGCAGAAAAAATTACCGTGCGGGTGATAGAGCAACTGTATGAGGGAATCGACGCACGGGGCGTCGGCTACATAGCGGAAGCCACCTGGAAGTGTGCGCGGATAAATTTTGAGAACGGGCTGAGGACGGGAAAATGCCGGTCGTCCGAGCGCCGGCGTTCCCCAACATCGAAATCAAGGTATCTCGATCCCTCGAGTAAAGTGTGCAATTATTGCAAAAAATCTAGGCACATCTGGAAGGATTGCCAGCAACGTAAGCAAGTCGAGATCAAGAAGAATAAGGGTGAAGAGCAGCGAGAGGCGGGAACGAGTAAAATCTCCGCGCAGCGAAAGATGAGCAGAGTATCACACGGGGGTACCATCACGGGGACGGATGAGTCCACAAGGGAGGCCCACAAGTGCACCTGGGGGGGAAAAATCCGAACGGACCAATACGTTCCGTTACACGCTGCATAGGTACCTGAGCTTCAGGTATCGGACAGCAAGGATCCTGGATCCACTACGGTAGAAAGCATAGAACCGGTAATCATAGATGATGATACCACTTCGCACCGAGGCGGGTCCTCGGGCAGGGCATCACCCGTAGCTGGAAGGTTCAATTTAAATGGGCGTCTGGCGAGACTGGAGCAGATGATGGGGATAGTACGACTTGAGGGGTCGAACCGTCGACCTCAAAAAAGCGACAGCGCGCCTGGGATGGACAAATCCATGGCAGCGAAGAAGCGTGCAGGGTTCACCACCACAGGACATTCCCCGAACCCGAATAAGAAACACGAACAAAGGTGTCATGTGTGCCGAAAAGCGGGACACCTCGCACGAGGATGCCCGCAGGGTTTAATCCCAAATAAGAAAATTGAATCGGCGGGTATCATATGCAATTACTGCAAACGGCCGGGACATGTGTGGAAGGTGTGTAGGCTCCGCCTCCGGAATTCAGAGCAGCGGTAAATCTCCACCGTAACAACCGGACCACGAAGGGCAACTACCACGGCAGAACGGGGCGGAGGAAACTGATAGTAGGAAAAACGAGAGCGTCAAGAACGTGGAACTCCACGAGTGAGTATAAAGAAGGCTGGAATCAATGGAAATTTGGAAAACAATCGACGGATAACCTGATGTGAAATAAACCGATCGGTACGGTACGATCGTCACGTCGGGTACAGGTTTGGGTAAAAAAAAAGAAAAAAAATCTTTTTACCCGTGCTGGTTCATCACATGTTTTCGCGTGTTATCTGCTCGACGGATATCGGTCGGGTGGACTGAGTAGCCTGACCGATCCGGTCGAGAGGTTTCATTTCGAAAAAGTGTGAACCGAAGACCCTCGCTTGCTGATCCTGTTCAGCGAGGTGGTAACATTTAATGTATTAAGAATCAGGCACGAAACCTTCCTCTTATGCTCGACCATAAGGTCTCTCGCCCATTAAGAGCAAACGCAACAAGTTTCCCTCTATTCTCCGTTGAAACAGCTGGCAGGGGAGACTGGCTTGGAAAAACTCTGCTCTCACCAGTTAAGGATCATTGAACAGATGGACCTACCCTGCCCTATATCGGGTAGCGACTCACCTGGTTGGGCTTCGAGCGATCCGACCAAGGTCGAATCCCCCTAAGCCATTTCCAGCGGGGGCCGCGCGGAGGCGGAGTCGTGAGCACTTGCTCAATCCACTTACAGGTTACCCGGAAAATATCCAGGCCGTTGTCGGGGGAATGGAACCCCGCGTAGCTGCCTTGAACAAGTCGTAATCATTACATTACGACCCCTGCGCAGTTCAAGTGCAGCTGCAAATGCTGTATGGAAGAAAGATTATTATTAGTAGTGTTTTTCGGTGACCCTGCCTATACCGCTCGAGTGAATGGGTGATCCGAAAAGGTTACGGCCCATTCTCTCATTACCGGGAGTTCCGACACATCCCGGTTGAGGGGTATTAGAAGCTAACAAGAGGAAAATCTGACAGCATAAAGTCGGTACTCGAGTGGAATTTAATGAATGAAGACTGAAATTTCGCACTAAATATTTCCTCGTCGCATAAAGAAAAACGCCGAACCCCTTAATAATAAGTAAGTGGGACGAAACTTCGTCCGAACGCGTTCCTCTTCGTTCTTCTTCGTCTTCGTTCTTCGTTCTTCATCATGTTCTTCATGCGGTCAGACCGCATAAACCGCATAATCGCAATAGCATAAACCGCATAAGCCGCATAAATCGCATAAAACCGCATAACATTCCGCACTCTAATCGAATTTTACCCTAAATATTCTCAAGTTTCTCGTCGCAAGAAAGAATCGCCGAACTCCCTAATCTTTCGAATGAGAAGACGAGATTTCGTCCGGACGCGTTCTGTTGTGCCGCAGAAACGCGGTTAGCTACTCCGGGTTCTGTGCCTGAGCCGTGAGCTCGAATGTTCGGGATATTTCCAGTAAAGGGTTAGAACCCAAGAGAATGAATGCACAATTTAATAAAAAGGTCTTTATTAGGTTATTGAATATTTACCAATCTCGGTACACCCCGTAGCGAGCCACTCGCTAATCACATTTATCTCGGTTATGAAATATAACGTATTGTAATCAACCGTACCGTATCCTGAGTTCTGATCGGACTGCCGAGTACCTGCTCTCGATCCTCTATATACTCATCGAGAGCACGTATGTCAGCTTAATATCTAGCGCAAGTTCATGGTTTACTTTAATCTTATAAACAAATATCTTTCCAAATCCTCGCTTTTCTGCGGGCGAGATTTGGAGCATATTTTACATTTCGCAATAATTGCCTCGGTACTCGAGCCGATGCTCCAGTTACCGAGTCGCTCGCGATGGCCTAAGTGCTGCGTCAGCGGTGTCCGGTGACGCGCTCGACGCTCGATGTACGATCGTCGCGTGCCGTTGCGTACCTTACTATTTCGCAACCGGTGTCCCGAATTAATATCTTACTACGCCAGCCGGGGTACAACACGTTCCTCTTCGTTCTTCTTCTTCTTCTTCGTTCTTCACCTTCTTCCTGTTTCGTCGCACCGCGAGATACGCCGATCTCCCTACTCTACGCCAGCTCAGCGAGCTCCTCCTGCGCCTTTAGCCAAAGGCACTCTCTACAAAAATCGGAGAAGACAGAGAAAGCCTCTTCAGACGACACCAATTGGCGCGCCGCTTCTGGCCATACTCTGTCCACGATTACCTCCCGCAGAGCGACTCTCTGCGCTTCGAAGTGTAGACAATCCAGGAGAAAATGCTGCGATGTCTCCGGCAAACCACAGCGGCAGTTCCCCCCGTCCACAAGATTGAAAGACGCGAGACGCGCCTTAAAATTCCCATGTCCGGTGAGAACCTGCGTGCTGTAATGGTTCGTCCGCAGCCAACGCGCCTCCAGCCTATCTCGTATACTACTGAAAAAGGCGTGTGTGGTTCGACCCTTGGTAGAAGAATCCCAATGTGTCTGCCACATCACCAACGCCTGCTCCTTTATGCGTTGAACCGCATCTCGACGATTATTCGCGATATCTATACGGTTTATCCAGGCGTCCACGCCTATCTTAATCTGATACCTGGCTCTACGTTCTATAAGCAAAATATCAACGGGAATGGCTCCGGCAATAACGCACAGCGAATCCCACGACGACGTCCTATACGCGGCCGTGGTTGCCTTTAGTGCGATATGCTGGGCCGAGCGAAGAACCCTCGTGTCATGCACATTACACAGATCCGCCCATCCTGCAGCCGCGTAACCTACTATCGGGAGGAAGACTCCGCTGTAAACTAACTTCAGCGCCGAATAGCGCAAACCCCATCCCGAACCTGCCATCTTACCGAGTTTCGTAAAGAGTTTACCTACTTTGTCGCGCAAATACCTACAGTGGGTTCTAACTCCCATCTCCTTGTCAAAATGGACGCCCAGATACCTTACCGAGTCTTTAAAGGGGATCGTTGTATTGCCTATTCTTATCGACGGGTATCTATTTGCCAAATTTGGCCTAACTGCCTGTCTACGTTGCCGGTCGGGACGGTTCCCGCCGCGCCTACCTATCGGTGGGGGTCGAACCCACACGGTCTTGAGGAGGATAGCCTCCGTCTTCCGTGCGGAAAGTTCGAGCCTAGCCTTGCGAGACCAATTGACAATCGCGTTGACGATTCTTTGGCCCTCGATCTCGAGCTCCCTTCTCGATTCCCCGCTTACAAGGACCAGAAGATCATCCGCATAAGCGATGAATCGGTCAGGGCGCAGCTCCTCGAGTTTCCGAAGAAGCGAGTCAAACATAATGTTCCAGCATGCCGGACCCAAGACTGAACCCTGTGGGCAGCCTTTCGTGGCACGCTTGGAGACACTTTCTTCCCCCCACGAGAGCGTTACTCGCCGATCTTGAAAATAGCTCTGGAGGATCTTGTAGATGTTCGCTGGACATTCCCTGGTGCGCAGCTCCCTGAAGACCATTGGCCACCAGACGTTGTCGAAAGCACCGGCGATGTCGAAGAGCAGCGCGACCGTGTACTGCGATGCTGATTCGTCGACCATGGCGCGAAGTTCGAAGATCGCGTCCTCCGTAGATCGATTCGGCATGAAGTCAAACTGCCGCTGCGAGACACCCTCCTCTATTACGACACTCATTTTAATCTTAATTAATTTCTCTAACAGTTTCCCGACGACGGATAACAAGCAAATCGGGCGATAGGACTTAGGGTCCTTCTCGTCTTTGTCTTCGCCCTTTAGGAGAACTCTGAGGGAGCCCTCCTTCCAGGCTGCGGGAAAAATGCCCCAAGTAAGACACGCGTTGTATAATCTAAGCAGCTGACCGGGAATAATTCTACAAGCTCCTTTGAGGACTTCGACCTCGATGAGGTCGTGTCCGGGAGCTTTGCCATTCTTGAAGGTACGGCACGCCTTCTTCATCTGACCTTCGGTGAATACTCCGGCGTCCTCCGTGTCACTCGGTTCTTGCACTCTTTGGCGCACCGCTCTATGCCACGGGCTATCTTCCTCCTCCCGGTCATCGGGGACGTGCGTATCGAGAAGGCCTCTGGCGGTTTCTCTCATGTCCATCGTAGTCTCTTCGCCACGCCGGATAGTGCTCAGCACTTTCTGAACTCGGAGTTTATCTGCCTGGTGCTTGTATACGAAGCCCCAGGGCTCCACGTTCCCGTACGACGTGACAAAAGCCTTCCAGCTGTCACGTTTTGCCTTCTTTACCTCGTTGCTTTATTCTCGCAAAGACGTGCGGTACACTTGCAATTTCTCGAGGCGCAGAGGCTGCGTTCTCTCCCTCTGATACGCTCGCATCTGCCTGAAGACCAATGTTACGTCCTGACCGACGAATGTTGAGTTCGCTCGGAAAGTACCATAAATGAGTGGTCTCTCTTTCGGGTCAAGGCGTTAGCCCTTTACCCAGGGACGGAGACCTCGCCGTACTGCCGTGGATTTATTAAGGGAAGACTTACAGAGGTAGTGAGCCTCTGGGAGAACTACAGGCGAACACAGGTTGCATGCAGAAATAAAAGTTGAAGTCGGAGATTTCAAAGTGATACTCACAAAATATATATATTGTACGGTGAAAAGTTCGATGTTACACTGTTTTACAAACTTGAAGCCGGATTGCTCGGTTTTACTTTTTAATGCTGGACTCTGCCTCGCAGGGCTAGAGCTTCGTCGTAGCAGAGCCTTGCTCGCTCTGTGTAGCGGTGAACGTAGTCGCAGGTTCGATGCCGGTGAAGTAACTGAACTTATTCGGAAAATTCGGTCCTTATATACTAATTCTAGGCGATTTTATGGCTAAATTGCGTGCCGTTGGTTCATTGTCCCTTAATTTTGAAAAGGGGCGAGAATCGGCATGAGTGAATAGGAATATAGGTTAAACGAATGTGTGTGAGTAAAAGATGCGTTTAGGTGGGGATTTTGTAGACTCGTGGCTAGAGTGAGACAGACTTCACGTGTGCTTTAAAGATTTAGATAATGAGGATGTATTGAACGAGAATAATGCACAGGGCTTTTATGCGTGCGTAATTTAGAATAGAGAGAGAAGATTTTACGAGCGCGAGTGAAAGTTCCGCGAGCGCGAGGTTTTTGAATGCTGAAGAATGCATTAAATGAGTAGGGTTTTTATGCGAGTGTAATTTAGAAAAGAGAGAGAAGATTCTACGAACGCGAGGGATTTGAGTACTGAGAATGCATTAAAGCTTTTATGCGTGTGTAATTTTGATGTAGTGTGCGTGTAAAGGTTTGGTGCGTATGCGTAGATTAGAAAAGAGTCAAAGAACCGCGAGGGTCAGAGCGAGAGAGTTTTACGATTGTGAGGGATTAGAGTGAGAGGGCGAATGGGTAGGAAAATGAACTCTGGCGCGTGCGGCAGCGGCACGTGCGGCTGGTCAACCTAATACAGCGGTTGATAATTTTTGTCTATGATTAGGTGTTTCTGACCAAAAAAAATTATAGGTGACATGTTGCGTAGGACGTAACACCAACCTCCTCTTGTTGGTCAATTCCCGTGTCCACCATGGGTTGGACTTCCTAAAGCGCTTCTTTCGGGGCATGGACTCCACACAGGCGTCCGTCAGAACACTCGTGAGAGTCGTAGTCATGGTCTCTACGTCGTCTGCCGACTCAATCGCAAGCCCCTCCAGCCTATCTCTCGACAGAGCCGTTAGGATCTCGGCGAATCGCTCCCAGTCTGCACGACGAACGTCGAACAGACCGGGACCGACTACCCGATCTCCCGCTGCGGCCTTCGGCACTTGCAACCTGATGTTGATCGCTCGGTGATCGCTGGTCGTCCACTCCGGTCGAACCCTCCAGTCTCTGATGAATCGGGACATGGAAGGCGACGCCAAGGTGACGTCGATGTAGGACTCTCCCCTTGTCGTCCAGAAAGTCGCCGGTTGACCAGCGTCGTTCAAGATATCTAAGCCAAAGACTCGAATGAGCTCCTCCAGCCTAGTACCTCTCTCATCGGTCTCCTGTGGCCCCCACAGGGCCGATTTCGCGTTTGCGTCTGACGCCACTATTATTCTCTTCCCCCTCAGAGAACGAAGCACCGTATCGAGGTGTCTGAGGTGCAGCTCGATGTCGTCCCGATATTGAAAATAATGCGAAACGACATAAAACGAGAAGCCGGGTGTCTGCACCTCCGCACAGACACAATGTGTCGTGCTGAGCTGCGAGACGAAGAGCATTTGAAAGGCCGGATTGCATACCACCACGGATGCCCAGGCTCTTTCACTCCTAACTGCAGCGACTTGTGCCGCAGTACCTAATCCAAGAAAGTTGTGTGCCGCGTCTGTCTTCTTGACATAAGGCTCCTGCAACAGCGGGATGTCGAGACGCTTCTGGCGGATGAGTTCGCGCACCTCGCCGGTGACTACTTCGGAACGCCGCGCGTTTAATTGTAGTATCCTAATTCCCATGGTACGCATCGGGTTGACGTTAGCATTAGGGGGATCGTCGCGGGGGTTGTCGCGGGGGTTGTCGCGGGGGTTGTCGCGGGGGTTGTCGCGGGGGATGTTCGCGATCGCGGGTCTATTCTGGGCTATTACGCGTCTATCGCACCTGTCGAGGACAATTTGGGCCACGCGGGGCTCGAGATTCGCGGGTCTAGTTAGGGGGGGTCTTGCTACAACGTTTCCTATTCCACCGGTCTGGACGAGGAGCCTATCACATCTCACCAACTCGACACTGACGGCACGAAGGCCGAGAACATTACGCTGACTGCCGAAGCGTCTTTGGTCAGCGACACCCGTGGGACCGCAAGGAGGTGGACCCTGACGAACAGATGCAGGCTGAGAAGCCGTCAACCCCCTCGCAGCCACACGGGTGTGCGGCCTCGCGACGGTGTCAGCAACTCCCACTTGTGCCACGCCTGGTTGCCTTCGCTCGGCCACGCGGACACTCCTACGCCCATTCACACGGTCACATTCATACAGATTTTCCGAAAAGTCCATTTTTTGTTCCCACGAGTAAGGTCGGAAAAATAAGTCACACGGTGGTGCAGAGCCGCCTTACCCCACCCGGGAGAATTGAATACGGTGTCGGAGGCCTCCAACCGTCCTAACCGTCACGCTTGGGACAGAGCTAATTACCCCCTTCTGCCATGAGACCCTAGCCACGTCGGTCGAGCTTAGTCTAGGGGGGGGGGGGGGGGGGCACTGAGTCGCGTCAGTCGGCCCGTCTGTAGGGAGAGTAAAAGCGTATTAGAAGCAGTAAGCGTATACACTAGGGTTATTTAATTTGTTAATGTCAATTAGTCGTGTTAGTATATACGATATTTGTATTAGATTTATATTAGAATGTAGCGTATGGTTAGTCTTATTAATAGTATTATAAGCACACAGCTATAGCAAGGTAGAACAATACAATAATAGTAGAATAATAATAATGATAGAGTCCTACCAGGAAATAAAGACAGGCGAATGGGAAGACAGGGAAAGGAAGAAGAGAGACGAGAGAAGAAGAGAAAGGAAGTAGAGAGGGGAAGAAAAGAAAATCACTCACACACACACTAACACACACACACGAACACAGACATACCCACACACACACATTCACACACACACACAAAACACACACGAGACAAGAAGAAGAACAAGAACAGATTCTTGTTTCAGAAAACAGAAAGATAGGATAGCAAGGGAGCAGGGAGCATGAAAGTAAAGTAAAGTAAAGTAAGGAAGAACTAGAGATACAAGAAAGTGTGAGAGTGAATAAGAAAGTAAGGGGAGCGGTTCGAAGCGAACGGGTCGAGTCTGAACAAATTTAACCGCGAACCATACGAACGGTGCCGAGAGGATAAGGAGGACAGAAGCGGAACAAAACGAGACGAGACGAACCGAAACGACGCGAACCAGAAACGCAACGAATCGGGCGGGACGAAACGAATTGAACCTAAACCTGAAAGAAAGAAAAGGGTTAGTACCTGAAAATAAGAGAGATTAATAGACCCCCCGGTTCCGTCACCATCGATGCCCAAGGACATCGACAGCGCAGGGCCCGGTTGGGGTTTCGCGGTCATTGACGTCGCCTTCTCCCATCCCCGAGGGGATAAGAGAAGTCGACGCTGGAGACCGCTAAGGGTGGATGGGGGAACCTGTGGAAGAAAAAGAGATTAGTAGACCCCCCGGTTCCGTCACCATCGATGCCCAAGGACATCGATAGCGCAGGGCCCGGTTGGGGTTTCGCGGTCATTGCCGTCGCCTTTTCCCATCCCCGAGGGGATAAGAGAATTCGACGCTGGAGACCGCTAAGGGTGGATGGGGGAACCTGTGGAAGAAAAAGAGATTAGTAGACCCCCCCGGTTCCGTCACCATCGATGCCCAAGGACATCGATAGCGCAGGGCCCGGTTGGGGTTTCGCGGTCATTGCCGTCGCCTTTTCCCATCCCCGAGGGGATAAGAGAAGTCGACGGTGGAGACCGCTAAGGGTGGATGGGGGAACCTGTGGAAGAAAAAGAGATTAGTATACCTGTGGAAGAAAAAGAGATTAGTATACCCCCGGTTCCGTCACCATCGATGCCCAAAGACATCGATAGCGCAGGGCCCGGTTGGGGTTTCGCGGTCATTGACGTCGCCTTTTCCCACACCCGAAGGGATGGGAGAAGCCGACGCTGAAGACCGCCGAGGGTGGAAGGAAGTAGGTTGGATATGTGGGATTTGGTGCATGTAAAGACGTTCCATGCACCAAGCCCCGCGCGCCCGTCGGTGCGCAGGGCAAGTCCAATTTCTGATGAGTGCGGCACGAGCCGAACCCGCCATTCTTAAGGCCAAGGGAGAGGGGGATCCCTGCACATGAGTGTCGGCGTATGTCGATTCGTCATCTGCATCCTGCCCGCCTACGACAGGATGCATCCGAGGTGTCGGAAGAATTCCGTTTGGATACAATCCACTTGACATTTGTCGGCACCATGTGTCAGATCCGACACCCCAGCAGGGCTTCCCAGCAACCTTCGGCCCGCCAAAGGACGAGAACAACCCGAACAACCCCCAAGAGCGATCGGACCGCCTTGAGCCAATCTGTGGAAACAGCGATCACCCGGCGTCCGAAGAACACCTTCTGGAAGGGAGGCTACAAGACTTGACATCAACCAGCTATGAGACGCCTGCTGATGCCCATTTGGGAGAATGCGGGCGTGTGGGACCACCCGGGTTAACGTACTTTCGTTACGGCTACTCCAGCACGACCCCCGGATGGGGTGACCCCCAAGATGGGGTGACCCCCAGTAGATAGGGACAGAGGGAATCTCGTTAATCCATTCATGCGCGTCACTAATTAGATGACGAGGCATTTGGCTATGACCTGTAGCTACGAGTCCGCCCACGGCTGACGCCGGCAAAGCCGGCGCCGCCGCGGGCGGCCCTCTCACGCTAGACTTCCGGGGCTTAACCCCCCCGTTGGGCATACTACACTAAATGACTCGATTATATAATCTGTCAAAAAAAAACACAAACAAAACAACCCGCGTCATAACCCAATATGACCACAACTCAACTGCGGTAACACTACCGCGCGAAACCACTGCCAAGGGCCCTCGGAACGAGCCTGGAAAAATTATAAAACAAAAGCAGAGTCCACTCTCTAAGAGTGATTTGTGGACGTTAGCCACCCCCAGAAGGGGGGTGTTACCAGGGAAAACCGCTTGGAGGTCTCCACCCAAGCGCAAGTGCTCGGCTCTGCCGCCGTGGCTAACCCCACAGGAACAGGGCCGCCGTACGACTCGCACCCTCCGGCGTCTCGTCCGTACACAGGCATACCGACGAGCGTCCGGAGCGAGCTCACGACATACTACATCGAGCTACACTAAAGCCGCGCCTAGCCGAAGGACTAGACGCAAACCCACTCACACCCCCCCGCCGATCACCCATCAATGAATGAATTTGCGATCTCGATTGACGACCGCAACGCTATCAGCGACACGGTTGGCAAATCTCGATTCGACAAACCCAACCTCTTTAAATTATGCTGCGTGCCAAATGGCATCGCCCCCCTGCTACCAACTACTATCGGCAGGACAGTACAAGTCTCCTTACCCAATCTTAACCTAAGGACCTCCGCGGTCTCGCGGTACTTCTGCACCTTTTCCTTGGCAGCGGAGCTGAGATATGACCCGTCCTCGAAGCGGACAGTAACGTCCACCACGATGAGATCAGATCCCATCTCCACCACCAAGTCCGGCTTTTTCAACTCCCCATTTATATCTAATGTCGGCTCCACCATAACGGCATGCTCGACCGCAACCTTCTCAGCAATAAAATCCTTTATCTCATCATGCCTCCGAATTCTGGCCGGCTTCGTGTAAATACACCCCCCAATTACGTGACCCAGCGTCTCCGGCTGGGACAAACACCTTCGACACCTTACATCCAACCCCCTATTGGCCCTACTTAACACTACCCTCGTGCCGAAGGTGTTCGTCCTCAACCGCAGCCCGTCAATATACCGCGAGCCCTTAAGAAGCCTCCCATCCCCTAACCACTTATTCCCTATCTTATCCCTCCTAAAGACCCTGACCCCCTTCCCTTGACACGGTCGCCGCTGCCACTCTTCCACCGCCGCCACCTTCACTCTCCTCTTCACCGCGTCCACCCCTTCCACATCCTCCGGCAGCCGATGACAGCCCAACGCCCGCGCACTCTTCTGCGCCTCCCGCTCGGCGCCCCCCACTTCCCTAATATACTGCATAATAGGGTCCAGAGATTCCTTCAATTTCACATGCGTCTTTATCGCAGCTAACTGTATCACATTCTCAAACCTAATCAACCCCAAACCCCCCTGGGCTTGGGGCGTATAAAACAACCCGGGGACCGTCGACGAAACCAGGTGCAACATAGCCTTCACCGCCTGTCTGATCTGCTGATCCTGCATCCGGAGTGTACCTGCCGCCGGCCGATTTGCCACCAAAGAGTAGACAAACCGGGGCAGGACGTACACCCGGAGGAGATCAACCTTCTGGACAGGCTTCAGCTTCAGCCGCCCTGTGTTCGCCACCGCCCCCAAAATAGTAGGAACCTCTGCACCCTTTAACAGCCCCCTCCATGGCCCGAACTTGACACACAGATAACGCAAAGTGTCCTCCGCCCCTACGGCGGGGACACCCACGCCACCGACCGTCAAGCCCGGATCCCTCGTGTACCAAGTCTTGGCCTTTGCGCATATCTCAAACGTTAAACACTTGTCCGCCGAGAGACTCATTCCGAGCCTCTCGAGGAACCCCGCTACTCTACTTATCTGCCTCTCTGAGCCTCATCACGGCTTTCCCCAACCAAAACAATATCATCCGCAAAGGCCATTACCGATACATTCGCGGCCCCTAACCTTACACCCCGCGTATCCATATCCAACTCCTCCAACAAATGATCTATTGCTAAATTAAATAGCAAGGGCGACAGAGGGTCACCCTGCTTCACCCCCTCCTTAACTGTACATCCACACTCCCATCCCGACCTTTCACAGAGGTCTTACAACCATCATACATACTACAAACTAACTCCCTAATGTGCTCGGGCACTTTCTTCCTCGCCAATGCTGGCCCTAAACATGAATGTGGAACTGTATCGAACGCTTTCGCAACGTCGAGAACCGATACCACCCCCCTGCCCCTGACTTCATTCTCGCCATCACTTCATTCAAAATGAGGATGTTCGAGCAGCAGCCATTCTCAGAGGTAAAGCCCTTCTGGCGTGGATTCTGCTCGACAAATCCTCGCAAACGCGAGTCCAAAATACCCGAAAATACCCGAGCTACCATAGAACTAATCGTGATCGGCCGCCAGTTCTTAACGTCCCAAGGGTCTTTACCCTGCTTCGGGATCAGGGTCGTCCGATTCTCCTTCCACGCGGAAGGAAAATGAGACTCCCTGATCAACAAATTAAAGAGCTGGGAGAGAAGCTCCGCAACTCCCGGTTTCCCTAAATCCGACTTCCTAACCCCGTCAAGGCCGGGGGCCGAATCACCTTCAATTCTAGCTATCCTATCCCTAACTTCCCTAGGCGTAATCGGCCTAAAATACACTCGCACATCCACCTCCTCACACACACTCACATCGTCATAACTCACATGCAACGGCCCTGGGAGACCCCACAGCGCACCATACAACTCCCGAATCGGCCCCGTCTCAGGGGGATCCCTCCTCACATCCGCGAAGGAGAAATCCCCCTTGACGGCCAACTCCGCTAATTTACTAGGACATTCTTTATACAACTCCTGACACCGCGCGTAGGCGAACTGCTTGCGAGCATCGTGGTTAGGCGGGCGCCGGGGCTCCCGGTCCTGCCGCTGACCAGCATTCGCCACCCCCGGAGCCCGTCGCTGAGCTACAGGGGCAACGCGCGCCGGCCGGCGCGCCTCACCGTGGAACACCCGAGGCAACCGCGTCACCACAAACCCATCAAGCAACCCGCCCAACAACCCGGGTCGTTCGTTATTGGCTCTACTTATCAAGCGCAGGACTCTCCCAGAGCTCATAAGGAAGTCCGACGATTCTGGGATGGCTACATTTTCTATCGCCGCCGATCTCTTCCACTCCCTCAACCCCCCCGCCCTCTCATCCTCAACCCCCCCGCCCTCTCATCCTCAACCCCTCCGCCCTCTCATCCTCAACCCCCTCCCCCCAACGTCTCCCACCCCCCACCCCCCCCTGACGGGCAGGAGGGGGAGGGGAACCACATCCCCGCCACCCCTCCCCCCCGACCGCCATCTCCATCCCCAACTACCCCCTGCCCCGTAGCCACCCCATCCTCGTCAGCCTCCGCTACAACGAGCGCTTCGACAACGGGCACAGGTTGGGGAACCGGTGCCAGTCCTCTCCGCTTATCACCTATCTGCTTGCAGGTCTTCCCCGGGAAAAATCTTTGCAATTCCTTATTAGGAAATCTATGATTCTTATAAACCTCATTTAACTCACGCAAACGCTCCACCTCCTCGGGCGTCCAGACACTGAGTGGCCTACCAGGTAGACCACCCCTCCCCCCCCTCAAGTTCCCTCTGCCTAGCTAGATTTCGCTGCATCGGCTGCTCCCACCGCTCATGCTGTGAGAGCCCCCTCTGCGTCCGGAAAGACCTGCCGCACGCATCACACCTAAACTCTAACTCCCCCTCACCAACGACGAGGGGTCCTCTGCAACGGTTCTTATGACCGTTCCAATTCCTCAACCCCGGAAAATGCCTACCACACCGGCTGCACCTCAACGAGATGCGAACCTGCCGGTGCTGCTCACCCAAATGTCCCAGCAAATCCTTTAAACTGAGGAACCCCCCTCGTTCGTCACCCCTCTCACACACATCACAATACCGTACCGCTCCCTCCACAAGCGGCACATCAAGAATTAGCTCATTCGTCCCATTACCAATCCGTTCGTCAACCATGATCCCCCGCACTACAACGGGTAAACCCCCCACGGGCGGCCGGGGATCGGAGCCGCCCGCGTCCGAAGCTGCGCTTGTTTCGACCGTTTCCATAAAAAAAAGAAACCATAACCTCCCGCAACTTTTCACACTCATTCCCAAATCACAATCCTTATAACAAGCCAAGTCACACCCCTTACAACAAGCCAAGTCCATCGACCCAGCGATCGCCGGGTACAAGAAGGGCACCCGACACAACCCTACTGCCTGTCCGACCCGCGAACGGGTCACAACGCCCACCGGTAGTAACTTCCTACCGGTATAGGGCCACAGCCAGAGCTGCGTAGAGACAACAGTCCTCGGGAAACAACGCGAATTTCCACGGCGCACGGAGACGCCATGGGCCAATAGAACTCAGTAACCGTCAAGGCCAAAGTCAACAACAAGGAGCGTTAGGATAAACGCTAGTGTAACGCGACTTTTGTTCCAGCACCCAAATACCGTACGGGAGAAAGTCCGTAAGCGAACAAATAATAATTTAAGCGAACATACCGCGTTCGAGAAAATATAGTAAACAAAATAAGTAAATAAATAAAATAACCTCACCCGATCGAGAGGCACGGTGCTAGGATCAAAAGTTGCAAACGTCTGGCAAAATAATGTCATACAATTCAATGATGTTGACATAACGTAGATTATATAAATCCGGGATCGAGGAATAAAATCGTTTGCTTATTAAGCAAAATTAAAAACTTTCTTTTCCATTGTCTTTAAATTTGTACGTAAGAGTTAAAGGTGCTGTGACGTATTTTCCTAGATCTCAACGTGAATATAAAAAAAAAACAGAAAAAAACAAAACCGAAAACGCGAGAATCGAAGCTCAAACCGAACGAGAGCGAAAAGCGAAATCGAGAACTAAAAAAAACGCCACCTTCGGCCGTCCACCCTCGCGAATGCATTGGCGTCCCGGTGGGCGCCAGTTGATTTTTGTTTCGCCGGTATCAACAACCTGGTTCAGCTGGGAGTAGGTGGAATGGGCCCAACTCCACCAGTACGGAATCTGGAGGTCGGTGGAACGAGCCGACCTCCGCAGGGTTAATTTTTATTTCGCCGGAATCACCAAAACCGGACTAATCGGGACCTGGAGGTCGGTGGAACAAGCCGACCTCCGCAGGGACAAAACACGCGAAACAAGAACTAAACAATACGAGCTAATACCAACGCACTCGCGGGAGCAAACGGTTGCGGAAATTGCACGGTTGCTCAGGAATCTCAAATCTCAAGAACGGGAATGATTAATTGTAGCCTGGTAAGCCACGGGAGCGCACGCAAGTGCATTGGAAGCGCTCAGCTGACCGGAGGGTCGGAGCGAGCGTAAGGACAGCGGATCTATACGCGATCGATAAATTCTCTTAACATAAGACTCACCGAATCTGCATGAAACACAGCACACGAGTCAACCCACGAACGCGCAAAGTGACGGGTAGCGTGAGCGAGATACGCGAACCGAAGCGAGAGCGATAGCCGGAGTCTACAGTAGCGCGAGTGAGAACGAGTGACTCAGCGCGAGACAATAGGCCGAACGTAAACACCGATAACGCGAGAGGTCCGAGCTGCCTCGAGGACGACTCTCGGTAGACGGACAAGCCTACGACACTATTCTAATAAAGCGTTATGGTTATTGCGAGATCCTTAGCCGATAGCTACTGCCCTCTCAAATTATTCCAGAGCGTCATTTAAACGGGAACCGAAACTGTAACGCGGTAACTTTGAGATTCTTCGCGATCGCTTCTCCTAATTCAGGACGTGAAAACATGGCTCTCTCTCCCTCAACTAAAACACAGCACAAGGTGTTCCAACCTTGCCCGGACCGAACTAAAACCTCCGCCTATTCTCCAACGTCCTGCATTATCACCGAAACAGAGTGCCGAGTTTGCACCGGACTTTGACGTATTCGTGACGAAATCTCGTCGGGTTCTCCTCTATTCGTGTTTCTCATTTCACCGAGATTCTCTCCACCAAATAGATTCGAGAATCCCGACCTGAACTAAATCTTTTGAAGATTATCTTTAAGCTTATCACACCCAAGCTCATCAGCAAAATATAAACCGGATCGCAAAGCTTTACGAACCTTACTTAAGCGAGAGCTGGACGGTACATGGACAGCTGAAGAGCAGTAAAGCAGGAACTATAACGGGCTAACCGAACTAAATCGACAGTCTTATTCGTAAAACATTAATTTATTTGGATTTTTATGACGGTGATCGAAAAATCACATCACAGTGCATTTTGGGGGTTCTCGAAGGTAAATTCTGTCGTGGGTCGTAGGTCGTATACTTAAGCGAAATTTATAACGACCTCTTTCGTTTATCCCCAAATTCGTACGCCACATCTCGTAAGGGTTAAATGTGCATTGTCGGTGCTTGCGGGTGAGCTACTTCGTGCGTCGTATGGCGTATAATTAGGAGAACTTATAAAAGATCTTTTTCGTTTGTCTTTAAATTCGTATGTCGTATGTTGGAAGAGTTAAATGTGCATTTTTGGTGGTGCTCGAAGATAAATTCTGTCGTGCGTCGTATGTCGTATATTTAAGCGAAATTTAAAACGACCTTTTCTTGGAGGTGAGCTACTTCGTGCGTCGTACTTCGCATGTCGTATAATGAGGCGAACTTAAAAACGATCTTTTTGTTTGTCTTCAAATTCGTGTGTCGTATATCGTGGGTCGTAAGTATTAGATGTGCGTTCTTCGTGATACTCGGAAACGAGCGCTTTCGTGCGTCATACGTCGTATGTCGTATATTTAAGCGAAATTAAAAACGACATTGTTCAGTTGTCGTTTGTCGTGCGCCGTACTTCGGGCACTTCACTTTTCAAAAGCGTTTCGAGTTAACCTCTTTCGTATGTTATCTGTAATGTTACATATGTCGTCCATCGTATATAATATGGAGAGAAGATTCTACTCTGGACTATAGCGGAATTCTATTTTCGTTGAACGCTGGTGATTCAGTGTCCTTGAAAAAATACTAAATGCATGTGAAATACCGAGGTTGGGAACTAATTGCCTTCTATATTTTCGTTGATACTGTTGACATTTTGGACAAAAGCGAATTCGGTTTTCATGCGTCTATCCATTGGCTAGGAAAACCTAAGTTGCTTTTCATCGAAATGTAAACTATCGTCGAGAATGTGCGGGGGCTGGGCTCAGCATGGGTGGGCAGGCATCTTAAGACGATGCGAAATGGTTCTGCGACTACATCGCTCCGGGCTCCGAATTGAAGCGGAATTAAATGCGAGATTTTCCGTAATAAGTTTAGAAAAATCGAAAACACCAGGTGCGAGAGCGGAAGAAACGTGGACAGACGGAAGAGATGAATCAACTCTTACGGTGTTGCTGATAATGGGCAGCACAGACTTCAAAGGAATCCCTTATTATATAACAGAGGGCGAGATCAAGTACGATTGTCAAGAGTGCCCTTTGGCCATTTGGACAACAAAGAGATGAAAAAAGAAAACCGAATGAGACGTGAATAATTGCATGTAATATAAATACATTTTTCAGTGACAAAGGTTACAAGATGGCACAACCGGCCGCAAACGCCGTTTTTAATAAGAAAATGGCAATGCATATGTAATGATGCGTAACGAAAACACCTTATAAAGTAATTACATATTACTCACACAACCGTTTGCTCAACTTAGCAATACAGTTGGCATAAACAACGGGGTTGCTTTCAACGAATGTAAATGAGCACGCCGCTTGTTCGCTTTTTTAAATCAAAATTACGGGTATCACTCGTAGCGTAACATTAAACATGCTGAAAGATGTAATAAAGAAAAATGAAGCGCGGTAGAGCTTTGACCTTAAAGTAAAACATAACGAACATAAAAAATGTTACGTTTCTACGACAGCAATCCCCGCCCTGCACTCCAAAATACTGTACGAATAACGTTTTTTTAAATACATACAACTACAAAATATACAAAATATACAAAATATGCAAAATATGCAAAATATACAAAATATACAAAATATACAAAATATACAAAATATGCAAAATATACAAAATATACAAAATATACAAAATATACAAAATATACAAAATATACAAAATATACAAAATATACAAAATATACAAAATATACAAAATATACAAAATATACAAAATATACAAAATATACAAAATATACAAAATATACAAAATATACAAAATATACAAAATATACAAAATATACAAAACATACAAAATATACAAAATATACAAAACATACAAAATATACAAAATATACAAAATATACAAAATATACAAAATATACAAAATATACAAAACATACAAAATATACAAAACATACAAAATATACAAAATATACATGCTACCGTGTACTTAAAAGTCGGACAAAACTCTTTACTGAGAAAAAAAAGTGGACGCAATTTGAACAGATCTGTTACCAAATTATGGTGAGTGATCAGCCGTCACTCGTCATCGCACTCGTGAGGATCTACTTTTTACGAACGCATTGCTGACAGAACTAAGTGTCGGTCTTCCGAGCCCTCTTCAACTTAAGGCATTCACAATGATGCCACAATAGACATTGGTCACATATGACGCTGTTATCCACGATACTTTTCTCGCTTGGACCGCATTTCAAAACTTTTTTTTTGTTTTTTTTTGTTTACAGCTCGCTTTAATAAAGCGAAGACGCCAGCTTCACAATATGGTATCAGAAGATTCAAGTCCACAGATTCATCGACCATCGAGTCTTCCAAGTCGTTGAGTTTTAAATCATCTCTGCAGATTAAATATTCAACTTTGATTACGATGTCAATCGTCGAGTCATCGATCAACCAGCCCATCATATCGTAGATCTTTTGCTCATTGCATTTGTCTGCAAACCGGTTTGCGACATGCTTACGTCTTACAGCCCCGTTGCTTGTCGCCAAGTGGCGGGAAGGTCGGCCAAAACTCTTTATTGTTGGTGGCATATTTATTTCCGATATATTCACTTTACTTGAGTAGGTATACATAGCGGGTTCTAAGCCAAGGGATCTACCCCGACATTTACCGACACTTTTTAGCCTAGACTCGAACCACTTAGCTCAGACTCGAACCACTTGGTGGAGGGTGGCGGGTGGGTGTCTGTGGGTGGCGGTGGGTGGGTGGGTGGTGGGTGGGTTGATTTTTTGTTTGCAAGAATCAGCGAGCGATATGCGGTGGGTGGTGAAGAGGGGGGTGGGTGGAGGTGGGTGGGTGGTTTGGATGATTTTTTTTTTTTCAAAGAATCGGCGAGCGATATGCGGTGGGTGGTGAAGAGGTGGGTCGGGTGGGTGGTGGGTGGGTGGGTGGTAGAAAATTTATTTTTCGTGTGAATCGGTGAACGACATGCAGTGGGTGGTGGTGGGTGGTGGGGTGGTTGAAATTTAATTTTTTTATTTTGCGTGAATCGACGAGCGGCATGCGGTGGGTGATGAGGAGGTGGGCGGTGGGAGGTGGGTGGTTGGACGGTTGAATGTTTATCTTTTTTCTCGAAATGTATCGCTCGGTGACCCTCCAAGAGCTGCCAATTATTACCTATAATATAAACATTAATAAATAAACACACCCGAGTTGAACTCGAATTTTTATCAAGCGCTTGTTTAGGCGATAATATATACAAACACTTCAAATATCTTAGACCACTTGTCACTCTTGAAATTTATTACTGCGATAAACATTTATAAACAAATTAAATTTCTACATTCACACCTTATGAATGGACAATGGGATAGACCCTTGGTCTCAAATAAACCAACATCATCGCATCGAATATCGAACGCTTAGTATCGTTGCGTGTGTGTGTGTGTGCGTGCGTGCGTGCGTGCGTGCGTGCGTGCGTGCGTGCGTGCGTGCGTGCGTGCGTGCGTGCGTGCGTGCGTGCGTGCGTGCGTGCGTGCGTGCGTGCGTGCGTGCGTGCGTGCGTGCGTGCGTGCGTGCGTGCGTGCGTGCGTGCGTGCGTGCGTGCGTGCGTGCGTGCGTGCGTGCGTGCGTGCGTGCGTGCGTGCGTGCGTGCGTGCGTGCGTGCGTGCGTGCGTGCGTGCGTGCGTGCGTGCGTGCGTGCGTGCGTGCGTGCGTGCGTGCGTGCGTGCGTGCGTGCGTGCGTGCGTGCGTGCGTGCGTGCGTGCGTGCGTGCGTGCGTGCGTGCGTGCGTGCGTGCGTGCGTGCGTGCGTGCGTGCGTGCGTGCGTGCGTGCGTGCGTGCGTGCGTGCGTGCGTGCGTGCGTGCGTGCGTGCGTGCGTGCGTGCGTGCGTGCGTGCGTGCGTGCGTGCGTGCGTGCGTGCGTGCGTGCGTGCGTGCGTGCGTGCGTGCGTGCGTGCGTGCGTGCGTGCGTGCGTGCGTGCGTGCGTGCGTGCGTGCGTGCGTGCGTGCGTGCTTGCGTGCGTGCGTGCGTGCGTGCGTGCGTGCGTGCGTGCGTGCGTGCGTGCGTGCGTGCGTGCGTGCGTGCGTGCGTGCGTGCGTGCGTGCGTGCGTGCGTGCGTGCGTGCGTGCGTGCGTGCGTGCGTGCGTGCGTGCGTGCGTGCGTGCGTGCGTGCGTGCGTGCGTGCGTGCGTGCGTGCGTGCGTGCGTGCGTGCGTGCGTGCGTGCGTGCGTGCGTGCGTGCGTGCGTGCGTGCGTGCGTGCGTGCGTGCGTGCGTGCGTGCGTGCGTGCGTGCGTGCGTGCGTGCGTGCGTGCGTGCGTGCGTGCGTGCGTGCGTGCGTGCGTGCGTGCGTGCGTGCGTGCGTGCGTGCGTGCGTGCGTGCGTGCGTGCGTGCGTGCGTGCGTGCGTGCGTGCGTGCGTGCGTGCGTGCGTGCGTGCGTGTGTGTGTGTGTGTGTGCAATATTGAGTCTGTAGAGATATTATATCTTTTGGAGGTATAGTACCATGCTCTGTTGCCATGCTTTATTTTCGGGGCAATTCTATGTGTCTAGCAGCAACTCTTAAGCGGCGGGTATCCGATGGACCCCTCGATGCTGCTCAAGAGCTACAGGTCCTCCAAGCGCGAGAAACTAAGGTGAACGCCCGCCTTTCTCACGCATATGTTTACGTTACTTCTCGATATACTGGGTTGGATGTGCGAGTAGTATCGAGCTTCGATGAGGGTGTTTAAAAAAATCTTTTTACGCCTCTCTGATACCGAGTCTATCGTGATTGGTTCTTAAGGTTCTAGGAGAGGGTTGAAACATATTATCTTCGACTTTTCCAAGTCGTTCAGTATACAGTTATCCTGTCGTACTGTTCGCATCGGAAATAATTTGAGTCGTGATTTTTTCTTATGTGTCCCGTGCTGCGTATCACCTGTGAGCCAAAATGGATAAACATAAGTGTAAAAAACTTATTGGTGTTATGGAGAGAGCATACTCTCTTCTAAACGATAAATCGCAACCTGTCGAGAGACAGCTGTGGATACGGTTTGGCAAGAAAAATGTGACGTTACTCAACAAAATATTACGTAACTGTGATGCACTAACAATTTACGATAAAATTCGAATTCAGGCAACAATTGCAAATTTAATTTCGTTGACCCGAAAATTCGAAAAAAGTGGTTCCGGTGTCGGTGTCGGTGGTGGTGTATCAAAGAAAGTTGAATGGACAGATGCAGAGACAGCGTTTAAGAGTCGTATAAGAACGGGAATTGTGAGCAACGTTAGCCACCGAGATGTCGGTACTTTTCTGGATGACGCACGGAAATTAATCCTTCCACGGTTAAAGAGAACTGTACGTAAAAAGGACAATTTAAAAGTTAACGTGATTCTGCTCTGAGAGTTTCATTTAACAAAAATTGACAAAATCGTGGAGGAGAAAAAATCCTTCAACACGAAGAATGAAGCTATTTTTCCGAGCACGAATGCTCGTGAGTTGTTCGAGCATGTAAAAAATAAATTACTGCTGCAAATCGAAGAATTCGAAGGGAAGGGGTCAGGATGGTCATTGACTGAGATTATCAATCTTTCCATCAACATGAATAAGTACGTGCCATTGCGTGGGGGATTATCAACGTACGTCAGCCTACCTGAAGACATCAAGAAGAAGCGTGCAGTCGTGAATATTATGAACAGCGATCCGTACTGCTTCCTCTGGTCAGTAACAGCGGCCCTGTCACCACCACCTCCAAAAGGACACAGCCTGCGGATAAAATCTTATCCGCTATTTAGCGAATTATTATCGTACGAGGGAATCGAATTTCCGATGACTATAAAAAATGTGCCACGGTTTGAAAAAATGAACGATTTAGCTATTAATATCTATGCTATAGCGCATCGTAGCAAAAAAAAATGAAAGTGACATCGAGCCGATATATTTGAGTAAGCAGAAGTCGCATCGAAAGACCATACATCTATTAATATTAAATACCACCGATGAATGTGCTGATGATAACAAAGTGATACATCACTTTGCGTGGATTAAAAATATTTCACGGTTGGTATCTGCGCAAATATCGAAGCATAAAGGTGTAACTTTTCTTTGCGATAGATGTCTAAGTCATTTCTAGACAAAAAATCGCTTAACAAGCATACGATCGATTGCGCGTCTATTAATGAGTGTAAAATCATTCTTCCGGAACCAGAACAATCTGTGTTGACATTTAAAAATTATAAAAATAAGGCAGCCGTTCCATTCGTTATTTACGCCGATCTCGAATGCCTTTTGGTGCCAATAGATACGAAGGTTGGCAACGGCACCGCTTATCAATCTCACGTGCCTCACAGTATAGCCTATTATTTCCACTGCAATTATTCGAGTGCAATATCCGAGTACAAATCCTTTCGCGGCAAAGATTGTGTTGAATGGTTCATGAATGAACCATTCATGAACTAAAAAAAATTGCAAATGACGTAGACGCACGCCTAAGGCGAGTCTTGACTATGGAAAAACTCGATGAAGCTATGAAAAAAAAATTTCGGTCAGCGACGGTGTGTCATATTTGCGAGAAATCGTTCAGCCCTGAAAATATTAAAGTTCCAGATCATTGCCATTTTACAGGGAGATTCCGGGGGGCTGCTCATCAAGGATGTAATTTCAATTATACAAAATCGCATGTGATCCCGGTAATATTCCACAATTTATCCGGTTATGATTCACATTTTTTGATTAGAGCATTGGCTGATCAAAAAAAATTCAAGGGTAACGTAGAACTATTGCCTATAAACAAAGAGAAATATATCTCATTCTCAAAGAATGTGGGTGGGACTAAAGTTCAATTTAGATTCTTAGACTCGTTTAGATTCATGCCGAGTAGTATCGATAAATTAACATCGTGTCTGCCTGATGCAGAGAAAAAAATTACACGAACGCACTGCAGTACGCCTGCTGAATTCCATTTACTAACAAGAAAGGGCATCTTCCCGTATGACTTTCTCGATCGATGGGAAAAACTTGATGGGACAGAATTACCACCGAGGGAAAACTTTTTTTCTCAATTAAATGGCGAGGCTATTAGCGAAGATGATTACATCCATGCACAAAAAGTTTGGCACGAGTTTAATATTCAAACTGTCGGTGAATATTCAGACTTATACTTGAAAACGGACGTATTGCTTTTGACTGATATTTTTGAAAATTTCCGTCGTAACTGCTTCACCACGTACAACTTAGATCCGCTGCACTACTACACAGCACCCGGGCTTGCATTCGATGCCATGCTCAAGTGTACCGGCGTAGAGCTTGAGCTGTTCGTAGACGTATATATGCTCTTGTTCATTGAGAAAGGTATTCGAGGTGGTGTAGCGCAGTGTACAAATAGATATGCCAAAGCGAACAACCGATATATGGCTGAGGGTTATGATCCAACCGTTGAGGAGTCGTATATTATGTATTATGACGTTAATAATTTGTACGGTGCAGCTATGAATCAGCCATTGCCCAGCAGTTCTTTCGAGTGGGTGGAAAATCCGGGGGACTTGGACATCGCAAATATTCCCGACGACTCGCTTACTGGTTACATATTTGAAGTAGATTTAGATTACCCGAATGAACTGCATGCAACGCATAAGGACTTACCTTTATGTCCGGAACACTTTGTACCGCCAATCCGGAGATGTAATCAGTCGAAATTAATGACAACATTGTTTGGAAAGAAAAATTACGTAGTGCATTACCGCAATTTGAAACAGAGTTTGAGCTTGGGTTTAAAATTAACCAAAATTCATAGAGCATTGAAATTTAAACAATCACCGTGGCTGAAAGCATATATAGAATTGAATACCGAATTGAGAAAACAATCGACCAATGAGTTTGAGAAAATTTTTTATAAACTTATGAACAACGCGGTTTTCGGTAAAACAATGGAAAATCCTCGAAAGCATCGAGATGTAAAACTAGTTACAAAGTGGAAAGGGCGGTATGGAGCGAGAGCGCTTATCGCAAGACCAACCTTTCATAGCTGCACCATCTTTGACAAAGACATGGTGATCATCGAATTAAATAAATCGACGGTTAAATTCTTCAAACCGATATATGCAGGATTCACGATTCTCGATGTATCTAAAATATATATCTACGATTTTCATTACAATTATATGAAAAATGTATTCGGTGAAAAAGCAAAATTATTGTACACGGACACCGACAGTCTCATATATCACATCGCTGTTCCCGATATATATGAGCAGATTAAATCTGATCTACACAAATTCGATACCTCCGATTATCATCCGAATAATCCATATAACATGCCGCGAGAGAATAAGAAAGTTGTGGGTCTTATGAAGGATGAAAATAATGGACAAATAATGACCGAATTCGTTGGTCTTCGAGCGAAATTATACTCATATCGAGTTCAGGGCGATCAAACTGATAAAAAACGTGCAAAGGGCGTGAAGGCATCGACCTTAAAGACAATAACGTTCGATGACTACAAAAAATGTTTGCTCCAACATGAAGCACGTCTTTTTCTTTGGATATTTTTTCGGTCTTCATGCTGTCGGAGCTGAGTCACGAATGCTACTGCCTCTCATTCGTCTAGTTAGGGAATATTTATGCCATGTTTATGCATGCAAAACAGTCAAATCCTTTCCGATATCTCCCCTCATCAAGATCGCAATCCTTATCAATCAAAATAAATCCATACTTATCGATCCAACAGGCTGAGCACAAGTTTTTGAATTCGGTGTAAGTCATATCGGTATTCACGTGATCATTGTATAGGTGCTTGAGATTCATATCATCCTGCTTAAATAGTACTAGCAGATTGGCATTGTCACGCACGAGATGCTTCGGAATACGTGCATATGTCTGACAGAGGTAGAATGAATCGACGTGTTCGTGCCTTCCCATTGAGAAATACGCTCGAATATTATCCTGTTTCTCACAGGCTACATCATCGAAAATGAATATCGAGTTTGGTCTAGCTTCGTTTGGTAGCACCACTTGTTCATTCTCATTAAATGGAAAATATTCAACACCGTTAACAGGCTCCAGTAATTTCTCTAGTAACTTATATTTTGGTTGTTTGAGAGATTTAGAGTATATGTAAATGTTTTCGAATCGTAATCCATGGGGATGAGTTATGAGTGTAAGCAGCGCGTTAGTTTTACCGCAGTTCGACGGTCCACAGAACACTGCTCGAACGGTATTCGGTAATAAATTACCATGACGTTTCTCAATCCTCTCCTGCTGCGCAAACTGATCAAAATTTATCACGGGCAAATCCGTGGATTGTGTCTTGAACCTCATCTTGACGAAGACTAACGAAACATCGTATAAATATGAGAGTTATAAGTAATTTTTCTCAGTAGCTCATGAGTCTTCTTGTGGATATGAGTGTGCAGAGTCACGCCAAAAAGCGCGGTAAGGGCTTGGTTAATAGCATCATTAACAATCTTCCCGTTGTATTGCATCTGCCCGGTTATCAGTACTGTGGACCTGGTACGAATCTGACGAAGCGTCTCGCGCGCGGCGATCCCGGTATTAATCCGCTCGACGCAGCCTGTAAGGAGCACGATATTGCTTACTCGAAAAATCGAGAGGACATTTCCGCTCGGAACGCAGCTGACAAAGTTTTGGCTGAGAAAGCTTGGAAGCGTGTATCCGCCAACGACGCCAAAATTGGTAAGAAGGCAGCGGCGTTGAGTGTAACAGCCATAATGAAAGCTAAAAGAAAATTGGGTATGGGAGTCAAGAGACTGAGTACCGCAGGACTCAAAAAGATAATTGGAGCTGCTAAGAAAGCGATGATTCAGAGTAATGATTCAAGTATAGCCATAAAGACAGCTCTTAAAGGTGCGCGACAAGCAGTCAAAAAGGTGGGCGGCAAGAGCAAGTTGCGTACACCCCGCATTCTCCCTGTACCGCGCAAGATCGGCGGTTTCCTACCATTTCTTGTACCTATATTTGCGGGTCTCAGCGCTGCCGGTGCGCTGTCCGGCGGTGCAGCTAGTATAGCTAAAGCCGTTACGGCTGCTCAAGCAGCTAAGCGTGATTTAGAGGAAAGTAAGCGGCATAATAAAACGATAGAGGCAATTGCTTTGGGCAAAGGTTTGCATCTGAAACCATACAAAAGAGGATTCGGACTTCATATCGCATCCAAAAACGGAAAGTGACGCTGCCGCATCGACCGCTAACTGATACCGATTTATTCAAATATGCTAAAATTAGGAAAATTCCCCATTTTCGTGGAGTTTTCATGCGAAATGGTTTACCGAAGAGTGGTCCATTCAAGCATGAGTCGGGGATTATCAATCTTGACGATAATGACGGATCCGGTACGCACTGGGTAGCGTACAAGAAATCTAATAACAACGTCATTTACTTTGATAGTTTCGGTGATCTTCAACCACCAATAGAATTCATCAGTTACGCGGGTGTTGGCAGCGTTAACTATAACTATAAACAATATCAGTCGTATGATACCGTAGAGTGCGGACATTTATGTCTCAAATTCTTTGTAATCAGCTTGATCGTAAAAAAAATATTTTCTATATAAACATACGTCATAATGCTATACGCTCAGTTATGTATACGTCAGCATCATGAGCGATACATTTACATTAACTATATCGGGAACATCGTCTGTTCTCGAAGCACAATATTTTCCGCCTATCGAACTTTCCGCATATAAAAACCATACTCTCGGACTTGTTGAATTATTAACCTTCAATTCAATTCCGAACATAGATGTTGGTAATAATAAGCTTTACATTGGAGATGAAGTAATAACCATTCCTACTGGTAGTTATGAAATCGAAGATATCGAAAATTACATGAAGCAAGTTTTACTTGGTAAAAATATTGTTATCGATATCAAACCAAATAATAATACTCTTCGCAGTGAAATTAGGTGTACTCGTGACATAGACTTTAGACCGGGAGATTCTATTGGTCGGCTACTGGGATTCACTCAGCGTATTTTGGCAGCGAATAAAAGCTACGAGTCTGACCTGCCCGTAGCCGTTCTCAAAGTAAACGCGTTAAGAGTCGAATGCAATCTCACGACTGGTGCGTATATAAACGAGCGAAAAGTCCATACGATTCACGAATTTTTTCCATTCGTTCCACCGGGGTATACAATAATTGAAGTGCCATCGCACGTCATTTATCTACCAATCATCGGCAAGATAATTGACCATATTCAGCTACGAATAGTAGATCAGGATGGGAATTTGGTTAATTTCCGTGGCGAAGTCATAACAATTCGACTGCATATCAAATCCCAGTAATAATGGGTATAGTGTTTAACACATATGTGGAAGACTCATGAAGGAAGATGGAGCAGTCGTCACTACGACGAGCCTCGCCAATAATGCTATTTGTCATTTGTTTGAGGAAGCTCGCTATGAACTGAACGGTATAGAAATTGATCGAAACAAAAACGTTGGGATTACGAGTCTTATGAAAGGATATGTGTCTCTAAATCCGGGCAAAAGTTCGTTATTGGAAAATGCTGGTTGGCTGGATGTCGAAGAAAATAACAGCTTAACCAGTGCAGGATACTTCGACGTATGCGTACCACTTAGTTCGATCTTTGGATTTGCCGAAGATTATCATAAGATTGTCGTCAATGCTAAACATGAATTAATTTTGTCTCGATCAAAAAGTGATGAGAATGCTGTTATACAAACAACTGCGGAAGCGTTTAAAATTCTTATACATAAAGTAGAATGGCTTATACCATATGTGACAATCTCAGACCAACGAAAAATACGACTACTAAATTTGATTGCCAAAGATCCTCCAATTCCCATGAGTTTTCGTACTTGGGAATTGTATGAGTATCCGCTACTCCCGACTACCACGAAGCATGTGTGGACCGTCAAAACATCTTCCCAGCTGGAGAAACCTCGATATGTACTTCTAGGCTTTCAAACTAGCAGGAAAAATAAGCCACTTAAAAATGTCAACCATTTCGATCATTGTAACATTAGCGATGTGAAATTGTACTTGAATTCACAATGTTATCCATATGGAAACTTGAATCTGAATATTGGTCAAAATCAGTACGCTTTGCTGTATGAAATGTATACGAATTTCCAATCTAGCTATTACAGTAAAGATGCCGAACCGTTGCTGAACAAAAGTGATTTTAAAAATTATGCTCCGCTAATCGTAATCGATTGTTCAAAACAGAACGAATCTCTTAAATCTGGCCCCGTTGACATTCGCCTGAAGTTTGAAGCAAAAAATAATTTCCCCGCTGAAACATCCGCATATTGCCTAATCATACATGATCGAATAGTCGAATATAATCCAATTAGTGGTGGGGTGAAAAAATTAGTATAAAAGCCGACCCTCGATCGTGAGTCGAGTTAGTGACATTCAAGATGGATTACATCGTTGACGTTCAGGGCTTCAAGAAACCTTTCGATGAGTTTGTTCTGAAAGAATTTTCCATTATTGGAGTTAAAAGTGACGAAGCAGCCGAACCTCTGACACTTCTCCTCAAACCGCCCGGTGCGTGGTCAGCCTTACCAGCAAAATATAAAGCCATGAATTCTTGGCTTCAACGTAATTATCACGGAATATCCTGGACCTCCGGCGATGTATCCTACCAAGCAGCAGCAAAGACAGTTCGATCCATTTTACAATATGCGAGAACCATTTTCGTGAAAGGTCTGTAGAAGAAGAGATGGATAGCAAGCTTCATCGAAAAATCACCATCATCCATCGTTGACATGGGATCATTGGACTGTCCATCGCTGCGAAAATTACCGACCATCCTATCGACCAACGGATGCCCCCATCACCCCAATATCTTGAAATATAATTGTGCCGAAGCGAACGTGAAATCTTTGAAGAATTGGCTTAAATCAGCTCAAACTTCATGTAAGACGGAGGAGGTTTCCTAAGAAATGAATAAACACGATATATACTATATAAAATATATTTTTATTTTTCCACGCACACCCAAAAATTTTTTTACAGTATTAAAAAATTAAGCAAAATAATACATATTTATATATATGGTTATAGTATATATAACGAAGCCCCCAACTCGAGATCAAAGATTGTTCGTTGTGAAACAGTTCATCGTCACCATCACTGTCGAAAATTGTCACAAATCTAGCAGCTTGAAGAATTCGATGCTGCTGCTGCTGCCAATTCAATGCTCGGATCGTCTGCATGAATCTCATCCTCATCATCGGTTCACAGGCTTTTGAATTCGACACTATTATATCTTCCACCGTAATAGTTCATGTAGAGTTCTCCAGCCTGTGCAGCGTCCACAATTTTTTGAAATTGTTCTTTATCCGCGTCGAGAGCTTTCACAAGTCTGGCAGGAAGGAATGTGGCGAATTCGTTGCCCACTTCGACGACGATTCTCTTGCCGTATTTCGTTTCTACGAATTTGATGTGAGTGATTGGATGGTCCAGCTGCACCTCCCAGTCTTTCAGCTTCCTCGTTGGAAGGAATTCCGCCATCTTGTCCACCGCGTTGATTGCAGAGAAATCCATTTTCCGTTGATACGTGGACCCTCGGTGATATGCGAAGCCCCGAAATTTCTTGCGCGAAGAGATGCAGGTCTTCTCTTGTACGAATCAAACTTTTAACTTCTTCGATGTGTTCAAAAAGCAGTCGGATACGTTCTTTGAGCTCCACACGTCTGTCCTGCATTACGTTCTGGTTTGATATGAGTAAAACTTGCAGCATCCGATTTTTTCAAGCTTGAACCCCTCCCATAATCCCCCACCAATTTTTGGGCTTAACCCCCCCCCCCCCCCCCCCCCAAATCCCGACAGCCTCATCGATAAGTTCCGCCTTTTATTCTTTAACAAACTTTGTTATTTTTTTCGTCATCAACACTTTGACACCCTCTTATTATCTTTGCATTCATCGCAGCTTTCCATATACACTTTTCACATTCTCGACGACGAGGTGCTGGTCCATCGATATGCGTTCGCATATCAGGCGTATTCCAATGCTCCATACAGGGCAAGTACGAAGCTAGTTCAACATCCGCATGGAGATGCGCGGGCAGCCGATCCCATAGATGATGAATTTGCTTGCTCCAATGCCGCAAAAGCTGAGGTTTCGTGATATTTTTCAGCTCAGCCTTCGTTAGTTCCCACGGATTTTTAATATTATGAACCGCGAGTACACCATCGATTGAATTCATCTTGCCTTCGAGTTAAGAAATGAGCTCCACGTCTCACGACTCTCGAGTCTTATACACTCAATATTATAAACACACCACGATATAAAGCGTTGAATATTCGGTGCGACGATGTTTGTTTACTTAAACCCTCCCCCTATAAGAAATTTTGAGGACAAGGGTCTGACTCATCGATGAGTGTATCGATTTAAGAAATGAGCTCCACGTCTCACGACGAACAAGGGCCTGACTCATTATCCATTCATTGGGTATAACTGTTCTATTCATCATTTGTTAATAAATGTTTATCGCAGTAATAAATTTCAAGAGTGACAAGTGGTCTAAGATATTTGAAGTGTTTGTATATATTATCGCCTAAACAAGCGCGTGATAAAAATTCCAGTTCAACTCGGGTGTGTTTATTTATTAATGTTTATATTATAGGTAATAATTGACAGCTCTTGGAGGGTCACCGAGCGATACATTCCGAGAAAAAAGATAAACATTCAACCGTCCAACTACCCACCTCCCACCGCCCACCTCCTCATCACCCACCGCATGCCGCTCGTCGATTCACGCAAAATAAAAAAATTAAATTTCAACCACCCCACCACCCACCACCCACCACCACCCACTGCATGTCGTTCACCGATTCACACGAAAAATAAATTTTCTACCACCCACCCACCCACCACCCACCCGACCCACCTCTTCACCACCCACCACATATCGCTCGCCGATTCTTTGAAAAAAAAAAAAAAAAAAATCATCCAAACCACCCACCCACCACCCACACCCGCCCACCCCCACCCACCCCCCTCTTCACCACCCACCGCATATCGCTCGCTGATTCTTGCAAAAAAATCAACCCACCCACCACCCACCCACCCACCGCCACCCACAGACACCCACCCGCCACCCTCCACCAAGTGGTTCGAGTCTGAGCTAAGTGGTTCGAGTCTGAGCTAAGTGGTTCGAGTCTGAGCTAAGTGGTTCGAGTCTAGGCTAAAAAGTGTCGGTAAATGTCGGGGTAGATCCCTTGGCTTAGAACCCGCTATGTATACCTACTTACTTGAGACAGTAAGTGTCTTCGGAGTACACGAATTGGCCCAGATACTTTCGAGTAGTTTTGGCGTTAAATCAGACGTACAGGTAGGCTTGACAATATTAGAGTCGAAGACGCTGCACTGCTCATTAAGCAATTCCGACAAGTTATTGTTGACCTCAGTCGCGATCGTGTAACGGTAGCTAAGCTTTCTACATTAATTTCCGGATTCGCGTGCCCCCTGAGAAGGATCGGACGCTCAACCGGGGGGGATTTCTTAGGCTCGAGTATCAAGGAATTATAGACGGTGTGCCAGGCGCGAGATAATGAGTGACTTTTTGTCTTTATTTTTCCCGTTACAGATTCTTGAGTAATTTGCACTGTCGTTTGCTCGTGCTTCTTTTTTGTGTATGGCACGATTGGCTCCGCCTCGTCCAATCCCGTTCCTGTCGCCGCGTGCGGGTGCGCCTCTCATGACCGCCGCGCGCCGCTTGGCTTGCTGTGACGTCACGACGCTCGGTGCGTCGGTGACAGCTCGGTCGCTTAGGATTTTCTTCGTCGGATTGCCGGGTTTCTTCTGCTCCTTTTTCGTCGCCGCTTTGCGTATGGTATCCCCGGACGTGCACCTTGCGATTTCCGTTCGCGTTTCTTCTTTTCACCGAAATTCCCCGGACACTGTCGGTCATTTACCGGCGCGCTTCGGTCCTTTATCCCGCGGTTTGAATTTTTCAAGTATTAGCAGGCACCGTGGAATTCTTATCGGTATCCGCAAGCACAGTCTATTTTATACGTATTATCAGCACAGCGAACATTTTATAAGTGTTAGAAAACCCCGTAATTATTTTATAAGTATTCGTAGCGACGATTTTATAAGAATTAGCAAGCACAGGACATATTTATGAGTATTCGCAAGCACAGTAAATATTTTATCAGTTGTGACGTGGCACGTCACAAGTCCTTCCCGCTGCCTGGCTCGAAGGCCCACAACTCACCTAGGGAACAAACTAGAATTAGAACCTACAATTTAAGCAACGACTTTCAACAATGTTAACCCCCCTCCCCCGACTTACCCTCATCCCCTACCACCCTGTCAGCCCTTCGACTCACTCACCGAAGCCCATCGCCACCCACCGAAGACTCGTCGAAGACTCGTCGAAGACCGTCGAAGACCATCGAAGACCATCGCAGACCATCGCAGCCCATCGCAACCATGGCAGCCATCGAAGACCTTCCCACCAACTAGATGACCCTGCTGAACACCGCCAGACCAAGAACTACCCTGAGGGACACGACAATTGTCCAACAAATTACAACAGAAATATTGCCCTGGTACTAACCTTCAAACTGCCTTGATGCACCAGGTGCACTGCCAACCCATCATCGTCCCGTTTCCTGGATGGTCACACCGAAGAAACTCCACTCGCCCGACCAGCCCTGGACAGCCCGGAACCCGACAATACCCTCTCGGCTCGAAATAACGAGTGTAAACCGACGAGGTGTGTTGTGCGGGCAAACACCATAGTACGGCACACGATCTGTCAGTTGCGACATTTCGCCAGCACGCCGCACGGAACCGCCACCTCCCAACGTCAAGAATTGTTCGGCGATCGATAAGCCAATCGATGCCGAGGATGCGCACGCAGAGCGTCGCGACTAGTCTTCCGTCGCTACGGATATTCGCAAAGGCCCGCGACCAATCCCGACGCCCACCGCCGGCTAGTCCCGAAATGGGCCAATTAGACCTCGCCACACCGTCGCTCCAGTACAAGACCGACCCTAAGGTCGGAGAAGAAGTCGGAAGCAGCGAGGCTGTCTTAACTTCGAGCCAAGGCGTGTGAGAGTAGAAAGTGTGTGACAGGCGATAGGAAAATTAGAGCGATTATACGGAATATTTTAAGACGACTCGGCCATCCCCGTTAACCATCAGACTCCTTCCCGGAGAGAATACGACGATAAGCCATTACCCAAGGACACGATTTGGACCGAAACGGAATATTAACGACAAGGCTAATCGAGGAATATCGAGAGGAATACCGAGAGGACTTTGAGAGAAAGATATCGGAGATACTGTAACCGATATAAATTGAGAGTGACCCGGTTGAGTGAGTAGCGCACACGTTTTCCCCCGCCGACCCCTTTTCGCAATTTTTCCCGCCTCCCCAACCCCCCTGAAAATTTACCCAAACCCCCTTTTAGTAATTCTAAGCCGTTCTTTTGATTTTTCTACTCTATTTCTTTTGGGTTGTATAATTTTTCGATCGTCGAGTACCGGCTGCCACGTGCGACAACATTTTTAATTTATTCGAACACGTGCGCGTGAGTGGTGGTATCCGCGGAAATTTCCAGCGTGCGTACCGTTATCATTATTTTTCCCTATACATATTTTTCTTCCATTTTTTTTGAGTTACGGTGCTACACCGACAAAGTAGCTGGCGCCCGAGTAAAATTGACATTTTTATTAGTTTTCATTCTTTTCGGTTTTGATTTAGTCCAACCATTTTTTGTGTAGAGTTTTCACCGGCCACCCCTCCCCCTTTTTCGTGCGATTGACCCAGGCAAATGCATTCCCGACGATTATTATAGATCTCGTTCTCTTCATAAGTTTTCTTTTAAGTTATTTGTTTTTTTGGGTATCAATTATTTTCTCTTTTCCTTTTTCTTCTGTTATTCTGAGTGAACGATTACCGAACTTTTTGCACATCTTCTTTTTTTTATTATTTCTAATTTTCACTTTCTTTTGATTTCTATTGTTATTTTTCGAGCTTTTTTTTTGTTTCTGATTATTATTGATATTTTCTGCGGTTACTAAATCCCTTCAACGCACCCGTACTGGCGTTGAAGCGGTCGTTATTTTCAAGTTCCTATTTCCCTTCTGTTATTCTTCGAGTTATTAAAAAAAGAGGCTATTATTATTATCGATATTATTTTTCTGTGATTATCGCATTTCCTTCAACGTACCCGTACCGGCGTTGAAGCGGCAGGCATACCCGACTTTTGTTAACCCTTATTATTCTTACTACGACCGTCACTTTTCGAACTCTTTACCGATTATTATTGCTAGTTTTTTTTTTGTAATTACTAAATCCCTTCAACGTACCGGTACCGGCGTTGAAGCGGCTATTCTTTTCAACTTTATTTGTTATTTGCTATTTATTATACGATTGAGCATTAAAGATTACGATATTATATTTTCTACACAAAACGCTGACACGTTATTTCTCCCCTTTCCCTCACCCTAAACTCCCCGGATCGACCCGATTTCCGGAAAATAAAAGAATATAGCATGATCACACAGTATTATTTGCACCTTGAAAATTTTATAAGTCTTATTGGCGAGCACAGGAGATATTTCATAAGTGTTATTAGCACAGCGAAATTTTTAGAAGTATTGGCGAGCACAGTAAATATTTTCACAAGTCCTTTTATCCTCTTTTTTAATTTTCTCACTTGCCCGTTTCTGCTGGTGGTCCTGCTGGTGTTGCTTCCGGTGATTGTTGTTATCGTTGACTGATAGTTGATGGGCAATTTCCGGCCCTTTTATATGCAAATTTACACCTCCCTCCTGGGTAATTTGCATATTTTTGGCGGACTTGCGCCTGCGCCTTCGTATTTTTTCGGGTTTAATTTAGCTATTGGTTCTTTGGGTTTTTCTCCCTTCGCCCTCCAATCCTCAATCGATAATTCTGTGACGTCTTCGTCCTTTTTCCTTTCCACTAATCGGGTTTTTTTTTGTCCTCGAGGTGTCGTCATTCCTGGCCAATCAGCGGCGTGGCTTTTCCCTCATTTTTATTTCTGGGTGTCCTTGGTCGTCGTTGATGCTGGTGGCCGCTGCACGTCGCTGTCGGGCTTGGCAGGCTCCTTGCTGTTCGGCCGTGTGCGCATGCGTCGCTCGAGTATCGATCGGGTTACCGCGTAATCCCGTCCGATGGCGCCACCGGTTCCTCTGGGGAGCCGTCGTGCTGGATCGGCGCTTGCCTCGGCACCCGCTCGCCTTCGTTGGTGGGAGGGGGGGTTACAATCGCGATATCTTGATGCTCTGATAGATAATTCTTATCGATAGGTACAGCCTCGTGCGAATTACTACCGTCTGATCGAATAATCGTGACTTCGCAGCCCTCTTTCCATGACTGACAAATGGCTTTCAGTAGCGATGTTCTGGACTCGAAGCGAGGCCCGCACGATTCTACCACCAAATTCAACAATACCGTGACTATCGGAGTGACTTTTTTCCATTGCTCTGTAGCTGTCGCGGGCTTTCTGGGTATAACCTTTGATACCGAAGGAGTTGATTGATGTTTGTTAGCATCAGCCGGTTGCAGAGTTTCCACAGATTGTTCCGATTGTAGAACGTACTGTTTGGTACATCTGGGCTGGCAAAGTTCACTCGAAAAAGGCGGTAGGCCAAAGAATCGGCTCACACTGAATACGTGGCGGCACGGAACAAACTCCGACGTCCAAATTGCATATTCGCATGACAAAGGGGTTACTTTTAAATGGACATCGTTCGAACTAATAATACATTCATTGTGTGTTCGATCGTAACACGTAATGTTTGTGTCAAATTTATGTAGATCAATTTGGTCCAGCACTCTCTCAGCAGAGGGTGGCATCAAAATGTCTCGATACCTTTGTCGATCACTGTCAGGAGCAAATTTTTCTATAGGCTGTTTCAAGAACGCATTCGCAGTTTTAGCTTTGACTTCGAGGTTGTGTGACTGCAACCATCTGAGAAAACTTTCGATGAACTGCAACAGCGAACTATTCTTTTGAACAACCTGTTTTATTTTAGCATTCATCGACTCGAGTCGATTATTTGTCATATTGTTGAGGTTTCCATGCGCCATACTGTAAGTCGTCCAATCTTCTCTTATAGGATGCCAATTGTCGTTGAAGTAATCCGCAACGGACGTTGGAACCGATTCGACGAATTTCCTGTATAACTTATCGAATACCAATTCCGATGAGCCGTACACCAACTGTTGTAGCAGTTTTAACGAAGTATTTTTTTCCTCTTCCGAAATCTTCAATTTTGCAGTTGTTATCACTCGAGAAAACGTCCGTAGCGTGTGAAACCTGCAAATGTATACAGGCGTCCCTGAGAAGACGTCCTTCAAAACGTCACGTTCCAAAAGGTCTTCATCGCTCATGAAGCACTGGATTTTGGAACATGCTTCCGCATGGACGTATCTGAACGACTCAGCCAAGTGAATGTCGGACGATCTTCGGATGCGAGTAACGCAACCCCTACAACAGCGCTTAGTGCGTTCGATCCTTGTACAATCAAGAGCATAAGAGTTAAGCCACTTTTAAGGAGTTTATACGTTCCGTCGATGAATACAATGTGAAACTACTTGGACATCGATCTCTTCATAGTTTCTGTTACAAAAAACAGGCCTTTGAAATTTTTTTCTTCTTCGAGGACCTTAATAGCTGCACCTGTAACCAGCAGAATGATAAAACACAAGTCAGCGATGAAAATATTTTTCCATTTTTTACTTATCATAGCTTTCAGATTGCACCGCTGAATCAGTTTTCACCTTGTAAGAAGATTCTTTATGGTCTGAGTACAAGAATTTTTATTCTAAACTCCTGTGTGCAGTTTTTGCATCCTCATAGAGGAAGCTTTATTTACTTAATGCATACTACAAATCCTGCGGTGGAGCACAACATGGAAATTATTATACTCAAACCGAAAGCATCATATTACACAAAAAATGTGACTGCGCAGTCAATATAGTTCAACGGGGCAATCTGAAACCTACGATGGGTAGGTTTCAGGCTGGGTAGCGTTTTTTAGAGCTTGTTTTTTTTTGTGGTCCCTCCTTTTTTGGGTTTGGTTTTTTAGCGCTTGTTGTGTGTGTGAAGTAGCCAAAAAAGGAGGGACCACTAAAAAACAAACAAGCGCTAAAAAACCAAACCCAAAAAAGGAGGGACCACAGAAAAAAACAAGCTCTAAAAAACCAAACCCAAAAAAGGAGGGACCACAAAAAAACAAACAAGCGCTAAAAAACCAAACCCAAAAAAGGAGGGACCACAAAAAAAAAACCCAAACCCAAAAAAGGAGGGACTCGGGAGGTCAGTGTGCCTTATCAACTGTCGATGGTAGGTTCTGCGCCTACCATGGTTGTAACGGGTAACGGGGAATCAGGGTTCGATTCCGGAGAGGGAGCCTGAGAAACGGCTACCACATCCAAGGAAGGCAGCAGGCGCGCAAATTACCCACTCCCGACACGGGGAGGTAGTGACGAAAAATAACGATGCGGGACTCATCCGAGGCCCCGTAATCGGAATGAGTACACTTATAATCCTTTAACGAGGATCCATTGGAGGGCAAGTCTGGTGCCAGCAGCCGCGGTAATTCCAGCTCCAATAGCGTATATTAAAGTTGTTGCGGTTAAAAAGCTCGTGGTTGAATCTTTTTATTTAAAGGGGGTTTAAGAGGGGGGGGGGGGGAGGGGGTGGGGGTGAAGGGGGTTAAGGGGAGGGGGGAAGAAGGATGAAGGGAAAGTTCGGGGGGGGGGGGCTTAAGGGGGCAGGGAGGGGGGAGTGAAGGGGTTGAATGGGGAGTGAGGGGTGGGGGAGGGGGAGGGTTGAAGGATAAGTTAAGGGGGGTTAAGGGGGAGGGGGAAGGGGAGAGGGTTACTAAGGGGGTTCGGGGGTTAAAGGGGTAAGAGGGGGTGAAGGAGGTTTAAGGGGGTGAGGGGGGGGGAGAGGGCGGAGAAGAAGAAGGGCGGAGAGGGGCGGGGGGGTGAAGGGGCAAAGGGGGCGAGGAGAGGGGAGATTTTTTTTAAGTCCCATAAGGGAGACGCAAAAAAAGAACCGAAACCCCAAAAAAACAGCGATTTTAAAAAAACAAGCGCTAAAAAACCCAAACCCAAAAAAGGAGGGACCACAAAAAAAAAACCCCAAACCCAAAAAAGGAGGGACCACAAAAAAAACAACCTGGGTAGGGATAGGCCAACGAGAGCGAGAGCGTTCGGCTACTCGGGGCAATCTTCGTTGAGGTGTGTCGACGAACGGACGAGCGTGTGGGTCATCTTTTCCCGTGTACCGAGGGGAACGAGACGGGAGGATGGATTCGTCATCCAGCGTTTTCTGAAGCCTGGATCCTCTACCGCGGTACCGAACGGATGAGCTTGTCCGTCCCAGGGACCGTATCTTTTTGTTGGTTTTGTATCGAGTCATTTGCCGTTTTCCCAGTAATATTAGATTCGTAAAATTCACGTCGGCGTGCGCGAGAATCGGTTTTTCCGGAAGAGCGCGGGCTTCAAGGCCGCCGCGGGAGCTAACGGGTGGGCTTCTCCGGCGCCCGCGACATCCGAGACATTGCCGTACTTCTCTATTCGTGCCCTCGCGTCCGGGTTATTTGTTTAATAGAGATTCGCGTAAGTCACCCCGGGATCGTGCCCACGGGGATTGCCGTAGAAGTATTATCGTTACAGGCGGTTCGCCGGCGGATCGTGAACGCTAAGTTCGGTTGTTGGTTATTTGTTTAGCTCCGAATCATTTGCTTGTGCATTTTGGTATTGTTCGTGTCTCGAGCCGACCGTACCGAGGACCGTCCTGCGCCGCGATATTCATTGTGTTTGTGTGTGTGTGAGAGAAGCGTGGAGCGAGATCGCGGTTGTAAAGAGCGAGAGTATTCCCGAGTTATCGGGGTTTTGTAACGCGTGAGCTGACGAGTGTGTGTCGGCCAAGTCCGAATTAGTTTTGCGAGAGGTTTTCCTCCGGGCTCGCCCGGTTTCCTCTCAATCGAGCCATTTTCTGTTCCTTGAAAGAATAATAAATAGTTTATTCCGATCAGGTTATAATATTATTTGTAGAGAATATCCGAACGCCCCTAACCAGCCCGCTCTACCCTCGAGTGTGGCAGCAGCGAGCCGGGCACGCTAGGTATTCGGTCCTCGGCGCGTACAGACGCGCCTGGCGCCCAATTAAAAATAATAAATGAGGAGAGACGATTTCTTAGGTTCGCGGCCCTTGGGTTTCCGCACCACACTACATAGCAATTAGAAGACAACAAAAATGGCAGACTTCTTAGATGTGCTCTGAATTCATTTTGTGGACTCTGTGTACACGTATTGTCCCATATCAAGAGACGCGGTAGCGTCTCGACGCCAAGTACTTAAAAAAAAGTTTTTTAAGCGAGTTGACGAGACGCTACCGTTCTTCCGTTCTCCTTGCCGTTATATATGACGTATATAAATTATATATTTTTCGATATATCTGACATATACTTCATTCCCATGAGGGAATGGAAAATCTCACATTTAATTCCGCTTTAATTCGGAGCCAGGTTACTCGGTGAAGCATTTCACATCATCTGAAGTCGATGCCCGCCCACTCATGCCAAGCCCAGCCCCTACTTTCTCGACGATGGCTGATATTGCGATTAAAAGCAAATTAGGTTTTCCTAGCCAATGGACAGACGCGTGTAAACCTACTCCGCTGTCATCCAAAATGCCAGCAGTCTCGAAGAAAATAGAGAAGGCAATTAGTTAACAACCTCGATATTTCACATGCATTTAGTATTTTTCGACACTGAATCACAAGAGTTCAACGAAAATGGGACTTCGCTATTGGGTCCGGAGTAGAATCTTCTTTCCCTATGGTACACGATGGATGACATATGTAACATCACAGATAACATACAAAAGTGATTATGTTGAAACGCTTTCAAAAAGTAAAGTGCACGAAGTACAACGCAGGTGCGCGACACGCGACAAACGACAAACGACAACAATATCGTTTTGAATTTCGCTTAAATATATGTCATACGACGCACGATAGAACTTACCTCCGAGCACAACCAAAAATGCACATTTAAGTCTTATGACATACGATACACGAATTTAAAGACAAACGGGAAAAAGTTTTTGATTTCGCATAAATATACGGCATAAGACGTATGACGCATGAAAGCGCTCGTCGCCGAGCATCACCAAGAACGCACATCTAATACTTACGACCTACGATATACGACACACGAATTTGAAGACTAACGAAAAAAATCGTTTGTAAGTGCACCTAATTACACGACATACGAAGTACGACGCACGAAGTATCTCACCTCCAAGCTCCACCAAAAACGCGGATTTAAAATGTACGACACACGACGTACGCCACACGAATTGTAAGATAAACATATACGATTTACGACGTACGACGCACGAAAAGACTTACCTCGGAGCGACACCTTATTTAACACTTACGACACACGACATACGACACACGAATGGGGTGCGAATAGACACGCCCTTGTTTATTTCGTATATTTACCAGTCGTGGTACACTTTGTACATTTGCCCTTTGACAAGAGGAGTTTATCTTGTCCCTTGTATTTGATCAATAACGAGCCCTTTCTCGTTATTATTGTTCCGAAACGTAGTTGTTCGATAATCAGCGCGGCTACGTGCGCTAGCTCGAGCGGCAGCTGTTCGGCAGCACCTCCCGGCCAGGTCCGGCGAGGACGACGCGCGCTGCCGACGCACGCGCACCTGTTCTCATCCGAGGCGGCACGGGTTACGTGCCGCATTCAACATGTTTCGCGCTCATCTACGCGTAATGGCTGACACGGGTCACCAAGCGCTCGGATAGATCGCCGTTTTTAACCGGCTTTCCTTCTCACGGCTCAACTCACGGAACTCTCATTGGTCGCGCAGTATTTCTTATCGGGAATTGGCATCTCATCGCGGTACTCTCACAGCTGTGCGTACTCATTAAATCGGTTCTCGCGGGTGCTCTTTCGGATTCGCTCTTGGTGCGTAATCACATCGGAGACGCTCACGTGCTCACCGACTACCTCGCGGCGATACAGCGCCGCGGGTAGATTTTCTCACCCGGCGGCTAAGGCGATTAATATAATTCAATTGGCTCACGGTGTAGCTCACTGATCGGCACAGCCTCATGCGATCGGCGCGACCTTATATAGTTCAACTGCTCATCGGGAGTGCTCAGTGCGAACGGCTCATTATTCTCATCATTGTTGTTCGATACCGCTCACTTTCGGTCTGCTCACATGCACAGTGTTTTTCGCACATGTTTTACCATCGCTTTGTTGTTACTGAATAAAAGAGTTTATTTTCACTGTTAAAATCGTCACTGCTAATTTATTTACCCCCGTTCCGCTATATCTCATTCTGGCATTTCTCAAACAGTAGTTGACTAACAATTTTTTGATAATTGATTAAACTAGTTTAAAATCCGTAATCAACCGTACTGTGCTGAGTTCTGATCAGACGGATGAGTGCCTGCTCTCGGTCCGTTATATATGAATAAGAGAGCAGACGCGTCAGCTTAATATTGTTTACTTGTTTATGGTTTACTTTATTTCGGTGAACAATTGTCTTTCCAAATCCTCGCTTTTTTGGGAACGAGATTTGGAGCTTGTTTTTATTTCGCCAAATGTGACTCGGTAATTCTCGAGCTTGTTCTCTAATTACCGAATCGCCCGTGATTGCTACACTGTTGACTCAGCGGTGTGCGGTGGATTTCGTCGCGGCGTCGCAGCGACGCGCGGTCGTTGCGTGCCGCTGCATACCGCGCTTATTGTGCAACCGGAGTTGGTCTACTTTTCGGATACCGTTGTCCGTATTATAATAATATATAATACACTAATATGTTATTATATGAATAAATATGTATTGTGACGTATTTTCCTGGATCTCAACGCGAGCAAAAAAAACACAAAAAAAACAAAACCGAAAACGCGAAAATCGAAGCTCAAACCGAACGGGAGCGGAGCGCGAAATCGAGAACTCAGAAAACGTCACCTTCGGCCGCCCGCTTCCACGGATGCATCGACGTCCCGGTGGGCGCCAGTTAATTTTTGTTTCGCCGGTATTAACAACCGGACTAAACTGGAGGTCGGTGGAACGGCCGACCTCCGCAGGGTCGATTTTTGTTTCGCCGGAATCGCCAAGCCGGACTAATCTGGAGGTCGATGGAACGGTCGACCTCCGCAGGGTCGATTTTTGATTCGCCGGAATCGCCAAGCCGGACTAATCTGGAGGTCGATGGAACGGTCGACCTCCGCAGGGTCGATTTTTGTTTCGCCGGAATCGCCAAGCCGGACTAATCTGGAGGTCGATGGAACGGTCGACCTCCGCAACGGAAATACACGAGAACAGAACAGAAAAATAACGAGATCACACAAACGAGAACTGAACGGTACGAGAACTAACGCCGATGCATTCGCGAAAGCGAACGGTTGCGGAAATGCACGGTTGCTCAGGATGCGGGTTATGGTAGAAGGGTCGCGATCCTTCGCCAACAAAGTAACACGAAATCGAAACCGGAATCTCAACTTAAAAAAAACGGGAACAATTATTTATTGGCTGCTAAGCCACGGGATCGCACACTCGTGCATCGGGAGCGCTCAGCTGACCGGGGGGTCGGAGCGAGCGTAACGAGAACGGATCGATACGCGATCAAATAATTACCGAAACGATAAACTCACCGAATCAGCGTATTCTAATCCAATAATGGGCGGGAACTGCATCTCACGATGCCTCGAGAACTCCAACACAATCACTGCACCTCAAAAGCATTCCTCAGAACGCATCTCGAGCACAGAAAAATCGGTAATAAAATCGGAACCGAATCCGCACGAAACACAGCACATACGAGTCAACTACCGAACGCGCAAAGTGACAGGTAGCGTGAGCGAGATACGCGAACCGAAGCGAGAGCGATAGCCGGAGTCTACGGCAGCGCGAGCGAGAGCGAACGACTCAGCGCGCGAGACAATAGCCCAAACATAAACACCGGTCGCGCGAGAGGTCCGAGTTGCCTCGAGGACGACTCTCGGCAGACTGATTAGCCTACGACGATACTCTAAGGAAGCGTTATGATTATCGCGAAATCCTTAGCCGATAGCTACTGCCCTCTCAAACTATTTCCAAAGCGTCACTTAAGCGGGAACCGAAACCGTAACGCGGTAATTTTTGAGATTCGTCGCGATCGTTACTCCAAATTCAGGACGTGAAAACAAGGCTCTCTCTCTTAACTAAAACACAGCACAAGGTGTTCCGACCTTGCCCGGACCGTACTAAAACCTCCGCCTGTTCTCCAACGTCCTGCATTATCACCTGAACGGAGTGCCGGGTTTGCACCGGACTTTGACGTATTCGCGACGAAATCTCGTCGGGCTCTTCTCTATTCGTGTTTCTCACTTCTTCGAGATTCTCTCCACCGAATAGATCCGAGGCTTCCGACCTGAACTGAATCTTTTTAACTTGTCTCAAAGCTTATCCCACACCCAAGCTCATCAGTAAAGTCTAAACTCGATCGTAGCCGTAACGCACCTTACTTAAACGAGAGCTGGACGGTACCTGGACAGCCGAGGAGAAGTAAATCGAGAACGATAACGGGCTAACCGAACTAAATCGATAGCTGCATCCGTAAAACTTTAATTTATTTGGGTTTTTGTGACGGTGATCGAAAAATCACGTCACAGTATATATATGCGGCTATATATAGATAACTGTATGACATTAATCGGGTGCTATTATTCCTATCCGGGGTACAACAGCACTGATAATGCCGCTGAGGGGTGGCATCACAGTTTCAATTTTAAAACACGAGCAGCCCATGTGTTAGTTTGGAGCTTCATCGATATGTTAAAGTCCGAACTGGCATCAATTGAAATTAAGTTGGAGGGAATCGTAGCTGGAGAGAACTAGCGCGCGCGACTTGCAAAGTATCGCGATCACGACTCTCGATTCTAGAGCGTTGTTGATGATTATAATAATCGCGAAGTATTAGATTACCTTCGGGGCGTTGCTCATAATTTGTCACTATAAGGCAAACACAGAGAGCAGTGTGCTACAATTTATTGATCTGCGTATTTATATAATTCCGATTATCCTATTTATTTATTTGTTTTTGTAAGAAGCATCAATTGCTTTGTATCGAGCCTAAATTATCGAATTTGTCGAACAGTCGTTTATCGGGTCGATTTTTTGTAAATATTTTCAATAAAGTGATCGCAGTCTTTTCCAGTTAATGTTTTTTGTATTTTATTTTGTATGTATTTTATTTTGACAATAGCATGGAGATATATTGCCGTGGGTTATTTTTGTAATTGGATTTTATAGTTGTGGGACATTTTAGGGTTGGAATATTTTGAGTGAGACATTTTTGCTCGGGATACGATTCTTGGGATCATATGTCGGGTAACCCTCTCACTCAATCATCCCCGACCGCCGCCAACAACCAGCATCGTACGCTCTCGTCGTTGCTCTGGCAAATCATCACTGAAGTCAACAAGCTTCTTCTTCCACCTTATATACCAACATTCTACCACCGCTGCCATCCATTCTAGATTTCATTCGCAAGTCTCAAACGATTTCCGACGACTTAGTAAGCTTAAATATTTTTCAAATGCTCCAAGATCTTAAAAAACTGATTGCTGACTTGAAATCCGCTCCGTCTGCAATGGATAGATTTGCTGTCATCATAAGCTATTTTCACTTATTGACTCCCACCTCGGGATTCAATACTGTAACCGCCTGCGTGCGTGCGGGACGGGCGTCGCCCTCTCGCGAGTCACGAGCGTCCGTCTGACGATCGGTTATCTACCGGACTTATCCGAATTCACACCGAGTATCGGTGCCGACCGCACCTCCCACCCTCGTATAATGTCGCGCCGGCCGCCCATCTACGGGATTTCCGGTACGACTCTTCCTCAGTCGTCTACCTGATGGACACGGGTCAATACCTTTATTTGTAAAATAATATCATCCGAGGTTCCGACACTCGTGTGTCGAGTTTGCTATTCTGATCCTTCCCGTGTTGTGCCGCGCAATCGATTCAGCAACGCAGCATCTCTTGAGATAACCTCGACCTTCTCTCCGGTTAATTCGGTAACGTATACGGTAAAGTAAGAGCACGTCGAGTGGTGCTTATTTACGCGATCGTCGAGTCGCCGTCCCGCGAGGGGCTTGACACCCAATTTATAATTGTCATCTAGAATCTCACGGCAAGAAGACATCCGCGTGTCTCTAAGACTGGTACCTGTCCGATGTTCGACACGGTTCCTAAAGCTATTCGTTTGAGTTTATCCTCGGATACTTTATAAATTTTCCCGAGCGCTTCGGAGTCTGTGATCTTACGTATCGGGAGTTGATCAATTTGTATTCATCCCGGGATGTTAATGGATATGCGCGGACCACGTTAATTATTTTTCCTCGCAACGTCCGTTACTTATTTCTATTAAACGAGGGTCATCCTCTGAGATATAACGCTTTTTCCTCGTAACGTGATCCGACTCCGAGACACTATGCTGGAGCTTAGCACGCAACGAGGTCCCTGATTGATTCCGGTCAGTGTCCTAACTCCTCCATAAACTCACTGATTTGGAGCCTTGCTCCTGCTCGAACATAGAGACGATGGTATGTCCATCTTCACGGTACTAATGAGAGCGATTTGTGAGCTCCCGTTTCTTAAATCAGCTCGGTTTTTGCGTTTTCGGGATAGTGGGGCTGGTTCTCCCATCACGTGGGATAGGGCTCGAAGAGGGGTTGTTCTCTGTACCCCGTGGGGGTAGTCCGGCAGTCTTGCGGGGGCGGGGGGGGGGACCTTCCGTTTCCTTCCCCTCTCGCGTTATATCGGCCAGATAATTTCGCAAGATGATTTTTGCGATTGTCGTATATCTTAATCGGGGGGAGTATGGCAGCTCGTGACTCCGCCCCGCTTGGAGACCGTCCCGAAATTCGGTGACGTAGGTGACGAGGATGGTTTTCGCTCTCATGCTCGCATCCCTTTCTCCGCCCGGTACGTCCCGTCACAACCCGAGTAGAAATTTTCGAGCGTTACTTCGGGCCCTGATAGGGTTCTGATAAGGCATTATCAGGCCCTTGTCAGGCCCTTATCAGGCCTGCTCAGGACCTTATCAGGGCCTGATGTAACGCGTGAAAACTTCTACTCGGGAATATATATATTCGTTCAATACCACTCGTCTGACATTCACCTTCCCCGAATCGTGCCTCATTCGTCCCCTCAATTAATATATCCACCTGCAAGGGTTTCTTCTTTTTGTGTGATTTTTCTGGGAGTCCCTATAAAATTCGGAGTAATACAAATGGCGTCCAACGTGGGGCACGACAGTTGAGAAACTGAATGTCAGTCGTAGGTTGAATCAAAGGAGTTTTGTAAACAGTATGGCGCGCGCGCGTCCCCCCCCGCCCCCCCCCCCCCCCCGCGAACCGGGGTTCGGACTCGTTCGCGTGTTGAATCAGAAACGTCGTCCCCGCCGCCGACACCTCCGCCTACCGTAAAACAAAAAAAAGAATAAGAATAAGCGTAATCAAAATTTGTCCTTACCGCTGGCTTATTTCGACATGTTTATAGATATGGAGCAGCGGAGAGATAATCTAATCAACGTGTGTGGCCAACGAACGCTTGGCCAATGAACGAATGTGTTAGACTGAAATCCGTTCCGTGTAATTGCAGCACCCCAACGCAGAAAGTGTTAAGCGAAGGCTATCGGGATGGTTCGTATGGAGGCGCGAGAGAAGGCGGGACACGTGACGAGGTCGCGACTCATAGGTGGCGGCCGATTCAAATAAAGCACTGTACCACTTCCGTAAATGATGAGCATATTAGTCTTTATTACCGATGTCCCGAAAACCACACTACTTGGAAGAGTAACTAAACCTAATGACTCTGTACTAAGATTAATCGAATGTTCCTGCCACACGCCTAGTCGTCGTAAAAGACTGTATCCCGTCCCGTCGCAGATCAAATCTCGTGGTGGTCGCCCGCGGACCCGTACTACGTATCGTCTCTTCCAATTCGTCCGCTCCGATCGGCCGTCGACCCGAGACTCCCGAAAATCTCTCCCGCGCTCGAGTCCACGGTGTCCGCACCACGATGCGAGCGGGAGCGTCGGTAAGGTAGCTCCCGTCGCTAAGAAATGCAGAATGGGTTTGCGATAGATGAACAATGCGCACGGGACCGGGCCGAACTTGAACGAGCGAGAACGATACTCAATCCGCCCAACCCCTTGGCCGAGGAGTTGCAACAACTCCGTCAATTACTGAAGCGACAGCAACAACAGCTTGACGAGTTGCGAGCGGCCTCTCGACGACGAGGGGAGGATAATGCAGGTATGCTAAACGGCCTAATACGTGGTTTCAAATCTTACTCGATGTGCGTTCGCCAAAATTTGAAAATGAATTAGTTATGAGTCCTCGCGAATTTATTTCGAGACTCAAAGAGTATTTCATGCTTAAACGTGTGGATGACACGTGTAAGCTCGTTATAGTCAAAAATGCACTCGATGGTCGCGCGAAAATGTAGTTCAATGCCCACCAAAATCTCTGCTTGACGTATGAAACGTTTCGTGTCGCCTTCCTATCAGAATTCTATTCGGTACCAGTTAGGGTCAAAATAAAAAGCCAGTGGCTTTCCCGAAAACACAGGCCACAGATGGGCTCGTTACAAACTTACTTCCTGAATCAAGTAACAGAGGCCCAGTATTTTGACCCTCCGTTCGACCAATATGAAATGAATTACAGGATAGTTCAGCAGCTACCGGCGCGTATTCGCGAGTCCCTGGTCACAGTCGATTACTCGACTATCAGTACGATCTCAGGAGCATAATCTCAGCTCGACGCGGTAGCGGATGAGAGAGAACGATTCAAGAAAAACAATCCACCGAATAACAACAACTCGTCTCAATATAATAGAAATACTCAAACTAGTCAACCGCCTTCGGCATGTCAAGGAAGTTACCCGCGGCGTCCAACTAACCCGCCCCCTTCGGGGAAACCTCTCTCGGCGGTGCTTTCGAATAGTTCGAATTTGAACATCAATAATCTCAGCAAAGTGAGCAATAATTCGGCCAGTGCTTGCGCGTTTCCCCCTCCGGGTGATTTCGGCTTATCGTACCTTTCGGTGCCGCCTCCGCCCATTGTGAACATCGCTGAAGCTTCCGACGAGGTCTTGAATTTAAACTCATGATTGGTGCGCTGATTAGTGGTCCGCCTGCACGTCAAAATCCGTTCGATATCTTCAAGGACCTCTCCAAAGATGTTACTGACGTCGCTATTCAGCCGTCAGCTGCTTCGACATTTTTGCAATGTCCACAACTCCTAGTCCGAATTTCGAATATGCCTATTGCCGCCCTGCTCGATACAGGCAGTCAAGTTACATGCGTCTCCGAGGCATATTACTCATATCTTAACACGAATTTTTGTACGGTCGAACAACCGGTGACCAATATGGTCGTTAGGACCGCCATCGGCAAGAAACCCACTAAGGTTAAAAAACAAATTCTTCTCGAGGTCGTTCTAGGCCAATGTACAATTTCGACTCCGTTTCTTATTGTTCCGTTCCTAACCTCGCATATGATTTTAGGGAACGACTGATTTCACCAAAATAAGGCCGTGATCGACTACAACCTCTGTAGTCTCACCGTCAAATGTAACCGAGTTCCGGATGATATCGTGTCATTCGACCGGGAGCGTCCAGAGACGGGGATATCACATACATTTAATTCATCACTAGAGTTCAATTGAGTCGACTCATTGCTCTGGTGTCCACGGAATCACCTCCGTGTCGACCGAAGAGCACCACCCCCGGCGATCCCGCAATAGGGGGATTTCCGTGTGATTCTCATCTTGACGGAAATCGGTTCTGTGAATCTCTGCCCGACACTCCTATCAAACGTGTTGTCGATCGCGTAATCCCACTCCCAGCGAAGGAAACAAATTCGTCAACGTCACTCTTATATCGATGGAACCCTTCAGGCCTCCGACACAACCAACGCCCCTACACCGCGTGAAATGAGGATTAGCACAATCGACTCAACTCCTCAATGTAAAATTGGTTGGGAGTGTGACCGCCAGGAAGGCGGGTGTCCGTCGAGATACCTCTGAAAGAGTCCTCTCGACCGTATACCGCTTTTTTGTATGGTACGAGGTTTGGTGGTGAAGCAATTCTGTCGCATCCCGTTGGGTCTGAAAATCGCTGGGAGTGGATTCATCCGATCGCTCAATCAAATGTCACGTTCTCCGTAATTCTTAAAAACATATTTTCAATAAGTTTGTTAACCATACTATTAATTGAATTAATAATTAACCTTATTTAAGCCTCGACGACAGGCATTAAAAGCATAGGCTTACGCCTCATGTATCCGTCTCACTGTTACTCCCACTCTTTCGCTGCAGCGCTCTGCCGTATCGGCCCTTGCCTGTAAGAATTTACGACTTCTTTCGAGTTAGGTCATTTTCCCTTTTCTGTCACCGCTCTCACATAAAAATCTTTCACACTCCGCCCTAAAAGGCGATAACTTCACCCGAAGATATTTTCTTTGACTAAAGCCTAAACACTCGTTTTTCTATCTGTCTCGCCCTTCTACTCGAACTTCCTACACACTTATTAAAGTCAACCATAAAATACATCACACTCAAGATTCCAATATATTTTCACGTTTCCGAATCGTTCTACTTTATGATAACAACGTCTCTTTTCTCACATCTATTAAGTCTACGGGTATTATAAATTTCTCATCCTCTAAATCCGATTGTCAACTTCTCTGTCATCCAATCTTTCTCTGTCATCTAACGTTAATAAGTATAGGAGTAGATCTAGTATAAATAGGCCACGATTGTCCGGAACAAATCAGTTATTCTTCAACCGGCCAACCTGCTGCATCTTTAACAAATCTACGCAGAGCTCGCAAAGCTCTTATTAAAACCTCTGGCCCTGCGAGGCAGAAAACTCCGATTAAAATAATAGTTGAGCAAGTTGGCTCTTTTCTAACACTGTATTTTCGACAACACTATTCAATATATACATATCGTGAGTACTCAAACCAACGAATTATTTCGAACATTTATTTGCATGCACTCTGGTTTTTCTGATAATCTCTTAGGAGGCTCAATACTTTCTACCGTAATTTTCCATTATTAAATCCACGGCAGTACGGCGAGGTCTCCGTCCCCGAGTAAAGGGCTAACGCCTTGACTCAAAAGTGAGACTATTCTACGTTTATGGTTCTCACCGAGCGAACTCACCATTCGCACGTCTGAACGTAACACAAACCTTCGAGCGGCGATTTGACGACTATCTCACAGTCTACATTGATGACCTGCTTATTACATCATCCTCGTTTGACCAACATCTCGACCATCTGACCGCCGTGTTCACACAACTGCAAGATCACAATGTTACCATCCGGTTAGACAAATCGCGGGCGGTACCACGCCCGCGCCTGATCGTCTCGAAGTGATCGAAACCTTCGCTGAGCCATCGAATAAAAAACAACTCCAATCATTTATAGGCGTGTGCACGTATTATCGCCAATTTCGCGTACGGCACGCAAACTACATCAAGCCCTTTCGGGGATTGTTAAAAAATTAGTAGCGATTGGAAATGGACGGAGGATCACAGTCTCACACAATTAGGTAGCGATTGGAAATGGCCGGAGGATCACAGTCTCGCGTTTCGAGAGCTGAAACACAATTTTGCCAAGGCTGTCATGCTGAATCACGTGATCCCAGAGCGATCATTCAAGCTCCAAACAGATGCCTCTAATCGAGGATTATGTGGGATCCTCTACCAAATCGACGATGAGGGAAATGATCGGATTGTAACGTTCGTGAGTCGGTGCTTTAACGCCGCTGAAGTGCACTACGGTACCACTGAGAAAGAACTCTTGGCAATCGTCTATGCTGTAACCAAGTGTCGGACCTACTTGATTGGGACAGAGTCCAAAATCATCACGGACCATAAAGGCCTCACATTTCATAATTCCACCCAATATCACACGCCACGGCTCATCCGCTGGTGTATGATACTGCAACAGCATACGCTTACCGTCTGATATTGTACCGCTTGTGACAACGGAGTCGCCGACTTTTCCAGTCGAAACCCTTCAAGAAAGTACGAGGACGAGATTCAACGAGAGCTCATGGTCTCCCCCATACTCGCCTCGCTGCTGGTAACTCTCCGCCGCGCTAAAAAAAAGTCATGCTCGGTAATCTATCCCCAAATGTCGATCGTCTGCCAGCTCCGTTGAGAAAGGACCACACGTGCATCCGCGAACGTCAGTCTGATGATCCTCACATAGCCCCGCTCCGAAATCAGGTGAAACAGGGTATCCATACCGATCAGTACTATCTCCACAACGATGTTCTATTCCGAAGGTACGAATCTATGAATCGATGGCTACTGGTTCTTCCCGACAGTCTCCGCCAGCACGTTATCGAGCATTTCCACGGCAGGCTTGGACATCCGGGCGCGTCTAAGACCTTAGTTTATCTCAGGGGTTACTTCTCTTGGGACCGCATGAACAAGCATGTACAAGATTTCATCCGCATGTGCGACCTCTGTCAAAGGGTAAAAAGCCTTAATTACTCCATGCAGGGCCCATACAGCTGATCGTCGCCGAGAAACCCGGCGACCTCCTCACTATGGATTTCTACGGCCCTCTTCCCCGGTCCAGATGCAATTATCAATATATCTTTCCGCCTTTAGCAAATACGTAAAACTTTATCCCATTCAGAAGACCACAACCAATGTCGTGGTGAATACAATCACTCGCCGATATAACGAGGAGTTTGGTCGCCCGACGGCGATTCTGGCCGATAACGGATCACAATTTACCTCCGCGAAGTGGAAGGACGCTCTATCAAAAATTGGTATTAAAGCTCGATTTTGTTCTATCCGGCATCCCCAAGGCAACCCCACCGAGCGGGTAATCAAAGAGCTGGGACGATTGTTCCGCGTATTTTGCGCCGAAGCACACAATTCGTGGGCCACGCATATTCCACAAATTGAGCGACTGCTCAATATTACTACCCACCTGAGCACCGGCGATACCCCGCACGAGCTTCAATTCGGGAAAAGGCCTCGCATTGAACTCGACGATCTCCTCGCATTTTCCGAGAATAACGAGCCCTCCCACGAACAAAAAATTCTTTTCGCGAATGAAAATATTCTCAAAACTTTTTATCCATCGAGTGCTGTAGACAAAAAGACCGCCAAATTCTTCCACCTATATTATGGGCCATACACGATCTCCCAAAAATACGGCGAGAACGCATATCAACTAGTCGATCCCAAAAACTCTGATCTGGAAAAAGGCGTTGATAATCGTATGAGTTTAAGAAGATACCACGCGCCTGTTTAGCATGTCTGTAATAATATCTTTTACCTACAGGCGTATCCGAATGTATGAATGACACCGTGTCGCCGATCGTCGTGATAAGTATTTTGTGTTCTCCGAGGAATCTCTCATCTCGCATCCCACAGAATAAAGGGGATTGTGTAACCACCTGCCTGCGTGCGGGACAGGCGTCGCACTCTCGCAAGTCACGAGCGTCCGTCTGACGATCGGTTATCTACCCGGACCTATCCGAATTAACACCGAGTATCGTTGCCGACCGCACCTCCCAGCCCCGTATAATGTCGCGCTAGGCGCGAGCCGATCTACGGTATTTCCGGTACGACTCTTCCTCAGTCATCTACCTAATGGACACGGGTCAATACCTTTATTTGTAAAATAATATCGTCCGAGGTTCCAACACTCGTGTGTCGAGTTTGCCATTATGATCCTTCCCGTGTTGTGCCGCGCAATCGATTCAGCAACGCAGCATCTCTTGAGGTAACGTCGACCTTCTCTCCGGTAAATTCGGTGACATATACGGTAAAGTAAGAGCACCGCGCGATGTGCTTACCCGCTCCATAAATTCCAGCGCACATAAGCGACTGGGTAAATACCATATTCCCGAAACGAAGATACCACCGAGAGAGTCCGAAGGTTCACTGGGATTACAGCGGAACGACGGGGAAATACCGTCGAGCGGGATCTGATCAAAGCCATCACCAGCGGACTTCGACATTCGCTGCAAGAAGCTAAATTTCGTCCCCGATCATACCAGCGATCTCAAATTAGCGATCAACGGACCAGCATCGTTGTGGGAAAGATCCGCTTCGTGAGCGCTGGACAAGCGAACATTTGTATGTATGTGATGAATGCATGTCGAGCCGTATGCCAAGGTGAGAATTTACCTTGTACTAATCGCGACGGACCACGTCGTGAGATCACTATTGTTGTTATTCTTCCTATTGTCCGCAACTCTTGCGCCGATCGTGGCACGTGTAAACTCGTAATATATATATATTTCTAATTTATCCGTAATATTACGCCGATCGTGGCGCGTGTTAGCTCGTCTCCGTTTTTGTGTATATTGTGACGTGATTTTTCGATCACCGTCACAAAAATACAAATAAAATAAAGTTTTACGGATACGGCTATCGATTTAGTTCGGTTAGCCCGTTATAGTTCCCGATTTACTGCTCTTCGGCTGTCCATGTACCATCCAGCTCTCGTTTAAGTAAAGTTCGTTAAAGTTACGATCCAGTTTAGACTTTGCTGATGAGCTAGAGTGTGTGATAAGCTGTAAGATAAGCTCAAAAAGATTCAGATCAGGTCGGGATTCTCAAATCTATTCGGTGGAGAGAGTCTCGAAGAAATGAGAAACACGAATAGAGGCGAGCCCGACGAGATTTCGTCGCGAATACGTCAAAGTCTGGTGCAAACCCGGCACTCTGTTTAGTTGATAATGCGGGACGTTGGAGAACAGGCGGAGGTTTCAGTTCGGTCCGGGCAAGGTTGGAACACCTTGTGCTGTGTTTTAGTTAAGAGAGAGAGAGAGCCTTGTTTTCACGTCCTGAATTAGGAGTAACGATCGCGACGAATCTCAAAATTACCGCGTTACAGTTTCGGTTCACGCTTAAGTGACGCTTTGGAATAGTTTGAGGGCAGTAGCTATCGGCTAAGGATCTCGCAATAATCATAACGCTTCGTTAGAATATCGTCGCAGGCTTATCAGTCCACCGAGAGTCGTCCTCGAGGCAGCTTGGACCTCTCGCGTGATCGGTGTTTACGTCCAGCCCAGTCTCGCGCTGAGTCATTCGTTCTTTCTCGCGCTACCGTAGACTCCGGCTATCGCTCTCGCTTCGGTTCGCGTATCCCGCTCACGCTACCTGTCTTCGCGCGTTCGCTAGAGACTTGTGTATGCTGTGTTTCATGCGGATTCAGTTCCGAATTTATTACCGATCTTTCTGTGCTCGAGATGCGTTCTGAGGAATGCTCTTGAGGTGCAGTGATTAGGTTAAGTTCTCGAGGCATCGTGAGATTCAGTTCCCGCCCATTATTGGATTAAAGTGCGCTGATCCGGTGAGTTTATCATTTCGGTAATTATTCGATCGCGTATCGATCCGCTCTCGTTACGCTCGCTCCGACCCTCCGGTCAGCTGAGCGCTCCCGATGCGCTAGTGTGCGATCCCGTGGCCTAACAGCCAATAAATCATTGTTCCCGTGTTTAGAATTTTGGGACTCCGATATTTTAGATTTCGCGTTCTAGATTTCGCGTTACTTTGTTGGCGAAGGATCGCGACCCTTCTACCACAACCCGCATCCTGAGCAACCGTGCATTTCCACAACCGTTCGGCTTCGCGAATGCATCGGCGTTAGTTCTCGTTACCGTTAAGTTCCTGTTCGTGTGATCTCGTTTTTTTGTTCTGTTTTCGTGTATTTCGGTTGCGGAGGTCGACCGTTCCATCGACCTCCAGATTAGTCCGGCTTGGCGATTCCGGCGAAACAAAAATCGACCCTGCGGAGGTCGACCGTTCCATCGACCTCCAGATTAGTCTGACTTGGCGATTCCGGCGAAACAAAAATCGGCCCTGCGGAGGTCGACCGTTCCATCGACCTCCAGATTAGTCAGGCTTGGCGATTCCGGCGAAACAAAAATCGACCCTGCGGAGGTCGACCGTTCCATCGACCTCCAGATTAGTCCGGCTTGGCGATTTCGGCGAAACAAAAATCGGCCCTGCGGAGGTCGGCCGTTCCACCGACCTCCAGTTTAGCCCGGTTGTTAAAACCGGCGAAACAAAAATTAACTGGCGCCCACCGGGACGTCGATACATCCGTAGAAGCGGACGGCCGAAGGTGACGTTTTCTGAGTTCTCGATTTCGCAGTCCGCTCCCGTTCGGTTTGAGCTTCGATTTTCGCGTTTTCGGTTTTGTTTTTTCGTGTTTTTATATTCGCGTTGAGATCTAGGAAAATATGTCACAATATTTAGCCTTATACGCGTTATTGTGGGAATTGCGGCGTTCGTAGGATTTTCGGAGTTATTAAATATTTCTTTTTCGCGATTATTGCGTCGATCGTGGCGCGCGTTTAATCGTAGCCAACTTACCTCTCTATTTACCGCTATTACTGCGCCGATCGCCGCGGTTGTTTGATTAGTTTAAAGTAAACGTGCCAGCGTTCAATTGTCTTCGATTTCGGAATATTATTGTCGCGGTCTATCGTTGTCATTGTTATGAGCGTGTGATAAATCATTGAAGAGGATCGGCCGAAGCCGCAATATATATATATTTAATCCAGAAATTATTAAGTTAACAAAAGGAATAATTCCTGAAAAACAAATCGACACGGGTAGGCTACTTTTATTTAGAAACAGTCACATCTTCTTAAAGGCGTTCACCAAAAATATGTGAGAAGAAATTCGTGTTAGGACAAATATCTCTGTGTCTACCCCATAAAAATACCGCGGCTCAACACCGCATCGTCGAAAGAACGTCGCGAACGGCGGTTGGCGAGATGCACGAACGCCGCGACTTTCGGTGGAACGACGCGAGCGGCGGCTTTCAATCGCGGCATGCATGATAGCGTTCAATGCCGGTTCCGCATTAAAAAGGCGTCGCCGGATATAAAATCCTAGCATAGAGCAGTTACGATAGGTCGCGAACACGACTTCAATTAGGGAAATGATGAGGCAAACATCGAAACCTTCACCATTTCCTCGAATACCGAAAGTTAAGTACCGATCAATGAATCAGAAAACCCGTCTCTCCACACATCACCCCTTTTTTTCTTTATCCTTGCACTTCTCTTCCAACATAGCAACTATTTTAATGAGATTTCTAAGAAAAGCACACATGATCAAGGGATTACTCCCACTTATTTTAACGGAGAAAAAGGGTATAAAAAGCCCAAAAATCCTGTACTCAGCGCCCAGTTACCATCATCCGATCGACGAAGCTGTCGTCGCTCGATCAGACTCCAGTTACATTTATCCATTGTCACGCGCAGTTACCAACAAACGTTTGACGGAGTTATACTCGATCGTGTAACGAACTCGCATCTCCGATATAAATGTTCTGATATTAATTCTAATAAAAAGACACGAGTCGAATGTTCCTTCCGACACAAAGACTACTCGGATTATCACCTCGTTATAAATAGTCTAAATCAATACGTGAAAGGCTCACGCCTAACCACGGGAGGGTTCTCCCAAAGCAAACAAAAAGGGGATTCACTTATTGGAGCATTTTCACAACCAATAGCACCATAGTTGGTGGTTTTTAACCCCTCCAATTATCAAGGGATGATAGGGGATAATTGGTATATAAAGAACGGTAAAATTAAGTAGAGCAGTTCAGTTACCATCGAACCGTTGTACCCACAACGCTGGGCTACACGCCTGTCAGATCATCGAAGCCAGTTATATTGAAAGTCAGGGTTCATAGCTCGTACGGCGATTCAGTAGAAGCTGCGTCTTCTAAATAATTGAAATAATAGTCTCAACGATAATAATTCTCAGGATCTCAATTGCGGTTTGAGCTAATAAGAGCACAGTTATATGTAACGTCGTTTATAATAAAACAATTAACGTGTGTCAAAACTATGTGAGTATACAACCTTTATCTCCTCGTTACAACTATAACCCGCGTTTAAATAAGCTCGAATAACCGCGCCGATGTATCGTAGACAGCGATCATCTAAAAACCCATAAAACTATAGTGTAAATAGGCGAGGTTTCCGTCCCCGGTGTAAAGGGCTGCCCTGCCTTAACCCGAAAGGAGAAACCGATAGTGTTGCGCTCTCCCTTACACTCTCACGAGTTGGGCTGGACGTAACATAAAATAAATTTGGTGTCAGAAGTGGGATTTTAAAACGCCCTCACTATAGTAATGGAGGATGACGCTGGGTCGAACACCGAACGAAAAAGCGAATCCTGAAGATAAAACAGAAGAAGAGACTAATCCGCAAATAAATCAAAAATGCGGTTTTCCTCAAATCGGTAACCCAGACCAAGATAATCCTCAAGGCGCAGTAGGCCCTAATCCAAGCGGTAGTCAAGATGCAAATTTAATAAATCTCCAAACGCCTAAAACCGGTACAATACCAAAGGAATTTAAAGTAACAAGTAAAACTGGTACTATACCTAGGACCTTTTTAAATACTCTAAAATTCAGTGAAGTCCAAGATACGGTAGAGGCGATAGGTGTTCAAGTTGATCGAATACTCGAACAAATCGAGGAAATTGGATCCAACATGCCTAACGGTGAAGGAGCACGCCCAAATCTACCAGTATCGGTTAAATATGCACTTGAAGCTGTACCAGTCTTCGATGGATACAACATTCCTCTATCACACTTCCTGGAGGGATGTAAAGAGGCTGGGCAAATGATGCCTGCAGAAGCACAACAAAATCTCGCGTTAATTCTTCGTAATAAATTAAGAGGTGAAGCACGCCGCGCCGTGCACGGTATAGAACTTACAACTATAACGGAAATTAGCAATTTCCTAAAATCTCTTTACGCGCCCGCGCAAACTATATACGAACTACAAGGTGAGCTCGGCAGAGTATTTCAAAGAGACAATGAGGGAGTGGTATCCTATGCAAATCGTGTTAAAGACTTGGCAAACAGAATTTTCGAGTTACATGAAGCAGCTCATGAAGAACCATAGGCCACAGACTTTAAGGCAAATCTCGACACAGACGTAGTCAACTGTTTTACGCGAGGATTAAAAGCGGAAATCGAAAATAAAATAACTGGTGGGGAAAGTTTCGAAAAAACAATGAAGAACGCTGTCGATATCGAGCGGAAGTTAAAGGCTAAGGAGTCACTACGGAGCGCTCGTCCACCAAAAACCCACGAGTTCGCGGGTAACAGGTTCCAGCAGAGGGATAGGATTCACCACGTTCAAACAGAGCCGACTACCTGTCAATTCTGTAAACGACGCGGACACTCAGCCGATGCATGTTTTCAACTCCAAGGACGAAATTACTCTCAGACTCCTAGACAAGGTCCCAGCCACAACGTAAATTCGGGATCAAGAAATACTGCACCACGGCAACAGTTCAACAATGAGCAAGTAGATCGCAGAGAGGTCGGTAGATACCAAAATCGTGACGATGAGGGAAAAGAGCCAGGGATGCAAGACCGAACATCACATTTACAGTGTAATTATTGTAAAAAATTCGGCCACATCGTCAAAGAGTGTCGTAAAAGGGAATATTTTAACACCCTTAAGCTCCAACAACAATCAGCAGAACAATCACCTAACCGACCGAATGCAGGTAATTCACCACATTATTCGCGCAACGGCGGTTATCAGAAGAATTATCAATCGGGGAATGTGTTGCATGTGCAACCAGATGAAGAGGATCATAGACCAAGAAGAGTTGCTACTGCTTTACTAAATCGTGAAAGCAACGTCCCTGTTATAGAGGTTCATTCAGACGACTTTGTCAAATCAGCACTTTTAATGATCGACACAGGATCTGCTTTAAATATAATTAAAAGTCGACAAGTCGCGCCCCATGCTCATATTGATAAATACGACATCATCAAACTAAGCGGTATAACAAAGGATTATGTTTGCACACTGGGGAGAACTGAAATACGTATCTTAGGTAAAAAGGTCACTTTTCACCTAGTAAACGATGATTTTCCCATTGAAGACGACGGTCTGATCGGGACGGAGTTCTTCCTCAAACACAACGCTGACATATCTTATACAGAGCAATGTTTGAAATGGGGTTCAAACCAAATTCCGTTCATGAAACTAGAAACCATTGTGGTACCTGCTCGCACAAAAGCAAATTTTTACGTGCGCATCGCTAATCCCGATGCAAAGGTGGGATATTTACCACGCCAGAAGGTTTCAAACGGAATATATTTGGGAGACGCGCTAGTCAGTAACGACAACGGAAAAGCATATCTTCATGCAATTAATACTACCGAAGAAGACGTGGAAGTCGCGGTACCAATCATAGAAATTGAACCATTTGAAGAAAAATCGAATGATAATCCACACGAAGAAACGTGTTTGAAACCTTTGCTGTATCCTGAGCCATCTCAGCAGCAAGATTCAGGGAAATCGTACTCATTATACGAATATTTCCAATCGTCTCCAAATCAAGGGGGAAATCAAGTATCTAATTCAAGTCTAAGCGAAGCTACGATGGGATCAAACCCGTCAACGCTCGAATCAAGGAAAAATATTATATCCCAGGAGGAAAACGAACTATATTTGTCAGATAGTCAACCTCGGGATTCCCATATAATACACGGAATGGGGGCTAAAAAGATAAAGCCACACCGTTGTCAAGGTCCAAAAGGGATTTATCAAATATCGGCCGAAAACATAGAGCCTTATGATGATCCTGAGTCAGTAGAAATTCAAGAAGAAATTCAGCCCAGTGTAGGCTTGAGAAATTATCAAGGGTCAAGGAAAGATAACCCTGTTCAATTAGCGCAAACAGCGTCTCTAGATGATCATGCTGATCAGAGTGCATCAACTCTTGCTATTAGACCCACTAATCGGGTAGAAGAAATAAAAAACTTATTACGTCTCGAGCACCTCAACTCCGAAGAGAGGGAGAGTGTAGAGGGACATATCGAAGAATTCCAAGACAGGTATCATCTACCAGGCGAGGAATTACTGGCTACAAATGCGATTCAGCATCGTATACTCACGACGGATGAGATACCAATAAACTCACGTCAATATCGTTATCCTCCGACGTTAAAGGATGAAATAAATAAACAAGTACAAGGGCTACTCGATGGAGGAATAATACAGCCTTCAAAGTCGCCATATAATTCACCCGTGTGGATCGTCCCAAAGAAGGCCGACTCAAAGGGCAATAAAAAGTGGCGCATGGTGTTGGACTACCGTGCGTTAAACAAGAAAACCGTAGGAGATGCATATCCGTTACCTCTCATAAACGAGATACTGGACCAACTCGGAGGAGCTATTTACTTCTCCACGTTCGATCTGGCATCAGGTTTTCATCAAATCGGTATGCATTCTGAAGACCGACATAAGACCGCTTTTTCAACACCTTATGGTCACTATGAATTTGCGAGAATGCCATTCGGATTAAAAAACGCTCCCGCAACATTTCAGCGTCTTATGAATCAAGTTTTGATTGGTATACAAGGAATAGATGCGTTCGTATATTTGGATGATGGGGTAATATATGCCACATCCCTAGAAGAGCATGAGCTCAAGGTTGAGCGATTAATGAAGCGTTTGAGGGACGCGAATCTGAAGCTTCAACCCGATAAATGCGAATTTTTGCGACACGAAGTTGTATATTTGAGGCATGTAATAAGTAAGGATGGTGTACGACCTGACCCATCGAAACTCGAAGCTGTGAAATGCTTCCCACGTCCCAAAAATGTGAAAAACGTAAGACAATTCCTCGGACTTGCTGGTTATTACCGAAGGTTCATAAAAAACTTCTCTCAAATAGCAAAGTCTCTAACGAGCCTATTGAAAAAGGACACCGCGTTCGAGTGGAAGGAACCACAACAAGCAGCCTTCGAAACACTGCGTGACCAGTTGTGCCAGGAACCAATATTGCAATACCCGGATTTCACACAACCATTTGTAGTAACAACAGACGCATCCGGTATTGCAGTGGGAGGAATTTTAAGTCAGGGGCCGCTAGGCAAGGATTTGCCCATAGCCTACACATCAAGGGTGCTAAATGAGGCCGAGCAGAAATACAGCACTTATGAAAAAGAAGCAGTCGCTATACTACACGCAGTATCGCAGTTTCGACCGTTCCTGTACGGTAGAAAATTTAAACTTGTGACCGACCATAAACCTTTAGTGTGGTTACATAGTTCCAAGGACCCGACGTCGCGGCTAACCCGCTGGCGCCTGCGTCTCGAGGAATATGAGTACGAAGTTGTTTACAAGGCTGGCAAAATGAATGTAAACGCCGATGCACTATCCCGCAACCCGCACGAAGGGATGTGTAATTTAGAAAAACTACAGCCGACTCTACCAATTAGGAAAAGACCGCGAGGTACCAACGAAGGGGACGAATCGACAAAATCAGAGGAAGACGAGGAACCCGTATCTAGCAGGTTACGAAAAAGGGCTGTATCGAACGCCAACATGCCAAAGCAAGGAGCGTCAAAGCCACCGATCGGGTCTCTACCCGAGGACCAGCCTGTATCCTCCCGCCTACGGAGCGCGAGACAACGCACAGCTGCAGTGGGGAAACCTGTCGCAAGGGCAGTAAGGAAGGAAGCAAGGAAAAAGGCAACCGTAAAACCCTGTATTAGCACGGATCGGCTAAAAATAAACACTCCACCAACGGAGCCCGCAGAACAAATAGGACAGCCGGATCTATTCTGCACCGAAGAGTTCTGTGTATCGGGGGACGAAGCCGACGAATTATATATTGACCGTTCGGATAAAGACCCCATGGATGTAAGTGATGTTGAATCAATCGAGGTGTTAACTCGGAGAACTGAGGGGCTAGCAACAGCAACGCCAATAACCACTAACGACCAACTGTTCATGAGAAAGGATAATTATTTACACTTTTTATCAGAAAACGGTGAACCATGCGACGAAGGATCGAAAATATTGGCAGCAAAACGGTCTCTACCAAAATTTCGTCGTATAGATTTTAATAGTGTGCATATGATGAAGCACAATTCACGACATCATGTAGCCATGATCGTGAGAAACAAGGAAGGAGGCTTGGTGAGCCAACAAAAATTCTCTGCATTATGTAAACAATTAGCAAACACTCTAAATTATGCAAAACTTCGCTCGATCAGTATACAGAAGAGCAAGGAAGTCAATGGAATGCAATGGGATTATTTAATAAAATGCCTCCGAAAAGGATTAAAAGATTCTTCCACGAAACTCATTATTTGTCTCGGTCACATTCGTTACCCCCAATCGGAGGAACGGAAGGAGATAATGAACGAGGCTCACGCATCTGCAGTAGGAGGACACAAGGGCATCACCAAGACATTTAATCGAATTCGCCAGAGATATTATTGGGAAAATATGAAGGTAGACATCCAAGAGTTTATTGAACATTGTCTACAGTGTCAACTAAAGAAACTCGTCAGGGTGAAAACTAAACAACCAATGATCATCACAGATACCCCAGACTCGGCATTCGACAAGATTGCAATGGATATTGTCGGGCCCTTGCCGATAACAAAAAAGGGAAATGAATATATCCTTACAATACAGGATTTATTGACAAAATATTCACTGGCGGTAGCATTGCCAAGAGCGACCTCTGCAAATATCGCAGACGCGCTCATCAAGCATTTTATATGTATCTTCGGCTCACCAAAAACGATACTGACCGATCAAGGAGCAAACTTCTTGAGCGGTTTGATGAAAAACGTAGCGAAGAAATTTCGAATTAAACAATGTCGAACTACCGCTTTCCACCCACAATCAAACGGCTCTCTAGAGAGATCTCATCATTCCCTGGTGGAATATTTAAAAATATATGTCAACAGCAACGAAGAATGGGACGATTGGCTGGAGCTAGCTACTTTCTTTTATAATTCAAGCATCCACGAAGGAACGAAGCATACCCCGTATGAACTAGTTTTTGGTAAACTAGCACGTCAACCGTCGTACGAACGAGAACCAGACGAGGAGGAGCGGCGTACTTACGGAGACTATTTAGTAGAATTGGCTACAAAGCTTCACGACGTCCAAGAAACGGCCAAAAATAACCTAATTACATCAAAAGAAAGATCGAAAAGGTATTACGATAAAAAAATGAATCCAGTCGAATTCAACCTTGGAGATTGCGTCTATCTACAAAAAGGAAAGAAAATTGGCAAATTAGGAGATTATTATACCGGTCCACATGAGATCCTCGAGATAAAGAGAGATGGGAATATCAAAATAAAAGTCGGTCGAGAGGTAAAAATCGTTCACCCGAATCGACTTCGGTATTCACACATTAATCCGAACGACAGCAGCGACGAAGACTAAGGAAAGAAGAGGAAAAGAAACTATATAATATACATTACCGCAGTAATAAAGATATATAAATAAAAATAAAGTTTTCAAAAAAAAAAATATATATATATTCAAAAAAATGTGTTGTGAAATATAAATATGTTTGTGCGAGTGTGAAAAAAGGGGAGGACTAATTAGAAACATTACGTGAGTTTATAAACGTTGATATGTAAGTAATCTGGAAAATTGTCAGCTACATGGGGACATGTAATCGCGCATAGTTTTATTACATTCCCCTATGCTCGTTTTTAAGGGTGGAGGTGTAACGAACTCGCATCTCCGATATAAATGTTCTGATATTAATTCTAATAAAAAGACATGAGTCGAATGTTCCTTCCGACACAAAGACTACTCGGATTATCACCTCGTTATAAATAGTCTAAATCAAGACGTGAAAGACTCACGCCTAACCACGGGAGGGTTCTCCCAAAGCAAACAAAAAGGGGATTCACTTATTGGAGCATTTTCACAACCAATAGCACCATAGTTGGTGGTTTTTAACCCCTCCAATTATCAAGGGATGATAGGGGATAGTTGGTATATAAAGAACGGTAAAATTAAGTAGAGCAGTTCAGTTACCATCGAACCGTTGTACCCACAACGCTGGGCTACACGCCTGTCAGATCATCGAAGCCAGTTATATTGAAAGTCAGGGTTCATAGCTCGTACGGCGATTCAGTAGAAGCTGCGTCTTCTAAATAATTGAAATAATAGTCTCAACGATAATAATTCTCAGGATCTCAATTGCGGTTTGAGCTAATAAGAGCACAGTTATATGTAACGTCGTTTATAATAAAACAATTAACGTGTGTCAAAACTATGTGAGTATACAACCTTTATCTCCTCGTTACAACTATAACCCGCGTTTAAATAAGCTCGAATAACCGCGCCGATGTATCGTAGACAGCGATCATCTAAAAACCCATAAAACTATAGTGTAAATAGGCGAGGTTTCCGTCCCCGGTGTAAAGGGCTGCCCTGCCTTGACCCGAAAGGAGAAACCGATAGTGTTGCGCTCTCCCTTACACTCGCACGAGTTGGGCTGGACGTAACAATCGTCAGTTCGACGAAATTATCGTCGTTCGATCGCCAGTTTACGTTTTTCGATTAACATAGTTGTCTTTGTTCAATAACGCATCATATTTTATTTCGATCACCGAAGCTATTGCTCATTCTACTGTCCAACTACGATTATTATTTCGACCAGTGTTCACTTAATTTCATCCGTCCGTTGATAACAATTGTAGAATAGCTACCATCGATTATAAATTTTACTAATTTACCGAAAGCAAAGGAAACATTTTTGACCGAACCCCGAGTTCGAGAATCACTGTTTGATTTATTTTGCACCTTTTCGTGAATTATTTAATTCGAAATAAAACCAATTTATACCAACGAAATCATCGGAAGTTCTACGAATTATTCCAATATCGACGAAAACCAGCAGTGAAAAACGTAAGCGACATAAATTTTATTTTACTCATTATTATCTTTTCTTCTCTACGATTATCGGTCATTTCAGTGCACGAATATATTAATTTGTCCTTCCTAATCGACTCGTCAGTTTCCTGGAGTAAAACCACCGTTAAACAGACTCTCAATCACGTCTCAAGCTAAAGTGAACATTTTTGTCACTTTAAATTCTCCGGAAACCGTAAATTCAAATAGAAAGGGATTAAGAGTTCAGAAAGGACCCTACAACTTTAGAGCGACAGGTATTCCTAGGGCGATACCCCAAGCAATTTTCCGCGAGGTCAAGCGTAAAAATGGGCAGTTGTTACCGCGTTTAATACCAGGCGTGGTGAAGATCGATTCTCATCGTTCTGTCCAGAGAGTGTTAATATAAACGGGGCAACAGTCGCGTAAAAACTCAGCGAAATAAAAACATCGACAGTTTTGACGTAACATTTTCCCAAACTATTGGAGTTAAAAATTATATAAAAGTATGGGTGGTTGCTTAATTTATTTATTTGGATAACCAGGTACGGTCGATATTCATTAAAGGATTCGTTTTCGCGAATTGACGTAGCCTCTCCTTTTCGGGCGCTTGGAATTCAGCGACAACGTACTTACACGTCATAGCTAAATATTATAAAATCAATCAGAGTATACGCATAATGTAAAAAAATGATATTAAAATAAATAGAAACGAAAAATTATTTTTGCGTTGCAGATTTTCTTCGCACTGGCAATACCCCTTGAAGCTCCAAGAAACTCTGTTGTACTATCTTACTTTTTTGAAGCTACGTACAATCTTCCACCGAATACCACACTTTCCGAAATGTGGAACGGCCGAGAAAAGAGAGTGAAACGAACTATTGACAGAACGGCAGTCTACAAAACTGTGGAAAACAAATATAAAAGGTAAGTCGTAAGTTACAATAAGAAAATCCAGAAAAATATCCATATAGTGCTATGTCGGTTTTGACGCGCGGGTTAGTGGCGTGAATACATGGCGATGAACTGAGAGTCTGAAAGAAATGGGCGTATTGTGTATCACATGTCCCTTCGAATTGCATCAACAAAAGTATAAAGAAAAAATAATATAAATGGGAGTACTTGAGTTAATTCAGTAAATAAATACTTGAAATATTTATTTTTAAAAAACATTTGTAAAAAAAAGTACAAAAAAAATGAAACCAAAAAAAAAATCTTACAAAAAGATTGAAATAATTAATGATAAAATATAAATGTTCACAGAAGCTCCCGCTTTTCCATCGATATTTTCAATAATAATAATAATAATAATAATAATAATAATAATAATAATAATAATAATAATAATAATAATAATAATAATAATAATAATAATAATAATAATAATAATAATAATAATAATAATAATAATAATAATAATAATAATAATAATAATAATAATAATAATAATGATAATAATAATAATGATAATAATAATAATGATAATAAAAGTCGGGAGACGTCTCCGGCCGTGTCACCTAGGGACTGGGTAGGTGCACTTGCAAAGGCGTTTGTGACAAGGCCGGAGACGTCTCCCGACTTTTATTATCATTATTATCATCATCATCATCATCATTATTATTATTATTATTATTATTGAAAATATCGATGGAAAAGCGGGAGCTTCTGTGAATATTTATATTTTATCATTAATTATTTCAATCTTTTTGTAAGATTTTTTTTTCGGTTTCATTTTTTTCGTACTTTTCTTTACAAATGTTTTTTAAAAATGAATAACAACTAATTTGCAGTCGGGAGTTTTTTTAAATTTTTAATTTTATATTTTTATTTCATACTTTTTGAAAGTCACTATTACGTAATATCAAACTATTACATCCGTTACCATGTAAAACTGATTCTTCTTCGTAAGCTTGACTTGAGTATCCTAATTTTATTAAATATGTAATAACAGTCTGTATTTGCAATATCTACGCATGCTGCAAAACAGCAATATTTTATTCAGATCTAGTGTGCAGCTCTGAAAGAAGTTTTCTGTCTTCTACGGAGGGACTCGAATGGTCCTGCCATTGTTTGCACTGTCTACGTAGGCTGCGAAGACTTTAAAAATCACTCCGGCGGCCATTCTAGCGGAAAACCCCCGGCACGCTGCACTCGAGTTTAATTGCCCTAAAAGGACACCGTACAGCTTTTCGGGGTCGGGGACCCCGAAAAGCTGGACATTCGACCGCACTGCATTCCTCCCCACTCCCTAACCCTTAGGAATAAGAAAATATTTGTAAGAAATAGCGAGTAAGTCTTTTGAGTTTTCAGTTGTAACAGAGTCCTCGAACGGAGCACCTCGCTCCGATAACCGCTCCGAATTCATTGCCAAATGGGAGTTGGTGAACAGTACGGAAATTGTAACTATTGTGTCAAATAAAGAAGTTAAAACCTGCTCGTGTCTCGTGACCCCTTCACCCATTACAAATTGGTGTCAGAAGTGGGATCTATTCCAAATAACGTTGAAGGAATTCGAAAAGAATTTAATTGCCTCAACGGTGGTCGTTAGACTTTTATAACCGGAAAGATCCAAACAAAGGAGGAAGCTCACGCGAAAAGAGAACTTCGAGAACACCAACGGATTCGAAGGACTTTCACCGCACCATCTTGGACAACTCATAATTAAACAAATCCTAAAAGCCAAAAACTCTGTGTCGAAAGAAAACTCTGTGTCGAAAGAAAACTCTGTGTCGGAAGAAAACTCTGTGTCAAAAGAAAACTCTGTGTCAAAAGAAAACTCTGTGTCGAAAGAAAACTCTGTGTCGAAAGGACTCTGTGTCAAAAAGAAAACCCTGTGTCGAAAGGAAAAACTCTGTGCCGAAAGAAAACTCTGTGTCGAAAGAAAACTCTGTGTCAAAAGACGAAAGTTTAAAATCAAGAAGACTCTGGGTCGAAGCAAGTACACAAGCGGCCCCGAAATCGAAGAGGAAACACTACTGGTAGCCGACAAGACAACTACCAGCCACCTGCGTCACCGCATCATCGTCACCGCCTCATCGACATCGACATCGCTACATCGTCGCTCCGTCACTAGGATCTCCATATCGCGGACACCGCCACTTCGCCGCTACATCACCAACAATGCTCGCACTGTAAGCCATTGTTTTAATAGTAAAAGTCATTGCTACGTTTTACACTCAATTAAGAATATAAGGACCGATAACAAGAATGGCGGAACCAAACATAAAAATCGAACTCGCGGAGAAAATGATAATTTCGATCGACGGAAATAAATCTAAATTACACGAATTCTGCGATAATTGCGATAAAGCGATGTCCCTCGTTAATAATAATAGCAAACACATCCTCTTTGCAATAATAGAGCCGAGAATCACGGGAAACGCGCGAGCACTAATCAGGAATCGGAGCTTCGCAGATTGGAGAGCGCTTAAAAGCCACTTATTAAGCATGTATTCAGAAAAGCGGTCGCATGGCCAGTGGCAATTAGAATTATCATCTTGTAAGCAAGCCCCGAATGAAAGCGTCTTATCGTTCTCACAAAAAATTGAGAACTGTCTAATAAAATTAACGAACAGCTTAGATGACGATCTTAGTGAAACCGCGAGAACAGCATGCGTCAACCTTCGGCGTAAACAAGCCCTGGACGTTTTCGTGATGGGTTTGATAAAGGATATCGTGATAATTGTCAAATCCCAAAGACCGGACTCCCTTGAAGATGCTATACAAATAGCATTAGCCGAAGAAAGCACCCAAAAATCGCAATTCGAGATCACGAAGTTCCAAATCTAACCCTTAAAGAGACTAGACACTGCGAGATCTGTAACCGCGCCGGGCATACAACGTATAATTGCTATTACAATAAGGATAACGGGAAACTGAACCCGCGAAATGTCCGACATGTCCAATCGCACGATGAAGCGAACTCCGGACAGGACACGCGAACGGAAAGGAAGTTTTGCGCGTATTGCAAGAACGAGGGCCATGTTATAAGCGAGTGTCGCAAGCGTCAATATAACAATAGTAGACGAGGACAATTTCAACCTCCAGCACAGAGGAGGTTGATCGAATGCCGACGCTTTAAGTAGAATTACGCGCATAACAGGAACACGGAACATTTAAACTCCAATCAAGTCCCGACGGCTGCCACGTCGAGGACTATTCAAAGACTTCAGGCAGAACAATAAGATACATAACAGCCACGATAAAGCCCGATGTCGGAATTTCGACCTTCGTGAATCTACCAATGCGAGAATCAGTACAGGGATACGTTCGAATGCTGGTTGATTCGGGTGCGGACATATCCGTGGTAAAAATTTCTAATATCAAGGGAGACGTCCTTTGTCATGAGGACGTAAAAGTAAAAATCCGCGGTCTGACTCCAGAACCTTTCTACTCGCTCGGATATTGCAATACGACTATTGATGTCGGCAACTATTCATACCCGATAGTAATACACATAGTCAGAGATGATTTCCCGTTAGATTGTACCGGAATCCGCGGGAACGATATTCAGGTAGGACTCGAGCTGAGTTTAGATAACAGGGCGAGAATCTTGAGATTTCCTCGTGGTTACATCCCCTTTAATTACGTAGAAAAAAACACTGAGAGAAAAATTTCCCTCCGTTGACATTTCTGCAACTACTGAAACTACTGAAAACCGGATCGAAATCGGCGACGACAGACTAACAACAGATCAAACTGACGCCTGCGTCCGATCGTCGACGAAAATAATGAAAGTATCTGCGCGTTCAGAAACATTGATTCAAGTTCTAATCATAAATTCATCTAACGCCGAACAAGGAATCATTGACTCTAAAGAAATTCAGAAAGGATTGTACATTTGCCAGAGTGTAGTCAAGATTGACGCGAAAGCGAACGCCATCACATCAGTTATTAATACAACGGACGATGACATAACCATCTCGCAGCCAATGGTCAGTGTCGAGGAATTAGAGGCCGAGACACTGCAAATCCTTAATTTTGAAGCTGAATCACTGTCAGCCGCGAATTCGAAATTAATTGACTCGAGAGCGGAAAGAATCGAGAAGTTAATAGGTAACCTCAGACTCGACAACTTGAACGAGGAAGAAAGAAGTAGCATCTTCGATCTCTGTATTGAATTTAACCACATCGCGTACTTAGAAGGAGACAAATTAACACACACAAACGCGGTTACTCATCAAATCGAAACGACGACAGAAACACCAACGAACGCAAAGACATATAGATACCTCGAATGCCACAAGGACGAGGTTAACAGACAAATCAACAAAATGTTAGAAGAAGGCGTAATCAAGTCATCGAGATCACCGTGGAACGCTCCTCTTTGGGTAGTGCCTAAAAAGCGCGACGCTTCAGGCAAAATTAAATAGCGCGTTGTAAGCGACTATCGAAAACTGAACGATATAACGATAGGAGACGCGTACCCTTTACCTAACATCGCGGACATTCTCGACTAATTAGGTAATTCGAAATATTTCACAACATTAGACCTGGCCTCAGGCTTCCATCAAATCCGAATGCACCCAAGGGACGCGGAGAAAACTGCCTTTTCGACCCCCACTGGCCACTATGAATACCTTCGCATGCCATTCGGATTAAAAAATGCGCCGGCCACGTTTCAGAGACTTATGAACTCGGTCCTCGTCGGAATTCAAGGAATCCGATGTCTTGTATATCTAGATGACATCGTCATATACGCTGATTCATTGATCACCCACAACAGGAAATTACGCGAGATCTTTCAAAGATTGTCGGAACACAATCTCAAAATCCAACTCGATAAATGCGAGTTTCTCCGTATAGAAGTCATGTATCTTGGGCATCAAATTTCAGAAACAGGCGTAAAACCAGACCCCGCAAAGGTAGCGGCAGTAAAAGACTATCCTGTTCGCAAATCACCGAAGGATATTAGGTCATTCCTTGGACTCGCAAGTTACTATCGACGATTCATAAAAAATTTCAGTAAACTCTCAAGCCCGCTCACCTCACTGCTAAAAAAGGATGTCCCTTTCACGTGGACAAGCAGTCAACAGGAATCTTTTGAAAGCCTCAAATCCAAGCTCATCGAAGAACCAATACTCCAGTATCCCGATTTTACCAGAGAATTTATCCTCACGACAGACGCGAGTAATTACGCCATTGGAGCGGTATTGTCCCAATTACAAGGTAAACAAGATTTGCCGATAGCCTACGCTAGTCGCACGCTGAATAAAGCTCAAGTGAACTACTCAACAATCGAGAGGGAACTCTTAGCGATTGTTTGGGGTACTAGGCATTTTCGCTCATATCTCTTCGGCAGGGAGTTCAAGATCATCACAGATCACCGACCGCTCACGTGGCTCTTCAGCCTTAAGGAGCCGGGATCCCGTCTCGTTCGTTGGAGGTTGAAACTGGAGGAGTACGAGTATAAAATCGAATACAAACCGGGAAAGATCAACTCGAATGCCGACGCTTTAAGTAGAATCACGCGGGAAGTCGATCTAAAGAAAGGGACCGAAGCCGCGATAAACATACTTGGTCGAACCCCGCAAACTCTTATTCAGATTTCTTAAATAAACTCGCGACCGTCGTGATCAACAACGACAACGTCAACGAACACGCTGATTCTCTGTTCTCATCAAACGACAACTACGCTGTTTGTATCTCAAAAGATCTGGAAGAAAACGGAACCCTCCTTTCCGAATTTAATAAACGATTCAACCACGCAGAGAAATTAAGAGAACAAAACCCTGATTTGCACGAAATCGTTAGCATCAAAACACCGGAAAACAAAAACGTTTACTATCTCGTTACGAAGGAAAATTACTGGGACAAGGCTGGCTACGAGGATATATTCACAGTTCTATCGACCCTCAAAATCCTCCTCGAAAAACACAAGATCAACACTATTAGTTTCCAAAGAATAGGAACGGGGTACGAACGGTTCAAGTGGGAGAAAATCCGTTCGATGCTCAGGTACATTTTCAAAGGGACATGTATAACAATAAACATTTTTCTCGACACACTACACGAACCCTCCGCCGAACAGGTACCCGTCATCCTTCGGGAGTACCATGGCTCTCCGACTGCAGGTCACTCCGGATTTCACCGAACGTACAAGCGTATAAAACAATTCTATAAATGGTCCACGATGAAAAAGGACATTGCAGAATTCATCGATCTATACGAATCTTGTCAAGCAAACAAGCTCGTGAGAAAAAGAAATCGTGCACCGATGCAAATTACGACCACCTCTTCAAAAGCATTCGAACGAGTCGCGTTAGATATAGTCGGACCATTGCCCCTGACGGGAAATGGAAACAAATGGATGCTTACGATCCAAGACGACCTAACAAAATTCTCCCAGGCTTATCCGATTCCGAATCACGAGGCAGTATCGATCGCCAAAACGTTCCACAAAGAATTCATTTGCAAGTACCGAATACCTGATTCGATATTGACAGACCAGGGTCGGAACTTCACGTCAAATCTCCTTAAGGAAGTCGCGAAACTCTTCAGAATAAAACAAATTCAAACGACAGCTTACCACCCTCAAACAAACGGAGCGTGTAAGTTTGATAAGAAGCAATCACGTTGGGTTCAAATAAAGCTAAGGAAATTCATTTAAGAAAATTAGGAGAAGACCAGAAATATATTCTGCAAGATTTCGTGAAAGAGTTACTGGGGTCATTGGTCGCCACGCGGCGATTCCGTTTAATTTATAATTCGTTCCCAAAATCTTTCCTATAACAATTTACCAAATTGCAATAACAATAATCATCCATTTCTTTCTCCGGTACAAATTCACTTAAGCCTAGTACAATTTCATTCAATCATAACCCAGTCCATCATCTCCATACATAAATTATTCATTTCACAGAATAATATAATTTTCGTCAGTGCACAATTTTACTTTTCTTTCAAATACAAGTTCAGGTACTCATCTTTTTATTATCAGTAGATAGCTTCCTCGTTGGCTCTTTCTTTGTGTTCCGGGGCTCGCAGTGCTGATCTTGATCGATATCGGGTGGCCAGTTCCGATGGAGACGTCCGACACGAGTTCACCTCGCTCAGTCTCGTATTACAATATGGTGATCGAATTTTCCACGCACGTCCGTCCGTCTCGATGTCCCCGGAACGAAAGAGGAGGAGATATTGCTCCTCGGGTCCGAGAGGACCCCCGAAAATATTGCGGGCTTGCGCATTACTATTAACTTGCTTCGCGCAAGCGCATCTATCATCGATGTCGAGAGCTGGCGCCCTCGATCGATGCTCGATCCCTTTTTCGCGCGTGTTTTAATTTTGTAGCTTACCACATCCCCTTTTTTCAGCGGGGTGTAATAAAATTGCACACGGCTGAAACGTCGATTTTCGTTATGCGACTATTTTTGTTTTATAATACTTTGTCGTAAACTATCTCTTTATAACATCCTTAGACATCCATCCATTTCATTCATTACCCACACATGTCCTATCACATATTTTATTTGGCTTTTAGCCCCGTTAGGCTTGTCCTACTCGAATGGTTGAATTCGTGTCAATAGTATATACAATATTTACAGCTTATAAAATTACTTAACGAATTACAGTTCAGAGATAGGATCCCATAGCGAGATCTACGCTTAACTTCTCGGTTATTTTAATTATTACACAGCTTCAGCAGCGCCGTCGTCAGGTACATGATATTTGCGGAGATTTAGACGATTGTATGTTCCGATTTCGTGCATGTCATTTTTGGGATCCGCGAGGAGAAATGCGTTCTCGCCGATCCTTTTCGTAATCTCATACGGGCCCTCAAAGAGGTGAAAAAACTGTTTTATCACCTTGTCTAGTGCGTTCGACAAGTGTCTAACCCTAAGGAGGACTTTATCTCCCACCGATAATGGTACTTTCGAAATCGAGGTTTGTGATTTTTTTCTATTTTCGAAACTTTTTTGCATGTTATCACGAGCTAAGGTTAGCATATACTCATGTGGTTGAGGTTGCGTTTCTGGAAACTTTATCATTTTGTGTACATCTTCTTTTATAGGTTGACCAAAGTGGAGTTCTTGTGGAGAAAATTTTGTACTCTGGTGCATCGTGATATTTAGCATTTTTTCTATTTCGGGAATAAACTCGACCCACTTCGTGTTGCTTATGGGCGCATAAGGTTCGGAAAAGTTGCCCTAGTTCTCGCATAACCCTTTCGGTCGGGTTGGATTGTGGATGACGGATAGAACTGTACGAAACCTTGATGCCTTGATTTTCGAGCTCTGATTTCCATAAGTGTGGTGTAAATTGTGTTCCATGATCAGATAAAATGCGATTTGGCTTTCGAAACTTCGGAATAAATTGCGTAGCGATCTTTTTCAACGTCATTCTAACCGTAGCGTTTTTTAACGGATATAAACTAACGTACTTAGAGAATGCATCGAGCATTACGAATATATACTGTACGCCGCCTCTGCCCGTGGGGAGGGGTCCATAGAAGTCGACGGTTACCAGATCATTTGGTCGTTCCGACGCTACAAAATTGTATTCACCCTCCATCGAGATGGTTCAATATTTTACTCTTTGACACAGGTCACACTGAGTAACAAATCGTTTTACATGTTCGGCCATTCCGCGCCAATAATAAAAACGTTTCATGTGATTTAAAGTCTTATACACCCCGGGATGACCTAATTTTACGGGTATGGCTTTAATCAATGCGCGTTAGAATTTGGCGGGAATTACAATTCTCCATTCCTTACTTTTTTCGTTTCGATGAAATAAAACATTGTCGTGGAGCAAATATCTCGAGTTATCTGATTGGAATTCTTCATTATCAAGTGCCTTTCTAATTTCCGTGTCTTGATTTTGCCACTTGCCTATTTCTTTAAAGCATTCCAGCGCGATCTTGTTTTCATGCAAAGACGCAATCATTCCTATTACTCGGTTGTTTGAGCTATTCTCGGTCGGCGAGACACCCATATGCAGAGCCGACACTATAACTTGATCGGTAGTATCCTCGATGAATTTTCCATCTGGATTTGTACTGAAAAAATCCGCTACAATGTTGTCCACACCGCGACAATACTCGACCTCAAAAACATATTCCTGGAGGAGAAGGCTCCACCTGGTAATTCTTGAATTTTGAAAAACTGCGGAGTTTAGGAATGTCAGGCATTGATGATCAGTAATGATGGCGAAACGGATTCCGATCAAATAAACTCGAAACTTCTCGATCCAATAAATTATAGCCAGCAGTTCCTTCTCGGTTGTGGTATAATTTATTTCCGATTTGTTTAAACAACGGCTAACTACGCCTATCACGTTATGGTTTTCGCTATCGTCAATTTGATACAGAATTCCCGATATACCTCTATTGCTCGCGTCTGTTTGTAGTCGGAATTGCTTATTTGGTATTATATGCTTAAGCATTATGCAATTGGCAAAGTCATTTTTTAGTTTTTTAAAGGCTATCGAATGCTTTTCCGTCCACACCCATTCAGCTTCTTTGGCCAATAAATCCCGTAATTCGTCAATCGATCGACTGTGGTTAACGTTAAACTGACGGTAGTAGTTGCACACACCAAGGAATTGTTGTAGTTGTTTTTTGTTTTTTGGGTTTTCAAAATTGAGGATTCTATCCAGCTTACCGGGCTCTGGAGCAATGCCTCGCCGTGAGATTATAAATCCCAAGAATGGCACATTACTCTGAAGGAAGCTACATTTCGAAATTTTGATTGTGAAGTTAAACTCCATTAATCTATCAAAGATTCCCGTAAGCACGTTTATGTGTTGTTCAAACGTTGGCGTACCGATTAAGATATCGTCGATATAACACGACGTATACTGGTCGAAATCATTGCGTAACGCGTAACTTAAAGCTCGTGTAAAACCACTGCCTGCGGTTTTCAGCCCGAAAGGAACCCTACAAAATTGATATAACTTCGCGTCGAATAAGAATGATGTGTATGGTCTAGAAACTTTTTGTAATGGAACTTGCCAATAGCCCTGCGTAAGATCGATTTTCGAGAACCATTGAGCATTGTGGAACTTTTGCAACAATTCATTGATGAGCGGAGGCGATTCGTGGTCATCCTCGATCAATTTATTTATGAAACGTGCATCGAGGCAAACTCTAACTGTACCATCGTCTTTTTTTACGATCCTCAGCGGGTTGCAATAGTGACTAACGGCTCTCTCGATAACCCCGTCTTCTACAATCTTGTCTATTGCCTTTCGAGTTGCATCACGCAAATGGAATGGGACTGGATAAGAATGTCGCATACTCGGGCGGTTAGCGACGAGTTTGAGACTATGCTCATAACCTTTCGCGCACCCTGGTTTATTTGAGAAGACCGGACGTGCTTGCTTTAAGACTTCGGTGACAAGAATTTTCTCGGGCTCTGCCAGCAATGTTAGTCTAGATGCGATCGCTCGAATCGCCTCTAGAAACTCTCTATCATTCGCCAAATTTTTTTCTTTTTCATTTTCGTTGTTCGTCTCGAAATTATTTTTTGCTATCGTGAAATCATCAGCCGCGTTGACGGGACTTTCTTCTACTCGGTCACGCGTTATTTCTTTCACGATTACGGTTCGTTTTTCTTTTATGTTTTTGATTTTATCCTGGTTACTAAGGCTTAAGTTTTTTTCAACCTTCCCCTTTAGAGTTGATATGTCCCCTTTAGAGCGTATACGCTCTTCAACTGGGGCTATATCTACTTCATTATTTTTCTCATTGTTTGCTTGTTCCGGATATATGTTATGAAGGTTTACAACGAAAACGAAAATTCCTGTCTCATTTCGCGAACAAACGAGAGTTTCCGAGGCGTCTCGTTCGAACATTACGGCCGAATCCGAGAGTATTTCACCCGCGATCTCTACCGTGTTGTCTTTATAATTTAAGACGACTTTATTTCTTCTCATCCAATGATTCCCAAGAATTAATGCCGATGTTAAAAACGGAATAATTAAAAACGGAAAAGACAGTGTTCTATTGTCAATTGACACGTCGAGCCAGACCTGTTTTTTAACCGTAGTAGACTTTTTTCCTATTGCCGTCGTCACGCATAAGTTCGATACCGGCAACGTACTCAAGCTATTATTTCGCGATATTTCTTTATAAAAATCCTCCGAAATGGCAGTAATTTGACTACCGGAATCCAGTAATATAATCCGCTCTTTACCCAAGACTTTAACCCGAAGATGTGGACATTTTGATAACAATTGAGTCGGGTCGATAACCTCTTCGCGATCCTTTTTTCTGTCAACGTCTTGAGCTAATTCACTTACAAAGTCGAAATCATGACACGCTGTCGGACCGCATTTCAACGCGTCACATTTCAGTTTAAATGATTGTTAGTTTGGGTCAGCTGTTGTGGCTGCTGAATCATAGGCGGAGGGTAACGCGTGTCCGGCATCTAAAACCCTTGACGTGAACGCGACGCGTTATTGTAATATCTTTGATCACCATAATTATTTTCGCTTCGCGACCGGTTATCATACGGTGTTCTTCTTGTGTACTGGCTATTGTTATACCTATAGTTGTTATTATTCTCCGGTCGGTAAGCTTGCATCTGTCTTACACCCTGAGTCACTGGATATGGCGGTACTTCGCTGTTATGCCAATGTCTACTATCTCTATTCCTCGTTCTTTCTCTGCGAGTGTTATCTAAACTAGCTAACGATTGCGTTATCACTCATTCGTTACCAAAATCTACAGTTGCTAATGCTTCGCGTACCCATATGGGATATTGCTGGATAATATTGTAGTTTATTTCGTACGGTGTTAATCTCGGATTAAAATATTTCGCATCACAAAGTTGTCGGTAAAAATAGGTTTGGAGCGATTCGTCGTTGATGTTGTATCGACGTTCCATCCAACGGTTCTTGAAGAGAACTCTAATTGGGACCGAATAAAATTCCTCCAAGAACTGCACTTTAAAAGCATCAAAATCTCTAAAATTTGTTTTTATCTCGAACCATAACGCGGCTTTTCCATCTAACGCACTCTCAACCATTATCATTTTTCTTTCGTTTTGTACATTTTTGACCTTGAAAAACTTTTCTAACTCTTCGACGAACTCGGCAGGATTACGTTCCATCTCATTCTTAAATCGCAGAATTTTCAAATCAACATTCTGATGTTGAGCACTACTCACAATCGCCGAAATCTCTTCGAGCCTTCGATTGTGTTGCTGAATTTGGTTCACTTCTATTGCGGGATTACCCGCGTTTGCCTCACGCTGCTGAAGCTGCTGTTGTTGTTGTTGACGCTCGGCTTCGAAGGCCAACCTCTGTGCCTCGAATTCTCGCCGTTGCTGTTCCAATTCGCGTCGCTGTCTCGCTATGTTATCCTGCTCCGACTGTGTTTCGTTTCGCCGTATCTCCTCACTCCCGCTCGGCTTTGGGTCAGCCTTGCCAACCATGTTTACTTTTTTTTCCTTCGACCGATCTGTGAAACGCGACAAATCGTGAAATCTCTGTTTCGATATTCTGCCTGACTGAGTTACATACGACACTTTATTCTTCTTTTCCATACGTTAAACTCATGCCGAAATTTTAATTGTGAAATTTTATTTTTTATTTTTTAAAGAAACTATTAATTTTCAGAACTTAAAAAAAGAAAAACAATAATGATATTACTATTATTCAGATTTGCAGGTTCACGATATCCGTTATTTAAAATATTTCTATTTTTTTAACCATATCGTGCCCCTTTGTTGGGCGCCAATTTGTAAGTTTGATAAGAAGCAATGACGTTGGGTTCAAATAAAGCTAAGGAAATTCATTTAAGAAAATTAGGAGAAGACCAGTAATATATTCTGCAAGATTTCGTGAAAGAGTTACTGGGGTCATTGGTAGCCACGCGGCGATTCCGTTTAATTTATAATTCGTTCCCAAAATCTTTCCTATAACAATTTACCAAATTGCAATAACAATAATCATCCATTTCTTTCTCCGGTACAAATTCACTTAAGCCTAGTACAATTTCATTCAATCATAACCCAGTCCATCATCTCCATACATAAATTATTCATTTCACAGATTATAATTTTTGTCAGTGCACAATTTTACTTTTCTTTCAAATACAAGTTCAGGTACTCATCTTTTTATTATCAGTAGATAGCTTCCTCGTTGGCTCTTTCTTTGTGTTCCGGGGCTCGCAGTGCTGATCTTGATCGATATCGGGTGGCCAGTTCCGATGGAGACGTCCGACACGAGTTCACCTCGCTCAGTCTCGTATTACAATATGGTGATCGAATTTTCCACGCACGTCCGTCCGTCTCGATGTCCCCGGAACGAAAGAGGAGGAGATATTGCTCCTCGGGTTCGAGAGGACCCCCGAAAATATTGCGGGCTTGCGCATTACTATTAACTTGCTTCGCACAAGCGCGTCTATCATCGATGTCGAGAGCTGGCGCCCTCGATCGATGCTCGATCCCTTTTTCGCGCGTGTTTCAATTTTGTAGCTTACAAGCGCTAGAGAGAAGTCACGCCACATTGGCAGACTATCTTAAACATTTTATTAGACCTGATCAGACGGACTGGGACGAATGGCTCCCCACTGCCATGTACTCATATAACACGACAGTCCATACATCAACAAACTTTAGCCCCTACGAACTAGTCTTCTGAGAAGAACCCGAAATCCCAACGGCACTAAAAAGAACCCCCGAATTCAGGTACACGTACGACAATTTGATAGATGACATGAAACTAAAGTTCCAAAAATCGCGCGAAATCATCTGATTGAAGCTAAAGAGAGGAAAAAAAGGTATTACGACACACGGGCCAACCACGCCGAGTTCGCAATTGGAGATCTAGTTTGGTTGAAAAACGAGAAAATAACAGGGTCAAAGAAACTCACAGCTAATTGGACCGGTCCATACAAGATCACCGCGATAAACTCACCAGTCAATGTAACAATTCAAATTAAACGGAGATTCGTGATAGTACACACGAATCGTCTAAAAAGGAAGAAGGGAAAGACTGTCGATCAAAACTAAACACACATAATTTCAACACAAGTAAAATTCATTACAGGGCTCCGACTCTTATTCAAGGCGAATTGTACAAAGATGTGAAGTTCAGTCACTCGCCGGGAATTTACTACGACAACCTTCAAGAGCTACGATTCTACGACGCAACGTGGAACCTAGTAACATATTATGACCTGAATACTGTCGACGAAAAATTAAAATTAATCGAAACTAGCTTCGCCAAAACCCGCGTATACTGTAGCGATATCGGCGTCTATAAGGAACTAAAACTATGCGACGTTCCAATGCAAATCCTCTCCCATACTATCCCAGAACTAAAAACAAGAGAACGCGACCTGAAAGACTTGATCGGACACCGCCGCGTAAGAAGAGGTTGGATTAACGCTTTCGGAACAGTATTCAAAACAATTACGGGCAATCTAGATAACGATGACGCGGAGTTTTACAATAACGCCATTGACAGAATTAACACAAACGAACAAGAATTGTCAGATCTGCTCAATTCTCAAGTTCAGGTAGTCCAGACGACAATCACGAACTTCAACGAAACAATTAGCAACCTGCGCAATAGCGAAAAGATTTTGAACGACAATTTCAAGGCATTAGACGACTATAATAAAGAGGTCCGTTTTAGATTAAACCACATCGAAGTGCAGGAAAATGCAAAACACCACCTCGCCTTTCTAAACCTGCTCACAAACGAAGTAGACCGCGAATTATCGACCATAACGAATGGTGTACTGTTTGCGAAACAAAACGCGTTGCATCCGAGGATAATCACACCTACCCAATATATTGACGAACTAAAAAAGACAGTACAATTACTACCATCAGGCGTGAACTATCCTTACCTACTCGACTACTCCAACGCTCACGAACTCCTAAGCCTCATCAACCTATACGTTTCCTACATGGAGAACAAATTAATTTTCGGAATTGGAACACCACTCGTATCTGACACATCGTACAATTAATACCAAGGGATCCCACTTCCTATTCTGCAACAAAATAATACGTACCTCTTTATCCAACCCTCTGTCAAATTCCTTGCAATGTCAAAAACTAAATCCCAGTACACAACATTTGATTCCTTAGACCAGTGCAAGCAATCTTCAGAACCGCTATACATTTGCAAAATGGTCAAACCACTGTACGCCACGCATGTAAAAACGATTTGTGAAACCGAACTACTATTTACGAGTGCGAAAATACCGAGTTCTTGTGACACCCGCGCAATCCAGATGAATCACGATATCTGGTACAAACTTCTGAACAAAAATCAATAGGCATATGTTTTGCCCCGAATAAGCGATATAACGATTAATTGCAAAAGCGAGCGTCAACCCTTTGATGTAAAACTATCAGGCTCCGGAATCCTCGAACTCTCAAAGCAATGTAAAGCTTACACCGCCTCCACGATCCTTATCGCGCAAGGCTCATACACTAGTAATGCGTCTTCCATTGTACAGCAATTTAACATTTCCGACGACGATTGTTGTATAAAAATAAAAACCAATGATAGTGTAGTTCCTAGCCTCCGAGAGACTCCTTTCGCGAACGTAAATATGGAGAACTTAGATGCAGCTAGCCATAAGTTAAACACGATATCAAACATCATTGACGAAATGAACAAGGGAAAAGAGATTCATCGGAAAATGTCCATTTTTACATATATAGGAATTGTTTTCTGCATTATGCTCAGTCTCTACATACTTCTTAAATGTTATAAATGGTTTCGGACAACCAGGAAGCATCACGATCACGAAGACGGTTCAAGTAGCTTTGCAAAAATTATAAATTGTTTAACGCTTAGAGTCCGAACGGACAATACCAGAGTTCAATGAAGCCAATCGCCACGCCGTCGCCTTTCGACGCCACGGCGAGAACCGTCAAGTACGATCGAGATGACTCCTAAGAAAACAATAAAAATTTCGGAAACAGAAACCGAAACCGGATCAGACGGAAGCGAAGATATCCCCTTCCAAAAACCTGTCCAAAAACCATCGCGTACGGGCAGCACTCCGAAAGATAGATATTAAGTATTGTTACATATCATCGTGCCTAACGGTGAATTTAATAGCCATAGTTAAAGATAGATTTTACTTTCTACGAACATCTACCTTTAATCTAAGTCGGGAGGTGTAATGTCCCAGCTGCAAATCCTATGCTACGGTCGAAATATCATGCTAATAAATCCCAACAAAATTCTGCCGCTTTTCATACTACAGCCCCGATCAATAAATGAGTTTAGTATCCGAAAGAACGGTCACCCAGCATTTACGAAGCCCACAGCTGCAAGTAATAAACAAATAAACCCTAAGAAACGACGAAATGCCGATTGATAATGACCACCCTGGCAGAATACAGTTATTTTCTTCAAACCTAAAGAAAGGGCCAGCTTTCTATTTTCTGAGCTCAAACAAAGGCCTTCGTTCTTACGGACACTCCGGCGGCCGTTCTAGCGGAAAACCCCCGGCACGCTGCATTCGAGTTTTATTGCCCTAAAAGGACGCCGTACACCCCGACCCCGAAAAGCTGGACATTCGACAGTGCGCCAACCGCACTGCATTCCTCCCCACTCCCTAACTCTTAGGAATAAGAAAATATTTGTAAGAAATAGCGAGTAAGTCTTTTGAGTTTTCAGTTGTAACAGAGTCCTCGAGCGGAGCACCTCGCTCCGATAATCGCTCCGAATTCATTGCCAAATGGGAGTTGGTGAACAGTACGGAAATTGTAACTTGTGTATCAAATAAAGAAGTTAAAACCTGCTCGTGTCTCGTGACCCCTTCCCCCATTACAAACAAATAGAAAATTGTATCAGATAGGAACGACATCAAAAATTTCATCGAAGAAGAATGACACATAGAAAATTATATAGACGGCATATATCAGATAGGAATGACACATAAAAAATTTCATCGAAGAAACAAGACACATAAAAAATTATATCGCTGGCATATATCAGATAGGTACACCACATAATAAAAAATAGTATTCCACAGGAACGACTCAGACGAAATTTCATCGAAGAAGAAAGACACATAGAAAATAATATTGCTGGCATATATCACTTTGTAAATACGACGTTACTCTACAGTGATCGAGTTAAAACTATATAATTAATCTCGATAAGACAAAAAATTATAAATTAGGTTAAGTGCATAATTTATGATAATTTTTTTATTATTAATGGGGTCGGTGATTATTGCACCAGATATTATAGACGAGGCATCGCATACATTTTTTCACACACTAATCACGCACTAAACACCGACAACGTAAAAAAAACACGAATAGAAAACCCTACGATTATAAATAAATAACAATTCCAGGCTTCTCATGGGGCATTGGAAACTTGGCACTATCTCGGCTGCAGCGTGAAGTATGCGGCATCCTTTGCGATTGTACGTAGAACTAGGGATCGCCGACATGATTTTTCGATATGTCACCGCGAACTTTTAAACGGATTTCTCCAATTATGGTGTATTACCTTCAGTTCATACGTCCGCTCACAAATGTATTGACACAAACATAGATCAGACTATGATGTTCCAGTATACCAAAATCTGTTAAGTAATTTTTTGCCATTTCGACGTTTGTAGGCACTTGTGAAAAGTGCCAAGCCGATGGATCGCAGTGAAACGCATAACTCCCGTCTTTTTGCCCTAGCGGCCAGTCGGGAGTGAAAACTTAGTAATGAACCTGGTTTTACGTACAGTAAACTCCCTCTAACTCAACGCTCTCTAGTAGGCCATTTCCCCTTAATTTTCTCTCAACGCGCAGCCACAGAGGAGAAAGTATTAGACCGGTCATTTCATCCCAGTCTGCCGATCCCTGGACTTTTCATCCCAGAAAAATGATCCCGCGGACAAATGACCTCGCAGACAGGTGACCCATGGACACATGATTTTTCCAGCACTTGACCCCACAGACAATTCATCCCATTTAGGATAAATTGGGAGTAAACAAGGAATTAATAAATAAATAAGAAAGTACGTTCATGTAAACGTTTTCTTTTATTCATTTATGTTCATACAAACAGCGTTTCAACGTTTCGCGCCATATATATAAACATGTAAACATGTTATTTCACAAAACCGTAATATATAAAAACATATTGATTATTAAATGAACGTAAAATAAACATTAATATCGTATAATTTGAATATCACGTTGTGCGCAAGAAATCGGCACGAGAATTTCCATATTAATAATAATAATAATAATAATAATAATAATAATAATAATAATAATAATAATAATAATAATAATAATAATAATAATAATAATAATAATAATAATAATAATAATAATAATAATAATAATAATAATAATAATAATAATAATAATAATAATAATAATAATAATAATAATAATAATAATAATAATAATAATAATAATAATAATAATAATAATAATAATAATAATAATAATAATAATAATAGCATCAATGGCGAACGCGCATTGTATAATTAGAATATCACGTTGTGCGCTACTCCTTTTAGATAATTCAGTATCTCACGATTAGCATATTTGTCTACTACTTTGTGAACACGCGCATCACGATCCCGATATTTATTTCGCTTTCGCGGTGGGTCCTCGCTTGCTTCGGCTCGTTCGACATTCATCTCGACTAATCCTTGCTCCGATTGTAACACTTATGACCGGTTATTTTCATACCGCGTCATCTTCGCCCTAGCCCCTCCGTTTCGTCGCCGTGAGAGCCTTGGGCGCCAGTCGATTTTTGGTTATCCGGCGGAATCGACAAACCACTGACGGATTCTTAAACGGAGATCTTAATTTTCGCGGGAACTTAACGTAAGGCACGGCTTCGGAACGGCGGAGCTGGTTCGCTGTATACCTCGAGTTGCTCAGGATGCGGGTCGTGGAGAGAGGGCGTGGACGGCAGCGGCCGAGTGAATTCGTACGCAAAAATTAAATATGAAGGTCGGAGAATTTATTCTTGTAATCCGCAATTCAACAATTCAGGATACAAATGAAACACGGTCTATAACCCAGAGCGTTAGTCGCCGGAACACCTTAAATTCGGGAATACCAAAATAATTATACTATGGATCGAGATCGAGGAACAGAGAAATCGGTACGGACGGTAACATCCGGAAACAATAATCGAGAGCGCGACAAGCGAGAGCACTCCGCCCGCGGAACAGAGAGAGACCACGTAAGATAGAGCTATATCGAGAGCGCGGCCACCAGCTGCCATGCAGGAACGCTACAGCGAGTACCTTCGCGGTAACTCTCGGTCTCAACGATAACTCGTCAGATCGGTGACAGTCCTGAGTTCTATTAATTAATGTACCCCGACTAAGGAATACCGGAACCCAGAGGCTTATCGTCCCATGTATACGAATAGGGATTCCATAACTCCCACCGTAAAATATAGGCAATGACTCGGGAACGATAACCGAAGAGATTTATAGTAATGAAATCGAGAACTCCACTCGCTGGGGAAGTTATCGACAACAGAATCCATAACAGAATAACAAGCTTTTCGGCGGCGCACGGATCTATCGCGGCACGTCGATAGCTTACGTAACATCCAGAGCATAGGGCGATAGCAGGGCGGGAGCTCGGGAGCGAGCTCCGCTCTCGACGGTAGCCAAACGAGAACTAACTGCTGAAAAGGCGACATATAACGAGAAATACATCTTAAGTGGGTCCGCTGGGTGTTACAAATTCGTTAACGCGAGGCAAGTAAATCCGGTTTCATCCGGAACGTTCGAAATCGAGAACAGAATAATAACATTTATTCGGTAACTTATACACGGGAGCAGTCCATCACAGGGGTCGTTGTTTGCTCTTCAGATCTTCTCTCCGTCGCAGTGGCTGTCCCTAGAACATACTCTCCAGGCATTTCGGGCCGCGACACACATCTAAATTCGAAAAAGTCTAACGATAACAGCGATCGGGCAATCCGTGCCGGCTGGGTGATCGTGAGCCCAGATGGCACGGCCTTCCATACTTAAACGTACACGTAAACACAAACTTAAATTTTTCCTCGACTCGTCCCGGAATGCCAAAAACGGAGCGTCGAGTATTCAGTTCGAACCTTTGTATGGCTCGTAGGAACTCGCCGTAAGGTGTTCGCTCGAATATACCGGGTGGCTCGGCATATCGGCCCTGATCCACGGTAAATTCGATTTTCTGACCACGACTCGAATCTTATGGTTTCTCCTCACCTCGATAACTTGACTAACCATCAAAACGCGAAACAGAAATCGAGAACAGCAGTGCGGGCATATTGCGGAATCTCGCTAAATACTCGGAAGACAGCACTCTTCCTAAGAGTTGAGGCGAGGTCGTCACTGGTGACGGTGTGATGGAGCGAACTCCCAAAAAATTCCGTCACACACTTCGCTCATCTTCCAGATCGCGACATGGGAACCTCCAACACGCATGTTTAGCCCATTGTGCCTTCGTTCGGTCGTATTATTTGCTTGCGGTTTATTTTCCTTTACCTCATCATAGTGATTCCACAGATTTATTGCGAATAACGGAGCTCTTCTTGTTTTGCGACGATTGAGAGGTCCTATCCAAGTTTCTTCCATATAAAGTAAATGCTCCTATTAGTGGCAGCTCAAGAATGACGCCACAGAACCATCAAAATATTCACATAAATATAGGTATTTGGTAATTGAAATGGAATCTATCAGGGAGAGGACATTTTTTGCTAACCAAAACCCTCCTAATATAACAAATTATTTATTTCCCTTCGAAAGATATGATTAAAAGAATAGATAGAAGGCGTTGCTCCTATTAGTGGCACCGTCAGCACTCACTCACACCCATTAGTGGCCGCACGTTGTACCTATTAGTGGCACTGTAACGGCCGTAGCCTAAGTATTTAACCTTTTAACTTTAATATTCATTCGAGAGTATCGATACGGAGCATTTTCGTTTGATGCGCTCTTCAAAGAAGCCCTTAAGGCTATCGCGCATCCAGACCGCCGTGAGCGACCAGTTATCTAGTTTAGTCTAAACACCCGCGACTCTTTATTCCTTTGTAACACCGAGCGCGAAGCCCTCAGCTTCACGCCCGCTTCAATCAGGTCAGCTCCGACCGGCACCGCGAACGGTACACCTGAATTATTACACTCTCCGAATCTCCGACTAATAAACCATCGTTCTTGATACCACATTCGACTCAACTCATTCAACGCAGTGCCTGACTAATCGACCATCCGTCACATTGGTGTAAGAAGTGTGGGAATCACACAAACGCGCCCACATTTAAAAAATTACAAAAAAAAGTTTTTAACATAAAAAAAAAAAATCTGACACCCGTGACCATCCGTCACATTGGTGTCAGAAGTGCCGAAACTACACAAACACGCTCACACACAAAAAAAATCTTTTTATAAAAAACATTTTTCTAACTTTTTCAAAAAAAAAACACTTGTATTTGAGCCGCAGCTCACACACCCGGAACCGACAATCGTGCTCGAGCCATGCTCGCACAAACAAAACCGAGACAGTGAAAAAAAATATTTCGACCAATCGTGCTCGAGCCTAGCTCGCACGACACAACAACAAAACAAAAAGTGACACTCCAGAAAAACCAGCAGTGAACGAAATACGAAAAAACCAACAGTGAACGTGTAGTATAGGCGTGTAAGCAACGAGTGTCTCTGTAGAGTGTGAAGTGGGGATGAGCTCCAAAATTGTACGCCGACACCAGTCGAAATAAAGCCTTCGTCAACATCGTGGCTACGTCAACATCGTGTTCACTCTCCTACCCGTTTCCCACAAACACTACAGTGGCGACGAGTACAACGAAACCACGCGACGAACAGTAAAATGAGACAAGTAACAGATGTCAGAAAAGGAAGGGACCGCGTGGATACAGGCATTGAGTAAGCAGGAAATTATCGACGAGTTAAAAAGGAGAGGCTTGGAAGCAAGGGGAGAACTCAAATTGGAAGACTTACGGCGAGTGTTAAGGAAAGACTGCAAAAGTAAAGCGGAGAAGGCGGAAGGAAGTGCAAACGTTAAGGGAAAAGTGCCCGGGCTAACAGATAATAGGGGAGTGGACGGAGTAAGAAGCCGAATAGAGGAAACGGAAGGGAAGAAGGTCGTGGCATTGGAATATACTTCAAAACGCGACTTTAAACTCGGAACTGACGAGTGGGAAGAGTTCGTGGAACGAACCGAACTATACTTCGAAGCCAACGATATCGAGGACGACGGGAAAAAAGGCGATTTTTCTAACAAAAATCGATGCGGAGACGTACAGCGTTGTCCGGAATGTATGCGCCCCAAAGAAGCCGAAGGAAACCGATCTAAAGGATATAATAACGAAGATGGAAAATTACCTAAAGCCGAAAGTGAACGAAACAGTGCTGAGACAACAGTTTCGGGAAAGAAGACAGAAAGAAAACGAATCAGCGACGCAGTACATAGCTTGCTTGCGCAGTTTAGCAAGGAATTGTAAATTTAAAGACGACAACGAGATTGGCCTTGTGAATTTAAAGACGACAACGAGTTGGCCTTGCGAGACCAACAAAGCGATAAAAGTCGTGTTAATCAAAGTCGAAAATCGGACGCTCGATGACGCAATCAAAACAGCGACAGCGATCGAAGGGGCAAACAAGGCTGCCGAAACATTGGAGCCGCAGACCGTGGAGAACGACAACAACGAGCGCAACGAAGACGTCGACTCGCACCGCATACAGTTTCGAGGCAGGGACACGAAGGAGAGGAGAACGAGATTCGCACCTCGTGCGGACCGGCAATCAACACCGCGGACGGACCGAACGGAGCGACAACAACAAAGTACGAGCCGAATACGCTGCTCATGCTAAGGGAAGCCGAACCACTGCAAACGAAATTGCTGGCATCTAAACAAGCAGTGCGACAAGTGCGGAGAGACCGGGCATCTACAGGCGGTATGTAAGGCGGCAGAGACAGGTAATAGGAAAAAAAGCGTGAGGAACGTCAATACGGATAACGCGGAGACGGACGCGACCGAAACAGAAAGCGACTCAGAGAGCACCGCCGACTTATTTTCAATAACGTTAAGGAATAATAAAATTCGCAAAATCGAACCGCAGTATTTGGGGATAAGAATTGAAAATAAAGCGTTGGAGATGGAAATAGATGGCGGTTCGGCGGTTTCGATAATAAGCGAGATAGATAGGGAAAGGTACTTTCCGCGACTAGAACTGGAAGAGGCGAAAATGACGCTGAGCTATAATAGTGGGGAAACACGGAAACCGTTGAGGGCTTTACGCGGTATAAAAGTCGAATATGGCGCGATTGCGATGAAAGCAAACTTGTACGTCGTCGGAAAAACGGGAAAACCACTTATAGGACGCGATTGGCTACACGCACTAGGCTTGTGGCCTCTAGAAATCAAACAAAAAAAGAGCGCGGTACAAAAAATCAAAGCAGATTCGGAGCGAGCCAAAACGTTAACAGAAGAAGAGAAAACAGTACGAGACGAACGAGAGAAAATCGAAAAAAAATACCGTATGTTGTTTTCTCCGGGGCTCGATACTTATAATAAATCGAAGTTCGTGATTAAAATGCGAGCAGATGCAGTACCGGTCTATCATAAAGCACGGTCAATACCTTTCGCGTTAAAGGAAAAAGTCTCGGCGGAAATTGACCGACTCGTTACGGAAAAAATCTTATCGCCAGTAGAAGTGAGCGATTGGGGTACACCCGTCGTACCGATAATCAAACCGGATGGGACCGTACGGTTATGCGGTGATTACAAGGTCACAGTAAACCCGAACGTGGTCATAGACAGATACCCCTTGCCCAGGGTGGAGCACTTGATAGCTAGTTTACAGGGGGGGAAATTCTTTACGAAAATTGACCTAAAAGAAGCGTACGCGCAAGTACCGCTAAGCGAGGACTCGAAGAAGTATTTGACGATAAATACGCATAAGGGTCTCTATCAATATAACAAATTAGCATACAGAAGAGCGTCGGCCCCCGGATACTTCCAGAGGGAAATGGAAAAAATCCTTGCGAAAATGCGAAACGCAACAGTTTTTTTTAGACGATATAATCATAAAAGGGAAAACAATAACGGAAATTGTAAAAAAACTCGACCGAGGTCCTCGAGAAGTTGTCTGAGTGCGGATTAAAGTTAAAAAAGTCGAAGTGTGAATTTTTCCAGAAAAAAATTACGTGCTTAGGCCTACAGATCGACGAACACGGAGTACACACGCTCAAAGACAAGATAGCGGCAATAGTCGAGGCACCCAGGCCAACAAATGTAAAAGAGCTGCAAGCTTTCCTAGGCATGATTAACTACTATGACAAGTTTATCGAGGACCGCGCAACGAAATTCCAACCGTTATATGATAGCTTAAAAAAATAACGATTTCACTGGACGGAAGCATGCCAAAGGGCATTTGAAAGGGCAAAAGAGGAATTGCAGTCAACAAAAGTATTGACAAACTTCGATCCGGAAAAACGAGTAATCTTAACATGCGACGCCTCGGATTATGGGCTGTCGGCGATACTTTCGCATGCGACTCCCGAAGGTGATCGTCCAATAGCATATGCGTCAAAAGCATTATCACAAAGTGAGCGAAATTACGCGCCGATCGATAAAGAAGCACGCGCGATAATCTTCGGGGTAACGAAGTAGTATGACTACTTATACGGCAGGAAATTTGTATTGCGCACAGATCATCAATCATTAGTTCGAATTTTCGGCGCAAAGAAGGGCATCCCAATCATGGCAGCGTGAAGATTGCAACGATATGCCGATTTTTTAAACGCGTTCGACTATGACATTGAATATGTGAAGTCGAAAGAGAGTTGTGCGATTACCAATGCCCGTAGACGACAGCGAAAAAGAGGAATATACGTGTATGAACTTTGTCGAACAAGAATCATTCTCATGTTTAGATCACAAAGTCATCGCAAAAGAGACGAGGAAAGATAGATTATTGTCGCAAATAACGTTATACCTAAGAAACGGATGGCCAGACAAAAAAATGATCGATGACGAGGCCAAACAGTTCGCAACAAAGAGAGACGAGTTATACATCGAACAAGACTGCCTGGTGTTGGGCTATCGCGTAGTAATCCCGAGGAAACTGAAAACCACGATATTATCGGAACTGCACGCATCACATGCGGGTATCGTGAAAATGAAGGCAACGGCTCGATCATTCCTTTGGTGGCCGGGCATGGATAAAGAAATCGAAGAAATAGGAAGAACGTGTCACGAATGCGTCGTAGTAAAAGATAATCCGATTAAAAGCGAGTTAAATCCGTGGAAATGGCCGGAGCGACCCTGGCAAAGAGTCCATACGGATTTTATTGGACCATATAAAGGACAAAATTTCCTATTAATGATAGACGCAAGGACGAAATGGCCAGAAGTTTTCTTTATGAAGTCAACAACGGCTTCAAAAACAGTTGCGGCGTTTCAAGAAGTTTTTTCGCGGTTCGGGTTTCAATTGCAAGTAGTAAGTAAGTAGTAAGCGACAACGGTCCACAATTCACGAGTAGCATATTTACCGAGTTCCTAAAAAAGTTAGGAATAAAACATACGCTCTCGGCGGTAAAACATCCAGCATCGAACGGCGCAGCAGAAAACTTCGTGAAGACCGTTAAACGAAAGCTAAAAAATCCTGTTGCGAGAAAACAAACCGATTCAGACAGCGATTGACATTATATTGCTAGACTATAGAGCATCGAAACATTGTACGACGGGTAAAACGCCAGCGAAGTTGATGCTAGGTAGAGAAATTCGAACCAAATTCGACCTCTTACGGCCAGACATACAAATAAAACAAGGCTTGGAGACCGCGCGACAAGTACGAAATTCAAGAGGGAAGAGAATAGTCGTGTATAACGACAACGAGAAAGTCTGGGCAACGAATTTTAGCGCCCACTCATCATCTTGGATGCACGCGGTAATAAAAAAAAAACAAACTAGGGCCAGTGACGTATGAAGTCGAATTTGGATCGGGTCAAATCACGAAGCGACACGTGGATCAGCTGCGGAAGTGCGGTACAGAGAACGGCGTGGACGTACCGGCACCCGAAACCGAGGAGAAAATAACCTTGCGACGATCGCCGAGAATCGCCGAGAAAAAGGCCGCGCTCTACGCGTAGCCAAGCCGTGGAAAACACGAGTATAGTTGTAAGTTAGATTAAAGGATGCGTATGAGAGCGAGCGCTCAATTTGGCGGAAGGGAGTGTAGTATAGGCGTGTGAGCAACGAGTGTCTCTGTAGAGTGTGAAGTGGGGATGAGCTCCAAAATTGTACGCCGACACCAGTCGAAATAAAGCCTTCGCTACGTCAACATCGTGTTCACTTTCCTACCCGTTTCCCACAAACACTACAGAACGAAACACAGTGACATTCAGCAAAAAAAAACAACGAACAGTGACACTTAGTGAAAAGACACGAATTAAATAATAGCCTAGATATTAAACGCATATATAAACATTTTCTTAAGAATATATACATTTAATAATAATAATGATAATATTAAAACAATAGTGAGTGTCGAGTGAGAGTGTACGGAGCAAGTGTCGAGCAAGTGTCGAGCGAGCGAGCGACGTCGGGTTACTGACCGCCGAAAGTCCTTGCGGCAGCCGCCGCCGTTACCACCGGCGAGCCGTCATCGACCGCGGCATCGATTCACCGCGGCCGTGATCCGCCGCACCGACGGCTCGACATCCACCGTCGATCAACCGCTGTTCACCTCCGCCAAATATATATATATAGAAGGAAGGAAGGATGTCAAAAATATAATAAAATAGAAGGAAGGAAGACACACGACGAAAAAAAATGTCCAACCAAAACTGACCAAAGTTAAATAAAATTATTATTTATCCTGATCTTACGCGTAAGTAATAACCAATGAATTAAATAATAATAATAATTATTTGACAGTGTGTAACGCATATTTTGAGCCAAGTATTATTATTACTTACTTTGAATTTTTTTTTATACGTGAAATATGAGCGCCGACTCACGAAAACGTAACACAACAACCTTGTTACGTGCGTGTAGCACGTGTCACTACGTACGACCACCGTAGTTGATGGCATTTCACGGGACAGGTAGAATTTCCCTTTATCTCAAATACATCTCAATTCTCTTTTTGCCCTTTGCTTAACTTTAACACAATGTAAACGTGCTTCACGTAGATGGCAGCGAATAAGAAATTAATAGAACATTTATCGAAATACGCAAAAAAAAAACGTATAACGAAAAATCGAAGAAATTATATATGGATCCGAATTAAAAAAAAGACTATTTCGAATAAAAAAAATCGAATAGAGTATTACAAATATTTTTGAACAGTATTTACAAACAATAATTAATACCCTTTTTCCTACTTAATAAATTTTCAAACCTTTTTGAACGTTAACAAAATTTTCTTTTTTTCTCATCATTTAATGAAATTTTTCTTATATAACTTCGAATTTATTTGTCATGTGGCCTTTACCAATCTTTTTTTTTTTGAGAATATTAAACCATTTCAGTTTCGATTTCAATCCATTTTCTTTTCACATATTCGTTAAAATATTGTAACATATGCAATAAAAAAAAATTAAATTGATTATAATTCGAAATTCAAACTTTTACAATTTTTACATAATTCTGGGAAACTGATCACACACCGTAATTAATCACACAATGCATAATCACCAGCAATGGTGACCAATGGTATTCCGATTCGCGATGTTTGCAGCGCAATACCATCCCTTAATGGTGAAAATATTCCAGTTCGCGACTTTCTACGCACTTGTAGACAGGTAGCAGAGATGGTCCCCGAAATTGACCAATTGCTATTTTTAACCATAATTAACCTAAAACTATCCGGATTTGCCGCAGATATAGCAAACTTGAAAACGCATCTTACACTCGAAATTCTCCTGAGAGATCTCAGAAAAGCCTTTGAAAAACCCGTAGAATTATCCGATTTAGAATTAGAATTAACGTTTAACACATAAAATTACAACGAGTCTGTTAGAGACTACGCAATGCGTACTCGGAAAATCGCTAAAAGAATCGAGGAACACCTCAAAGAACTATACACAGGTGAAGAAACACAACAGTACCTGAAAAACAGATTGCAAGAAGTAAGCCAAACAGTAATAAAATCATTTATTCGTGGACTTTGTGACCAGGTAGCACTTAGTCACAATTTGCTCTTGTTAAAAAAATTTCCAACACTCGACGATGCAATCAATGAAGCAATAAATATAGGAAACGAACTCGCAAACAAGCAAACATTGCATCAAACGCGCAGGCGCGAAAAACCAGAAACTAGGGAAAATCGCCCCAATAAAGCGAAAATTCGTTTCGCACAGTCCAACGACCAACATGGAAAGAAGTTTTACAAAAAACGTTTCGAGAATCCACCTCAAACAACATCAAATTGCCACACCGAAAATGGAATGCGCGAAAAAAATAATTCGCGATCAACTAACTGTCAAAATCGCGACAAAAATTTTCGCGACCAAGTCGACGATTGTGGTAGGGACCCACACGATCAATACGACTATCGCAAGCGAGATTCACGAAATTGTAACTATCGAGACAATTCGCGGAACCGAAAGTATCGGGATAACTCACGCGACGAAAACCATCACGATAACTCCTGAGACCGAAATTACGGAAATTATTCTCGATATTGCAGAAATAATTCGCGAGATCAAAACTGCAAAGACGATTCACGAAACCAAAACTATGACTGCCGAGACAGATATAACAGAAACGATTCGCAAAACCGACATTACAAAAACGAATCGCGCGGCCGAAAATATCGTGACGACTCGCGCGACCAAAACTATCGCGACAACTCGTACAATCGAAACTATCAAGACAGTTCACGTGACCGAAACTATCGAGACATATCACATAACCGGAACTATCGAACCATATCACGAAATAGCAGGCTCAGTGATTCACGAAATTCGTCAATATCTAATCAACAACTGAGCTTCGACATGGCACAGATCGAACAGATTGTTCAACGCCTACTTAAACAAATAGAAGCAAAGTGTTCCACGAGACTTCGCAAACGGTAATCAAGTCTCAACCGTGCACGACGTAAACGCTGAAAAATCTAAACAAGTTTTCCCTAAACAGACAAAGCAACCACGAGAAGAAACAAACCAATTACCGAAAATGAAAGAATCAAAACAAATAACGGAGAGTGTACCCATAAAATTTGATTCAAACATTGACAACGAAACATCGCAAACTGAAACATCAGAAAAGGAAGCTGAACTCATAAAAATAGCTACACGGAAACCGACTAGGCAAATATTAAAAAGAATACGCAGAATCAAACTACAACGGAAACCGATTCAAAAATGTCCAATGGATTCATCCGAAGACGAAGCCTAAGAAATAAAGGAAACACGCAAACAACATAGGAAACGAGATGAAACTGAAACAAAATATAAGTATACACACTGTGACGGGGCTTTTCTGCTCCCGTCACAAAGAGAGCCAAATTTCAGGCTCTCACACGTATCGGCACGGCACACGGCACTCTTTCTACCGGGAAGAGTCCCTTCCAGGCAAACAGACAGGGTCAATTGCGAGCGAACCGTTCCCATGATTAATTTTGAGCATTATTTTCGTTTTCCGGTTAATTCTCTCGAGCGTACGGCGGTCATAACCGCCGCAAGGACATCTCGACGCCTCCCAGCAAAATACAGCAGGCTGGAGCCTTGCTACCGATCTCGCCGCAGCCAGCCACAGTCAGCAGGCTGGAGCCTAGCAACCGATCTCGCCACAGTCACACACGGCCAGCACCTCGACACGTCGCCAGCCGTTCAGCCGCGCTGCTACCGAGGTAGCGCGCGACGTTACCGACAACGGGCTCTCCACCCTCCGAAACCGCCTGGACGCGACGAGCCACCAGTTACCGAGATCTACAGCGTCCGGCTCGTCGCTGAGCCATCACCTCGCTCGTCTTACCGAAGTTCCCGTGTCTACGCGCAACGACGCCCGTGGATTCACCTCCCACCACGAGCGTACTCGACACCGCGCGTTCACGACACCATGAACGCGAGGAAATTCAAAGAACCGCGCGAGATCTCCGTAATTCGGGGAACTCGGACAAATAGAGTAGAGGGCGAAATGAAGACAGGCATAGGGTGGGGGGAAAAAGGACTCGCGATCGCGAGAGCGTTACTTCCCTCGGGGACTCAATCGTAGGCTCCCGAGAGGGAAGGACGTCGTGACCGCTGCCGATCCGTGCTTAACGTCTCGCGAGAATACCGACATCTTGCCATACGCGAAGTGGGACTTCTGGCCGAGGACAACTCGAGAAGCTCCCGTAGCTGCAACGAAACCGGTGAGATCGTCGTACGTGTTCGGTTAGAGGCTAGAGATAGAATAGAGCAAGCTCGACTCGTTATCGTGGGGACGGTACGTCTTCGCGCGCGGAACGCGGAATTTGTTCTCGGGGAAAAATCCAGTAAAGTTCACCTTTTTCATTTCACCTAATTTCCGTTAAATTATTTGCCTGGAAGGTTCTCATTCATTTGTTAATTTCATTCAATAGTTTGCGCCTCGTGCGAGTCCATAATCTAGTTTCCGCTTAAGTAAATTTTCTTGCAATTAATTCATAATTTACTTTTCCCGATTTCTTATCATACTTTTCCATTTACCGATTTTTGTGAGATTCCGCGTACTCCCGCTGCGATCGGGCTAATTTAAGAAGTAACGGTTGTGAAAGGTTCCGTGGCTGCGATCCACGTTAGTTATTGTATGCGGGCGCCGAGATTCCGAAGCATTGTCTGTCGCCGATTCTCTGTTACCGATTATACGTTACTAAATGCTGTTATGAATTACCGTTATCGTTTGTGAAGATTTTGGGTTATAAAATATCCAATAAAATTCCAATAAAAATATCCAATAAAATATCTTTTGGTTCCCATTATTTTGTCTCGGTCTCTGTTTCCTCCTCACGGAGGTGACCGAACCACCCCCTCTACCAATTTCCCAAGGCTGAGCGACGCCGGGTCGCTCTCGTCTCTCGTTCGGACCTTAAAATTAAAATTTTGTCGCGAGAGCTCTCGCTCTCGCGGCTGGCGCCCTTCAGGCCGAGTGAGACGGGTTTTGTAGCCGTCTCGATTGGGATTTTATGGAAACGGGCAAAATACGGTTACAACACATAGACGATAGTACAACGGAAGAAGAGAAGGACAACGAGAGCCCAATGAGGCCGCAAAAAACAAAGAGCCCAACGAGGCAACAAAAAGCAGAAAGCCCAACAACGCCAGATAAAACAGAAAGCTTATTGCAGCTAAACAAGAACGAGTTTGGCGAAAAAGTAAGCCCTGGCGGGGAAACCAGCTACTTATACGGTGACAAAAGCGAAAAAAACAATGGAACTCAAAACAAAAACGACAACTCTATGGCACGAAATAAGGAAAACGAAACGGAAACGGAACAGAATCCGAAAACGTAAATTTCAACAAACAATGATTCAAAACGTTGCCGACGAACATTGGAGAATCGTCTGGTGACGAAAATAGTGGTAAACCATCCGTAAAACCAACCTTTAGATCACCTCCAATAAGTATGCAGGAAAAGAACAGCACTCTGAAAGCCGCACAAATACCAGTACAACTTGATAGATCACTGCCAACACGCGACGAAAACATATCAAATTCGGAAAACGCAGAACAAACATCAGTACAACCGAATCCCGAACTGTCACGCGAACATAAGGATGCCGCGAAACTCGAAAATCAATCAGTAAATAACAATACAGTAAATGAAACACTAGCACTACCAATGACACTGGATTCGCGACAATTTGATCCACCTTGGCATCAAGAAACAAGCGCATCGGAGAAAAATGAAGACAGCATACCACAGGAAGTGCCACCGAATTTCCGATCACCATCCATCTTCACAAAAGCTCTACAACTTGAAAATTTACCATTGCGTTTTAACTTTGTTGAATATGTACCACCAATAAACGTCGAACGAACAAATGATTCCGAGCAATGTCCAGCACAAATACCGGTTCGGTGCAACCGAACTTTAGATCACCGTCAATGCCCGAAAAAATAAATATCACTGATCTGCGCACTGCACAAAGACAAGTGCCGCCGAACTTCAGGTCACCACCAATACTTCATTGTGATGTAAAAATTGATGGATCAAAAGCTAACAATTATCAACCAATGACACTCACACCATGCAAAAAAGCACTACCAAAAACGATTAGCAATCTTCTATCGAAACTAACATCAAATCGCAGAATATCGCCTGGTAAGCGCATAATATGCATTATTGCCTTAAACAAACACACCGATCATTGTTACGGATGGTCGATGCGGGTATCAATGACTGTTTGTACTTTCGATATTGAATATAAATGCTCGAAGACTTTATTAGTCGCGGCGTGATTGTTCGGGAGAGTGTACCGTTCGGAGGCTGGAGCTGGACTGATGTGAAGCGGGCGTGAAGCCGAGGGCCTGACGCGCGCCTCACAAAGGGACAAAGTCGCAACAGAGTGTCGCGACGCGGTGATAAGGCCCGTCTCACGGCTCTAAGCCGCGGGACCGGATGCAGATAACCTGCAGGGCTTCCGCGTATTAAGACGCAGCGGAACAATATCGCTGCGAAGAAAGAAAGTAATATCGGTACGAAAGAGGTTGGAGCCGTTACATCATCGACAAAAAAAAGACCAAAAATAGGAAAATATTCATTAGTGTTTAACTTAAAACTAAATATAAGGTAAATGAACTCCTATACGTTAATACAACACTTTTTTACAGTAGAAAATGTTCGGAAAAACCTAATAAAACAGATACACAAAAATACTGAAAAAGACAGAATGTAGACAAAAACCCAGCCACCAAGATACTTAATAGAACCAAACAAACTTCAAATTCTTTTTTGACTACCAGACAATATGACACTCTACAGTAATAGGATTATATTTCTCACAAACAAATCACAACTAAACAAATACACACAAAACCCATATACTTATTCACTCATACATTTAAGCTACATTTACTCCGATGTAATCGAGCATACATCAATATATTTAATTATTAAATTTACTTCGTAAACAGGAACATGTGGAAAAGGGAAACAAATAAAAGAAAACCTAAACTGAGACAATGATAACCTAACAAATAAAAACATTCATGAGTATATACAGTGTATGACTACGCTGAGACATGCTCTGCGATACGTATTTTAATGCAACAATGAAAAAACGAAAGACAGCAACTTTTTATTTATACCCAACAAAAAATGGTATGGAAACAATATAATTTTGATTTATTTAATTTTTTTTCACTTTCTCAACTAAGCCATTGTCTACCTGTTTGGCCAATATATATATGCTATGCTTTTTATGCTATCAATATTCGTGTTAATCACTGTACCCATTTCCAGAAATAACTTCCATCTTCTACCAACAAAACCACTCCAAATAACTTGTCTAAACCACTAACCACCACTAATCAGAGCTTAGAATGTTACAGGCAACACAACCATCGGAAATGCAAATTTATAACCAAAACTCCAAAAGGAAATAGAACATTAGGAAAGCGGAATAAATACATATACCAACAAACAATGAATGAGCAAGGATTGTACGAAGAATACCAGGGAACGGGAAAATTTACCAAAATTAAACGGAATACATATAAATATTTCGGAAAAACAAAATATGGAACTTCACCAACCGAACGAAACAGGATAACATTTTTATTTTTAACCATTCTTAACGCCCAATTAAAACCCATCCAACATAACCAAACCATTCCCACTAACTCGAACAACTAAAAGTTTGTGACGTGGCACGTCACAAGTTCTTCCCGCTGCCTGGCTCGAAGGCCCACCACTCACCTAGGGAATAATACCAGAATTAGGACTACCATTTAAGCAACGACTGTTAATATTGTTAACCCTCTCCCTTGACTGACCCTTACCCTCTACCACCCCGTCAGCCCTCATACTCACCCATCGAAGGCCCAGTCAGCCCTCCGACGCACCCACCGAAGATCCACCGAAGACCCATCATAGCCATCGAAGACCATCGAAGACCAACCTGGAGGGAAATTGACCCCCTGCGAAGCCTGATCGACCCCAACAACCTAGACAGCCCAAAAATTTAGACACCGGCAGACCTCTCTAGCACTAACCTGCAAATCGACAACCATTCCAAAATGCCAGTCCGACGTCGCCAGCCCCGGGAAAAATTCCGACGAGTCGGAGCATCCTTCCCGACTCGTCCAACGACACTGAGAAACCCGGCGACACCCTCTCGGCTCGAATCGCCGAGTATAAACCGACGAGGTGTGTCGCCTGGGTAAACACTAAAATCGGCACCCGAACTGTCAAGCCTGACGTTTCGCCTACGCGCCGCGGGGATCGCCACCTCCCGGCACCGAGAATTGCTCGGAGATCGATGAGCCAATCGATCCCGAGGGTGCGCGCGCCGAACGTCGCGACGAGTCTTCCGTCACGACGAAATATTCGCACGGCCGCGCGGCCAATCCCGACGCCAACCCGCAGCCAGTCCCGAAATCCACCAATGGGAATCCGACAACAGTATGCTCACTTGCAAGACCGACCCTAAGGTCGGAGAAGAAGCCGGAAGCAGCGAGGCTGACTTCACTTCGAGCCCAGGCGTGTGAACGATTAGAGTGTGTGTGATACGAGCGACAGTTTTAAGAAATTATAAGGACATTTTAAGACGACTCGGCTGTCCCCGTCGAGAGTGAGACTCCTTCCCGGAGAGTACAGACCAATAAACCAAACCCAGGATACGATTTGGACCGGGAACGGAATATTGACGACCCGGCAAATCGAGACAATTTATCGAGAGGAATATTGTGCGAAATATCGGACGGATTTGTAACCGATATTTTACGAGTGACCAGGTTGCGTGAGTAGCGCATAAGTTTTCCCCCGCCTGCCACTTTCTCGATTTTTCCCATCTTCCCGATCCCTGAACATTTACCCGTGCCCTCTTTTTCGTAATTGTAAGCGTTTTTCTTTGTGACTTTTTCGACCGTCGAGTACCGGCCGCCACGTGCGCCGACATTTTTGAGTTATCCGAACACGTGCGCGTGAGTGGTGGTATTCGCGGGATTTTTCAGCGTGCGTTCCTTTAAGTTATTATTATTCTTCCCTGTTCCCCGAGACGCATTTTTGCGAGTATTTACCGATTTTCATTATTGTAATTTTTACCAGTTTTGTGTGCCGAGGTAATTTGTCAAGAAGCCCTGGAACAGTGTCCCCGGCCTGAGAAGTCTCATCCCCCTTCCCTTCCCCCTTTTCCCTGCTAGCCGTGTGCCGCGCAAATTGGTCGAGTTTCTTCCTTTTTTTTCTTTCTTATGAGTTACGGTGCTACACCGAGAAAGTAGCTGGCGCCCAAAAACAACCACTGACAATTTTTTTGAGTTTCATTATTTTTCGAGTTTCGTCATTTTTCGAGTTTCACTATTTTTCTGAGTTTTCTTATTTTTTTCCTGAGTTTCGATCTTAGCCCGATCGAGGTTTTTGTGTAGAGTTTTTCACCGGCCAGCCCTCCCTTCTCCGTGCGACCGACCCAGACCCATGCCGTCCCGATAATTATGATAGACATCGTTTTTTCTTATAAGTTCCTTTAAGTTTAATTTCGTTTGAGTATTAGTCATATCACTTTCCTCCCCCCTTTCTTTGTATTGGTGTTCCGAGCGAACGATTATTATTTGAGTTTTCACTTCTCCCTTTTTCTTTGTTTGTTACCTACGATTACCGCTATTAAGCTCTTTTCTTTATTCTCTCCCCGATTATCATTAACGTATCTTTTTTTGTAATAACACGATCCCTTCAACGTACCAGTACCGGCGTTGAAGCGGAAATTATCTTCGATCTCGTTTTTGGTTACCTGTTATTTTTCATACGACGAACTGTTAAAGAATATAATATTTTAATTTCCTACACAATAATTCGGAGAGTTATTTCCCCCTTTCCTTCACCCCACATTCCCCAGATCGACCCAGTTTTTGGGAGACTAAGCGAAAAGGTATCATCACAAGTTTTACTAAGTTACAGATACCAACAACCACCAAATATTCAAAGGCAACAACGAGTGTACCGCAATCAACTTCAGAACCAAAGGATAATCCTCAAAACCAATTGGAACAACAAACAGGAGCTTCACTTCTTCAACAATCAACAATCGACAAATAATAACAACTGTTAGCGACGTGTTCGAGAATCAGCGCGGCTACATGCGCTAGCTCGAGCGGCCGCTGCTCGGCAGCACCTCCCGGCCGAGTCCGGCGAGAGGTGCTGCCGGTAACCCGTGCCGCACCGGCTCTCATCCGAGGCGGCACGGGTTACGTGCCGCGTGCAACAGGTTTCGCGCTCATCTACGCGCAATGACTGGGACGGGTCATCACGCGGTCGGGTAGATCGCCGATCTCGACCGGTCTTTTCTCACGGTTCAGCTCACGGGTTTTGCTACACTGTTTGGTACATCAACACGGGAACGACTATCTTCGGTTTGGGGATATCGTCCAGCTCAACCGGAGCACAGCGCGGGTGTTCGTTCCAAGTTACTCGTCGGTACACTGGACCCGCTCGCGTTCTCAACGGCGACCTCGCGGGGATACAGCGTCGCGGATAGGTTTTCACGTTCGGCGGTTACTTCGTGGCTAGGAAGCCACGGGTATGTTCTCACCCGGTTGTTCCGCGGATTCATATAATTGGGGAGGCTCACCGGGATGTCTCATATTCGACTTACTTATAATTAATTGTTGTTAGTCAGAACATTCTCACCGATCTACTCATTGTACAGTGTTTTTTCGCGCGCTTTTTCATCGTTATTTGTTGGGTTAATAAAGAGTTTATTTTCACTGTTAACATCGTGAGTGAAATTATTTAACCCCCGTTCCGCTATAACTCATCCTGGCAATTCTCAAACACGACGATTCCTACGTTACCGACGGCGCGGCCCGACCCGTGACGCGGGGAAGCAGAATCGCGAGCGCTCGACGATTTTCGACAGTTCGACGACGGATGCCTAACGAGGCAGACGTGCTAACTCTACGTTTACGCTGTTACGTCCTGATCAGCATTTTCCTGCATCTACGGTAAAGGAGATTTCTCTCCCTATTACACGTTTATCGCATGTGACGCTTTATCAGAACAGTGCCCATTTTGAATCTAACCTTTCGGAAATTTATTCAGAGATGGGCTGAGAATGCATGCCAAAAGAATATAGGTCGATGATTACCATATGGTGTTTACTAAGGCTCGGTATTTAATTCTACTCGATGCGTACTACGATGTTTACTACGTCGAACTGATATGACGCTCCGCGTGGGGCTGACATACCGTAGTAGCGTAGTGAAATAAGACTCCTGATGGCTCGCGGTGCGCTGCGCGACACTGAGTCAAGGCTAACGTTATCGCGAACTGTCAGGTTCGTTTCTCTACCTTGGATGGCCTCGATAAAAAATCGATGAACTCAACTTTTAATTTTTAGGCAATCTTCCATTAATTTAATCAAATCCCGAATCGAATATTAGTTATCTTTGAATTATTAAAATAATTAAAGGTTGGAAAAATAAGCAAGATAGAATGTTCTTTGAAGATAGATGAGAATGGAAAAATTTAAAGTTCCAATGACTTACGATGATTCGAAATGAATTGAATGCTCGGATATGTCAGATGGGTTCAAATGAATGAATACGTTGAATTGAGAATCCCTCGTCCTTCCTTCCTTCCTTTGATATTTCAGAAGTAAACGTTGGAATGGATGACCAATATCAACGATGAAGATGATGATAAATGATTATTCCGAATTGTTTCAATTGTTGATATAAATGTTCAAGTTGTTTATTTATCGGTGATTGAAAATTAATATCCAATTTTTAATCGTATATTCCAAGAATTAAAATGATTGACAGTAGTTCGGAAAAGTAAGTCTTTCAAAATGGTTCAAGAGTAATGACTTCTTGACAGTTAGAACTTCCGGGAAGAAAGAAGAAGAATGAATGACGCTTCGCCCTTGAAGCGCTTCTTTTGTCGTTTCGATCGGGGGGCGCCCGCGCCACCAAGCTCCCCATCGCATCCACTGATGTCCAGTAAGCTACCGGCTGATCGGCTGGTCCCCTTCCTCGGTCATTATCGATCGGTCTTGACATCTTACGTTGCTTATTTTAATAATTTCACAATATTTACTTTTATAATAATTTTCCTCACTTTACACTCTTTTAATGATTTAACAATTTACACTCTTAATTTTCATCTTAAATTAGAAGAATATAGAAATTTGAACGAAATTTCTATGATGTTTCTATCAAAAGTTATTACCCTAATTAATTTAATTTGTTTAAATATTTCTTATAAATTCCGGATTTTCGACAAATAATTATTTAAATATGCTTAAATTAAAATAAAACCCCAAATATTTACTTCGGATGATACTAACTCCCTGCTATTAACTACTCTTTTATCTATTCTCCTGACAATTAAATATAATTTTTAAATATAAAATAATTTCTCCGATTATAATCTTAACGATTTATCCTTTGTTTATAATAATTAATATCGACGAATTGACCCAAATGATTTACTAAACTTGCTTTTACTGAATTAATATTTAATTATCGATTGACTGGTCTTTGTCCACAAATATTCAACTCAAATGAGCCTACTATTAATAATTAATTATTATTTGTTTTTATCTTGGTTTGAATAATTATCCTCTGAGAGGTGCTGCACTCATTAGCGCCGACGGCAAATTTCCCAATCAGTCGCTTCGAGACAGTTGCACCGATTCTTTGGCTGCACCGCTGTGTGCGTACGTGCTTCGCCTCGCTCCGCGTGTTAGAGCGATAAGGTGTCGTCTCTTTTATGTCGCCGCCGCATGAGAAAGATTCACATTACTTTTGCGTTTCGATTAAGACAATCGGTATGGACCCGAGGTATTCTCGCTGTCCCTTCGATACCTTCGAGGTATTCTTGATGACCCTTGCTAGCGGGTCCAATAGCTTCATTGTTTTAATATTTGTACCCATCTGATTGTTCTTATGCCGATCACCAGATATAATCATCCGGGGATTTAAATGCGCTACTGTTAATTATTTATCGTGCAAAATCACCTTTCAGTGGTTACTTGTTACTACGATTTGACTCGAAAATTGTCTCTAAATCCCTTGTAAATTTATTATTTTATTATTGAATATTTATCGATTTTCGACCGGTTGCGTCAGTGAATTTGACTGAAAATTCACAGGACCTAACAACGCCTACGATTTTCGAGGTACGATCCTCCGGTATAGAATTACGGTTACGGTTTACGTGCTGCGGGTCCACGAGCGACCATTATTCAGGGCACGAGTCCCCACGAGTTGATTTTCAAGCGCGGAAACGCGATTTATACTTATACGAGCGACGGTTGGCGATTTAAGTTTAGCGTTTGTTATATTCAAGTAGTACGATTTCCCATTCCACGCGAGTTGCGTGGATAGTAATAAATCTCTTCTATGGTGATTTTCCTACGAGTTACGGCTAGTATTCTTTTACTTCCTCTCATGCGCGATCGGCAATGCGCACCCACCTTTAGTGGTCGCGCCTCCTCGAGCCAACCTCCCGACAAAGTATCGAAGGTCAACAAAATATCCAACAAACAAAACACACATTCGAAAAACGTTACACAACTTACACAAAAATGAAAATATTTTAGAAAATCAACAAAAACCTAATAACTTTATTTTTCAATTATATCCAGTCACCTTTAACAAATGATGTCAAATGTAAAATGTATAATATCCGATGCGGGGGCATCGTTTCCTCCCAGAGGGGGAGTGTAACGGCCGCAGCCTAACTATTTAACCTTTTAACTTTAATATTCATTCGAGAGTATCGATATGGAGCATTTCCTTTCGATGCGCTCTTCAAAGAAGCCCTTAAGGCTGTCGCGCATCCAGACCGCCGTGAGCGACCACTTATCTAGTTTAGTCTAAACACCCGCGACTCTTTATTCTTTTGTAACAGCGAGCGCGAAGCCCTCAGCTTCACGCCCGCTTCAATCAGTTCAGCTCCGACCGACACCGCGAACGGTACACTCTCTCCAAATTATTACACTCTCCGAATCTCCGACTAATGAACCATCATTCTTTTATACCTTATCTTCAACTCATTTAACGCAGTGCCAGACCAATCGACCATCCGTCACAGCACCGTCAGCATCTGATTTGCACCCATTAGTGGCCGCTTATTGTACCTATTATGGCCACCGTGAGTCAAGTCAGAAGATAGTTTATAACTGTATCTTATCTCGGTTATGTCGTGGTAATCAGAATAAAAGAGTAATAAATAAATGCTTTTATGCTCAATTTTCTTTACATTTTTTTTCCCATTTTGTTCGTTTTTAAAACTGGGTAAAAATCATCGGAAAAAAATTATCGCCATTTTCACCCTCAACATCTTTATTATTAAAATAACATTTTTATAAAGGTACACTGAGAAAAACTTACATCGTAAATAGTTCCCAGGGGGGACGTCTACATTTGACAGTTACGACAATGACCAAAAATTATAGTTGTAACTATAATTATAGTTTAATCAATTGAGTATATACTATCACAAACTATCTATATAGACCCCCCCGGAAAATATTCGTTATAGTAGGAAATACCATCCTTTTTCTCAGTGTAGTAAAACAAAATCTCGTCAACATTAATCAAATATTGTTATATATAAATTGTGAGAGGAATTTCCGGGTGGAGGGCAAATTCGTCGGAACCCTCCAGTACCGGTAAAAACGTCACAAAACCTGAACCCTCAATCGGTTTATATTTTATTATCACTGGGCGCCAATCACACACAATGTGTGATCCAACCGGGAAAGATGTTACAACTTCAAGGTTGTGTCCGGCTAGACAAGCAGCCTTGCCGGAATGGTAGAGGGGCGGTCCGGTGAATTCGAGCTGAGTTAGGGGAAAACAAATTAATTAACCAGTCGCGACAAAACACTATAATACGAGAGACCATACGACTATTTATTAAACAAAAGAAATTACTCAGATGAAACAGTTCCGAAGTCAAAGAAATAAAATGCCTTGCTCTCTCTCTCTTTCAACCATTCGGTCTTACACGCTACCCGGTACAATAGTCCCGAATAAACTCCCGGCGGCTACTCAATTCACCGTCGGAAGGTTGTTGCCTAATGCAAATAAAGTCCGAAATACCAAATAAAATTCAATTCGCGCAAATTACGATAAACATAATTAATTACACAAATTCCTGGTTCCCTGTTAAATTCCGACTTAATCTAAACAACGCGTCTGTCAAACGAAAATGAATACGATAGTCTTTGGCGACGGACAGTCGTCTATTTCCAATACTCCTGATTTCTAAACGGACAAGCCCTCCGCCGACCTCGGCAGCGATCTCGCGGCAAAGGTAAAAAGACCTCGGTCTCGCGACACACACACCGACGCGAGGATCTCCGTCCGTCTACCGGGAAAATGACGAGGCAGGCAAATCTGCACAAAACCCGAGTGCGGTACCCGGAGAAGCCGGGGCAATACGGACACAGGCCGTTCTTGCTATTTTTTTCTGCCGTTGTACCTGTCGATAATCTGCCGCTGTCGACCAATGTCGCGGAGGTTTCCGGTCGCGAAGAACGGTCCAGAGATCCGCACGACTACACACCCGAAATGCCTCTGTTGTACCCCGGGTATTTCAATACCTCGAATATTAAGGCAAGGTCATTGCACCGTAATCGAGGTATGCAGCAGCAGGCGACGACCACGCGTCGTTGCGAAATAATAACGAAATCCACCGTACAGTCGAGTCAACATTTAGGCAAACGCGTGTAACTCGACACCTAACGCAGCATTTAGGCAATCGCGAGCGACTCGGCAAGTAACGCATCAGCTCAGGAATTGCTGAGCCAGGTATTGGGAAATTATCGACGATACCGTATTCTACCCGGAAGCGAGAATTGTTTAAACAATCAGCAATCTGACGAAATATCTGACATCAACTAAGATTAAGCTGACGTGCCTGCTCTTCTACCTATATATAGGGAACCGGGAGCAGGCACCCACCAGTCTCTTCGGAACTCCTGATTCTGTACGGTTGGTTACGTTCCGTTCGTTTACGTTACGTTTACGATTATTTGTGCAAGGGCACGCAATTCGGTAGTAAGTGATACTACTAGTTCGGACAAGTTTAAGTTCTTCTACGAGAAGACCAATGTACAAGGTGTACTCGATACGATTGGTAATAAACTCTAATAAACATTGTTGTAATAAACTATTTGGAACATTTCTCTAATAAACTCTAATAAACATTGTTGTGATAAACTATTTGAAACATTTCTCTAATAAACTATGATAAATAATAAATCGTGCGACTATAATTCTCTTGGGTTCTAACCCTTAACTGGATAAATCCCAAACCATAGGAGCTAACGGCTCTCCCGCAGAACCCAGAGTAGCTAACTGAGTTTCTGCGGATATAACACCTCTATATGATTGCGAACAGAACAGCACAAAATAATAGGACTCTCCCGGCTTTTCTTAGCCAATTTCGCTCGCAGACGTAGCAACCGATAACGCGAGCGTCACTTTCCGACACTATTACAACGAAACACTAAAACAAAAACAATGCACTACTCCCTCGACGGATTAAATATTACGAACGCGATCGCCGAGCTACTCACAAAAATCACCGGTAGGCGAAAAAAACCACTGAAAAAAAAACCCCTGGAAAAAAACCCCCGGAAAAAACCCCCTGGAAAAAAAAACCCTCGGAAAAAACCCCCTGTGAAAAACCCCCGAAAAAAAAACCTTAGAAATAAAACTCCGGAAAAAAACCTGGCTATATTTGGAAAATTCGGTATTTGTTATATCGACTGCTGAGGAACAGAAGGGCGTATCGCACGCCATTTAGCATGTAAAACGATGTGGGTCTGCCTTTCTATCTCTTAGCAGTCGATGTGACTAATTGTTCCCGCTGATCATGAATCTACAACTTATTGTACTGCTACCGGTGGATGATTGTGTGTGTATGTGTGTGTGTGGGTGAGTGCGTGCGTGCGTGCGTGCGTGCGTGCGTGCGTGCGTGCGTGCGTGCGTGCGTGCGTGCGTGCGTGCGTGCGTGCGTGCGTGCGTGCGTGCGTGCGTGCGTGCGTGCGTGCGTGCGTGCGTGCGTGCGTGCGTGCGTGCGTGCGTGCGTGCGTGCGTGCGTGCGTGTACGTGTTGAACACTCACAAGGATTAGGTCTCTGCGGCTCGTCACTTCCGCAGTATTTTTCGATTCCAAATCCTCCTTGTGAGTGTTCTCTGAACTCTTAAAGGTGTTCGAAGATTCCCCCATTCATATTTAAGCATGCCTGAACTCTCCTCTCAAAACCATCGACCGTTCGTAAGAGAACATCTCTCGGAATTGCACGGCAGGCAGCTCTTATCGGCACTCTCATATTCTTTTGTGTTGTTGGAGCTTGACGATAGACAGCGTCTTTAAGATAACCCCACAAGAAGAACTCGGGAAAGGTAAGATCAGGTGATCTTGGAGGCCAATGGACAGGTCCATCTCGTCCATTTTGAATTGTAGTACAAGAAATTTTTTTTTTTAACGTCCCTCTTCGAACCCTAAAAGTTTCATTAAACTCAATTTTTTTATCGAAGCAGTATTTTTCGAGATAAATCAGGTGTAAGATTAAAATGGGACACCCTGTATAATTGCGATGACATGTCTATAATATTAAGACATATATGCAAAAATATGTTAACTTTATTTTAAAAATATATCAGTTGAACATCGAAAATTATAAATGACATATATTATCATCCAAAATGTATGCTTGCAAATTCAAAATATTATGAAATTGCAATAGAAACTGTTTATCAAACTCAAAACTTATTGCCCTGAATACAACAAATTTTTTTGCTAATGTTGATTTTTGTAGTTCATATTTATGGGACTTTAAGGATTATGAAGATTGAATTAGGTTAAAATCACTTTAGCTATCGGAATTTTATGATGTGTTGAATCTATGGAAAATGTTAGTTGAAATTATTTTTTAATTCCTTTTACTCACAAAGTGTCCTCTGCGAGAAAACCAAGTAATTGTAGAATATGCTTTATTATAGAAGAAGCTTTGTGAAAAGAAAAAAAAAACACATAACAAAGTGTAAAAATAATTTCTTTTCTCGCAAGCCCGAGTACAAATATATTTTTATTCGGGGACAGAGAGCAATATCGTCTTTGTCTTCAGATGAATAACATTGGAATAGTACACCTCAAAATCAACACACATTCTTCCATACACAATATCATACGGTCACGCGAAGATTATTGCTGAGAACGAGATTCGAACTTACAAAAAAAAATATATAGAGATATAGAGATTGCTTGCGAATAATAAACAAAAATACAAATATCATGAAACATACGCGACCCCTTCGGCTTAAACTATCGATTATCCAGATGACACGAGATCTTTATAACAAAAAATAAACGATTGGGAGGAAATCTTTCCGACCCATAATCACCGCGACGCCGCGTGAGAATCGTATATACATATACACAAATGAGCGAGATTCACACAAGAAAAAAATACAGTTCACATGACCTGCGAGAACGTCGCGTCGAATTCGAAATTTTTCCTCCGAATGCGCGATGATCGTTCACCTTCGGATCTGGCGAAGGCGTCCGGGTGAAGACCGGCCGTACCTCTGATTAGGCAGCCCCGTTTTGCTTCTTCCCTGATTACGTTGTCCGATGATCCGCGACCACTCCGGATAGTCTTGAGCGGGATCCCCGATTTCGTCGGCAAGATGCCACGGATGGTCGGCGCTCTCCCGGTTATCAATTCTTACGGCGCGTAATATACGCCCAGTCGCCCTGTACTGGTATGATGCGCACGATAAGACACGTTTACATAATATTATAGATAATTGATTGCGAAAATATCATACCTGTACAGTTCTATAAACACACTTGCACCGTAATTTACTAATTTTAACTGGAATATCGAGATAACTCCTTGGATTCCTTCGATTACAATATAGATCGATTATGCTTCGGAATATTTTTACGTGGTAGCCTCAGGTAAGGCTCGCAGACGACTGGGGCGAGGAGCACAGCTCTCCCGCTAACGTCGATGCCCAGTTCGTGTTTCTGACATAGATAGGCTAAGTCGGTGCTCCATTTCGGTTTCGCGGGCGACAGGAGCGCCGATATCGATCGCTCGTCGATTAACGTGGCTCTTTAGCCCGAGTCTCAATTGTCATGGCGCGAGGGCAGCACACTACAATTATCCCCCTTATTTGGCGGAGGCGGCGTTGATGAGTCGTATGTGATAACGCCACCGAGCTAAATAATTGAAAATTACATATTGCAAACTCGCAGCTGAAAGAAGCAGGAAATTAGACACAATATGTTAAACAGGGGTGCGGTATTTTTGTAAACTACACCGATTATAAACATTTTTAACGATTTTCGGGTCCTCAGGGTCGACCAAAAGAAAGGCATTGCTCCCAATGACTTTCGCGATTTTGTAAGGACCCTGGAACAGGTGGAAAAATTTTGAGATTACGCGATGGTGCGCATTCGACTGAAACGGTACTCGGAGGAGTACGAGGTCTCCTGCCTCTAACGGAACCTTAGAAACGCTTTTCTGGGAATGCCTTCGATATTAAAAAAAAACTTTCATTCTAGATTCCGCTAACGCGATTTTTTCGACATGATCGATCTCGTCTCTCGGGGGAAACGATATTAGTTCGTCGATTTTTTCAGTGACACGTTTACCAAAATGCAGCTCACATGGCGGAAATCCCGTGCTCGAATGCACCGTGACATTCAGAAATGACTCGATTAGCGATATGTACTGGGCCCATTTTGTGTGAGAGTCGGAGCACAAGGTCCGGAATAATCTACCTAATTCACGCATCACGCGTTCTGTCGGATTGCTTTGAGGATGCCTAATCGACGAAAAGATAGCGCGAATTCCTGCCTGCCGTAAGCTCGACTTCCACACATGCGACGTAAATTGTGTGCCGTTGTCCGATAGTATCGCATCGGGTTTTCCCATTTCCGGAATGTAATTTTCAAGAATTTTCTTTAACGCGATTCGGGTGGTCGCGCGTTTGATCGAATATAGTTTCACGTATTTTGAGTGGGCGTCAAGGGCGACGAATATAAATTCGACACCTCCGATTGATCGAGGGAGCGGACCATAAAAATCAACCGTAACAAGCTCCGACGGTCGTTTTGCGGGGACCATCTGGTACTCGCCCTCCATTGAAACGTTAGCATGCTTCACCCGTTGACACAGGTCGCAACTCAATACATATTTTTTTACGTCCGTGTGGACCGATTCCCAACAGAAATGGGTCTTAATGTATGCAAGGGTCCTTGAGACCCCTGGGTGCCCGAGTTTCTCATGCGTAAATTCGATTAATCGTTATTGCAAAACGTCGGGGATTACAATTCGAACGTACGTTTCGGAAACGCGGGGGGATATCTGTCGCTGTCGGTAGTGAAACAAAATACCCTTGTGTATTTGATACCGCTCCTTATCCTGTCCTCCTTCGACGCGGGAGATAATCTTCGCGACACGAGGATCTTTACGTTGCAGTTCCGCGAGATTGTCTAAACTTTTTCGGATATCGACTGGCAACTCGTCGTATTTTCGCGTCAATTTATAAATTATATTGTATTTACAACGTTTTGTTTCGTTCGTCGGTTCTAAATCGCATGTTAGTGACGCAACGGTCAACCGATAGGGATTGCTCTCTGGCTCGAATCGACCCGTGGGGTTTCGGCTAAAAAAATCCGCTACCAGGTTGTCCCGCCCTGTACAGTGCTCAGCTGAAAAATCGTATTGCTGCAAATAAATGCTCCACCGAACCAATCTAGCCGTATGAAAGAGAGTTGTGTTTAGAAATGTTAGGGCCTGGTGATCCGTTATTATCACAAAAGAATTTCGAGCAAGATATATACGACATTTACTGATGGAGTAAACTATAGCGAGAAGTTCTTTCTCGGTAGTGTTATAATTTACCTCCGCCGCATTTAGGCAACGACTGACCAACGACACTATGCGATGTTCGCCCTCTGAATCGATTTGATACAGAATCCCACTGATCCCCTTATCTGAAGCATCGGTCTGGAGCCGAAACGTAACACCGGGCAAGACATGATTCAGTACAATACTATCTGCGAAAGTATTTTTTAGTGCGCGAAACGCGATGCTGTGCTCGGCCGTCCAGTGCCAGGGATTTTTACTTTTTAATAACGACCGAAAGGGGTCTATTAAGTTCGCGTGACGGACGCTGAATTGGCGGTAATATGTACATACACCAATTACCTGCTGCAATTTCTTTCGGTTTTTTGGCTCGGCGAAATCGCGGATAACCTCAAGTTTATTCGGATTTGGTCTAATTCCTTCGACGGACAGGATAAATCCTAAGAATTCGACCTCTCGTCGAAATAAATAAGATTTGTCTAAACGTAGTGTGAAATTTTGTTCTTGTAGCTTGCTGAAGACCGAATTGAGATGCAAAAGGTGGGCGCTAAACGACGGCGACGTGATTAGCAGGTCGTCGATATAGCAAGTAAGGAAAGAGTCGAATTCATTTCCGAGAGCGAGATTCAAAGCTCTAATGAAGCCGCTTCCGGCGGTCTTTAACCCAAACGGAATTCTGCAAAACTGGTACAATTGCGAACCGTACAAAAAAGCGGTATACGGGCGCGCTTCCGAAGCTAAAGGAATTTGCCAATAGCCGTAAGCTAAATCCGTGGTGGACATGAATTTGGTACCGTAATATTTCTGCAGAATTTCACCAATGATAGGCGGGACTCGTTATCCGATTCGATAATATTATTGATGAATCGCGCATCTAAACAGATTCGAATCTGTCCATCCTTCTTTTCCACGATACGCAACGGGTTACAATATTGGCTCGTAGACCTCTCAATTATACCGGCGCTTAACATTTCTACAATTTCTTTCCCGACGGAATCTCTCATCGCGAACGGGATAGGATACGATCGACGTACTACAGCCTTACTATCTTTTAAACGTATATTATGTTCGTAACTTCCTGCACCGGTCGTTTTGTATGAGAACAATCGTTTATATTGAGATAACATTTGCGTGATCGCTTCGCGTTCGTCCGAACTATAATCCGTTAATTCTGATACTAAACTTTGGACATCATCGTAAAAGTTCTCGTCTTCTCCCTCCGTGTATAATTTGTACGTATGAGGGGACTCTACAAGGTCGACGACCGTACTCTCCTGAACGTCTAAACTATCAAACTCTCGATCGACACGCGTTTTTTCATCCCCGTCGACGGTATCCAACTCATTCGCACAACGCACCGAAGACACGACGTGCGATGCTGAGGATGGCTCTGCCGGATATGACAATGACGCTTCATTAGTTATCCCGTACGATTTGTGCGCGTCCACACTACGGCAAGGGCATCCGAGTTCGATCGTGGCATTACTCGTTGGAGCCGGCTCCGAATCTCGCAGCCGTTTTGGCGAATTTTCCGGGCCTAGAATAATAGACAAAGCATTAGAGGATTCCATTTGTACGTGATAAAAAAAATGACTGTTATTTCTGTCGGGGAGTGACTCATCGCCGTTGATAGGAGTATTCCCTTCAGCAGACGTATCAGGGATTAACTCGTATCCCCCAGCCGGCGATACTTTTGCGTCATAGTCTTCGAGTGAGAGCGATCTCTCCGGAATCGAGCCTAAGTCTGTCGCGACATCTGAGCGCGCTTTCGACGATTTATTCTGCTGCACGGATGCGAAGGTATTCAAAGGGGTACGCGTGCTCATATGAGCCATATTCGAGTTACTTGCCGCATCAGCTACACGTACGATCTGAATATAAGTGAAATCTTTTTCCGCGGATACACTCAAGCGCTCCAGCGGTGCGCGTCCGAAGGAAACAAAACTCGGAGGCACGAGGTCACCGTTGATAGTTAAAGAAAGCCGCGAAAAATCTACGATAATCCCTAATCGCAGCATCCAATCACTTCCTATAATTACACTGCTGGATAAATGCGGAATGACCAAAAAGACCGTCGACATTTTTTTCTTGTCCACCCTGACTTCCAACATGACTTGCCTTCGTACCGGGGTCGGCTTCTCCCTAATCGCGGTTAACACGACAACGTTAGCAACCGGCAATTCTGTGAGTTTGTTAGCCTTTCCTAAATATGCGTAAAACTGCTCGGAGATGCACGTTATTTGGCTTCCGGTGTCAAATAACGTAGACATCGGAATATTAAAAATAAACAGAATCGCATGCGGGCACGATGAAGTTTGAAACTCCTCTTTATTTTTCTCGTTATCAGGATTCTTTTTACTAATTGATGATGTGAGGTCCTCGAACAAGTCGAACGGATAGCGGCGCGTGTAGGACCCTCGAATCAGAGCACCGCGAACTAGTTTAAATTATCTTGCGAGTTGTTCGGTTCGTGTGAGATACCCGATTCTTTCGGTACCGGATATTCCGATCCCCCAGATGCACTGTGCATCGGTCCCGCCGGAGGCGGTCTCGACATATCCGGCCACGGATACCATTCGGCGACGTTTACGTCCATTCCACGCGTGCGATATGCAGGCCTAGGCGAATACCCCTGATTATTGTTGCCGCTAGTGTTAGGCGTGCTACTAGCGTACCGGGATCCCCCACTACTAGCACTAGTGTTTGGCGAAGTTGTAAAGCTTGAGTTATGAGTCGGTGGATTACGGCGAATTTCTCGATTTTTACTCTCTTCGAATGACGCATCGAGCTGAGCTAGAGCTCTGTTGTTGCACGACACTGTAATTGATCTCGTATTGGTCGAGTTTTGGGGTAAAATATTGAGCTACACTCGCTTGTTTATGAAAATATGATTGCATAGTCTGATCTGATTGAGCATACCGACGCGCAGACCATTGGGCCTTCAGACGAACCTGGGTCGCGGTTGAATAAAACTCTTCAATGAACGCGACCTTAAAGGCTTCAAAATCCGCGTACGCATTATTTTGAGCCCTATACCAATCGCGGGCGCGGCCATCCAGTAGCGTTTCCAAGACCAGTAATTAACATTCGTCCTGTACTTTTTTAACGCGGAAGTACTTCTCCACTTGTTCCACGAATTCATTGGGGTTTACCGTGAGATCATTCCCAAATCGCGGAAGCTTTACGTTCAAATTCATAGATTGAATACCGTGCACCAACCCATTCAACATACCTGCGTTCCTTTCACCACCCTCAGTGGCGTTTGAATTATTTCGCAACTGTTCGTTCTCCTCGCGGAGACGACGTATCTCCCGATCCTGTGCCTCACGTGCTTCCCTCGCCTCACGCATTTCGTCGACCATACGCAGCCTCAACGCCTCCCATTCGCCATGCTGCCTGTCGAGGCGTTCTCGCTCGATTCGCAATTGTTCCTCCATGATCGCGAATTGATTTGGCGGATCTATAGGTAAATTACGGTTGGCATTATCGGTCATGCTTGCTTCGTGAACAATATCGTTACCGTTCGCGTTGTGCCTCGCGTTATCACCGCTCTTCGCCTTCGAACGAGTCAGCATGTGACCCAGGAACTATCAAAATATTATGATTACGCGAGAACAATAGCTACTATCCGTGCCTCGCGACTTATATTGCTCCCTGCCCCACGTTGGGCGCCATTTGTAAAAATAATTTCTTTTCTCGCAAGCCCGAGTACAAATATATTTTTATTCGGGGACAGAGAGCAATATCGTCTTTGTCTTCAGATGAATAACATTGGAATAGTACACCTCAAAATCAACACACATTCTTCCATACACAATATCATACGGTCACGCGAAGATTATTGCTGAGAACGAGATTCGAACTTACAAAAAAATATATATAGAGATATAGAGATCGCTTGCGAATAATAAACATAAATACAAATATCATGAAACATACGCGACCCCTTCGGCTTAAACTATCGATTATCCAGATGACACGAGATCTTTATAACAAAAAATAAACGATTGGGAGGAAATCTTTCCGACCCATAATCACCGCGACGCCGCGTGAGAATCGTATATACATATACACAAATGAGCGAGATTCACACAAGAAAAAAATACAGTTCACATGACCTGCGAGAACGTCGCGTCGAATTCGAAATTTTTCCTCCGAATGCGCGATGATCGTTCACCTTCGGATCTGGCGAAGGCGTCCGGGTGAAGACCGGCCGTACCTCTGATTAGGCAGCCCCGTTTTGCTTCTTCCCTGATTACGTTGTCCGATGATCCGCGACCACTCCGGATAGTCTTGAGCGGGATCCCCGATTTCGTCGGCAAGATGCCACGGATGGTCGGCGCTCTCCCGGTGATCAATTCTTACGGCGCGTAATATACGCCCAGTCGCCCTGTACTGGTATGATGCGCACGATAAGACACGTTTACATAGTATTATAGATAATTGATTGCGAAAATATCATACCTGTACAGTTCTATAAACACACTTGCACCGTAATTTACTAATTTTAACTGGAATATCGAGATAACTCCTTGGATTCCTTCGATTACAATATAGATCGATTATGCTTCGGAATATTTTTACGTGGTAGCCTCAGGTAAGGCTCGCAGACGACTGGGGCGAGGAGCACAGCTCTCCCGCTAACGTCGATGCCCAGTTCGTGTTTCTGACATAGATAGGCTAAGTCGGTGCTCCATTTCGGTTTCGCGGGCGACAGGAGCGCCGATATCGATCGCTCGTCGATTAACGTGGCTCTTTAGCCCGAGTCTCAATTGTCATGGCGCGAGGGCAGCACACTACAAAAGAAATATGACAATTCATCAGAGTACATTTTTGCTTCGAATAATAAGGGGCGCGGAAAAACATTTTTTGCGTATCATCGCGGTAAACATGTCTATGCATGAAAAATCATGTACTTACAACTCACAAAACAATGTGCTAAACGCTACCACGCCTAATTTATAAGTTTCCAAAATTTTATTCATAACTACTGAATAGCCGAGTGGATATTGCCGCAAACTACAAGTCGCAAGGTACCGCGTTCGAATCTCCACCAATGTAAAAAAATTGTTTTCGTTTTTCAGAATATAATTTGCATCAATTGTTAGAGTAGTTACATTACATCCGAGAAAAACTAGCGATAAAGGTGATGCAAAATAATTTTTGCACTATTTACAAAATAGCTAGACTGTATATTGCAAGCATATGTACTATACATACTTATGTAAGAGTAAAAAGAAAGGTTATCGGAAATGAAATAAAGTAACAGGAAACAATCTTTGAAGAATACTGTGCACAAAATATAGGCGGTTTATTTTCCTTATTTGTAATTTACGTCTCGAGTCCACGGACTCTCCGATCGAACTAATCGTCTTGCTCTTATCGAACGGCGCGTTGACGCACGCCCTTATTCTCCTCTCTGTCCATCCGCAACCGGTAAACAGTCCCTTCACCAGCGACTTTCGGCGGAAACTTTTATTGTATATAAATCGAGCACTTCACAGTTCGGCCATATCTGACCGTAATCCGACTCGGATGTACGCACTAATAGATATTAAAATCTTAATGAACTTGCCAATAGTTAAAATTACACTTTATCACACACTATTTACATGTTATTTACAGTTTTTTTTTTCGATGTAACTCATGACTCGTTTGCTTAGATCTCGTCTTCCGAACACTCGGCTTTTTCCGATTGCCGAGAAACTTCGTTAGGTCGCCAGGATTTTAAGTTTGAGGCTTTCCATACGTCACAATAAGGACGTTGCGTGACTTGGAAGTCTTCTATGTCACCCACAACATATCGGTTGTTCCGCAGGACTTTTATTATTTTATATGGCCCTTTAAATCGAGGGATTAGTTTCCTTGCAACCCCTGGCGTGCTTTCAAAGTTTTTCAGCATTACATAATCATCGATATTATAATTAATCGCTTTTTTTTTTAATCATAAAGCGGTTTTGCAATTATCGAGAAATTTTCGACAAATTTTCGAAAGTACGAGCACATGCCCAGAAATCGTTGCACCGCTCGGATGTCGCTCGGAACCGGATAATTCGAGATTGCTTCTATACCGCGTTCGGTGAGTTGCACGCCGTTCTCTGAGACTCGGTACCCCAAATACTCGATTTCGGTAGCGAGGAAATCGCATTTATCGAGCCGCAGCTCGAGTCTATTTTCTACCAAAGTCTATTTATATTTTCTACCGACTTCAACACTTTCACGTGTTGCTCTACCGTCTCTGTAGCGATCATAAAGTCGTCCATATAGGCCACCATATCGCCGTCTCGAATGTACTTTGCTAAAATCGTATTAATCCACCGCTGGAACGTAGTCGGCGCGGTTTTTAGACCGAATGGCATCTTCAAATATTCGAATTGACCGAGAGGTGTGATGAATGCCGTGAACTTAATTGACTCTTCAGCTACAGTCACGTGATGAAACCCATCTTTCAGGTCAAGCAAAGTAAAATGTTTCCTCCCACTCAGAACGTCAAGTTGATCTTCGATGAGTGGTAACGGATAGTTATCGCGCAATGTGAGCTTGTTCAGTCCACGGTAATCAACACACATCCTCGTTTCGCCATTTTTTTTCTTAACGAGCACGATAGGGGAGGCGTATTCGGACTGACTTGGTCTAATCGTTCTTTTCTCTAACAGATTGTCGAGTATTTTGCGAACCTCCGATTTCTCTGCATACGACAACCTGCGAGGTGAAATGTGAAACGGCTGATGTTCACGTAGCGACAAATTAAGCTCGGCTTTAACTGTAGGAACATCCGGCCGTTCTGCTAGTAAATAGTCGACACGTACCATCTCTCTCACTTCGGATTGTCCTGCTGCTGGGAGTGCAGGGTTGACCCTCAACGAGTCTACTACATCTGTTACGTCTTGATTATGTTTTACTATATCGATATTCATAATTGCAGCTACATCATCGGAACCTTGAGTGTTAATGGCTCGATTTGCTACGAGTCTCATTTTAAACAATCTTAAGACGTCTTTGCCAATGATGACAGGAGGAATCATGGTGGAATCCGGCACTACCAGCAACCGAACATTTTGACAGACCTGACCCTCGATTTCAACGTCCGTACAAACTGTACCGAGTACAGCTAGACTGCTACTGTTGATACCTCGAAACTCTGAGAGAGGATTGCTGTCGAATTCGACAAAATCTCCCGGGACATACTGTATTTTGACAAAACTAACAGCACTGCCTGTGTCTAACAAAGATTCAAGACATGTTTCGTGTACGTCACCATCGCTATGCATAGTGTAACGAATTTTCCGCAAGAAGTTCTCTTCTTCGCCGGTGTCTTCCTCTACGTTGTTGATTTGTTGCTTGTGAGCCTTCGTGCAGTCCCTCGCGAAATGACCTTCGTCGCCACACTTGAAGCAACCCGACTTTTCTTTCTTGAGCTTCGGACAATTTGGTTTGATGTGTCCCTCTTCTTGACAGTGAAAACATTTCCTCGGCTGTTCTTCTTGTTTGTCAAGTTGTTTTGAGGCGTTGCCCTTTTGTTTTCCGTACGTATCTTGTTTCGGACGGGATTTATACTCAGTGCGGAGAGAAACATTTTTGAAGCTCTCAATCATTTCTGTTGTCGAGTCAAAGCTTTGGAGTCGAGCTTGATTCTGCAAATGGACATCGGGTATCCCCTCGATAACGTAGTCAACGATTTCCTCGTCTGCGATCGGAACGCGATTCGCCCATGTCACCTTTTCATGACAGTACTCGCTGAAGGTTTCATTAGCACGCCAATGTCTGTTTTCAAATTGTTTCCGCAGAGCCAATTTGTTCGGCCGGTGATCGAACATCTGACGCATTGCTGTCAAAAGGCGTTCGAGCGTCCATTCCACATGTTCCGGCTTTCAGTGGAACCAATTTAGCGCCTTTTCCTTCAGCTTTGACCCTGCGAGAATTCTTGACGAGTTTTCATCCAAATCGTATGTGCGGCGGAGGAGATTCAACTGCTGTTCCCACTTCCAGAACGTATCTTCTGCGCCCGTGAAATCGTTAAGAAGGTCTCCGAGAACTTTAACGTTTATCCTAGGCCGCTCGGCGACTATTGGTGCTGCAGGCCTTTCCGCGTTTCGGAGTAATTCATTCTCACGATGAGCGAGAGCCAGTTCGCGACGCATCAGATCGGTTTCTCTACGAAGTAACTGAAGTTCGCGCTGCATGTCTTGTGGGAGCTGTTCAACATTACCCAATGGTGCATCATTGGCCGGAGTTGCTGCGTCCGCTTCAATAATCTCACCTGGATCGCGTCTCCAATCGTCGGTTGGATCGGCGGCTTGTAACCGAACAATAAGCTCAGCTTTCGTTCCATGCGAGGGTAAATTTCGCTCTTGTAGTTTCGCCCTCAACTCGACGACGGTAAAATCATGTGCCTCTCTCATTCTGGAGTCTAACACGAATCACACAATCTATAAAAATATAACAATCATAATAATTGGTTAACGTCACTGAGTATTTAAAACTTCTGTATATCGCACTTATTCGCAAGTCCCGTCAGCGCGAATACTCTATGAGTTCGAACGAAAATCCGAAAGTGCGCTCTATTTTATCTGTCCGGGACCTCACTTATGCGGACGATCGATTATCGGTATTCAAGTAACGATATCCTTCCCGTCGATAACTGTGTCGATAAGTTAGATATCGATAATAGCTGTGAGTGCAAAGGCACAGTGCTTCGTCAGGTTACGTCGCGTAGTATTACGCGTCACTTGAATTTCTCCGAGAATCACGTACACAACGCTACCGTGCGTATTACAACACGGATCACGTGATTCTCAAATTCCGTGCTCGCCCGACCGTTGCGACCGAATTCGCCGAAACAATTTTTTCAGCACTGTTTGGCTTGCCCGAGTCGAGCAATTCTCGAATCTCATCCTTGCTCTACCGTTGGAACCGACGTCGTAACAACCACTTCTAACACTGTTCATTTTCTTACTAAATTTCTTTATTGATTCCACACTGCGAATCAATTTTTCCAGAGCTTTCTACTGACTTTTAGATCACTCCAACGGATCAGCACACTGCCGCAAAACCATGCCGGCCAGAAACACTGATATTTTCGAACCACACGTTCATTTGCTTGCTAAAACAACAGTTTCCCGATCGAGTTAAATACGCGTGAGAACAGTAAGCTCGTCGATGCTCACTTTCTACCACCCGCATTATAATCGCGATCAAGGCAAAACTTTGCTTAGACTTCGACGATCTCCAAGCGTAATGGACGTTACGCTTCGAAACTTCCCGACGCCACGCGGCTCGGCACAATTTGTCGCTATCACGATTGATTAAGCGAACCCGTTCACTTGAGTTTCGATCCCACTTCTGAATTTGTAAGAGTAAAAAGAAAGGTTATCGGAAATGAAATAAAGTAACAGGAAACAATCTTTGAAGAATACTGTGCACAAAATATAGGCGGTTTATTTTCCTTATTTGTAATTTACGTCTCGAGTCCACGGACTCTCCGATCGAACTAATCGTCTTGCTCTTATCGAACGGCGCGTTGACGCACGCCCTTATTCTCCTCTCTGTCCATCCGCAACCGGTAAACAGTCCCTTCACCAGCGACTTTCGGCGGAAACTTTTATTGTATATAAATCGAGCACTTCACACTTATATATGTCACATATATTCTTTTTATATATTAGCGATATAGAAAGAATATATGTGTTATATATTTTACATATATGAATGATATATGAAGGGTACATATCTGTATTAAATCCAAAAATATTCTTCACGAATAATTACCGAATATATAAGGGCACGAAACATTGCATACTTTTAATGTATTTTCAATATATCAGATAGATTTTTAATATATGTTACTATATAGCCATCAATGTACTTTTTTCGTATACTTTATTTTCATGGGGGCAGGGTGGGTGGGCAAGTTCTACTAAGGGAATAAGTAACCCTTTATAATTCTACGCTAAGGCACAGGGCCTAGAGACCATGACTACGGGGATGAGGAGGCCCTAAGCAATCACGACCCTCCAAGTCACCGCGCGTAATTGTGCCACCTCTACGGGAAAATTCATCCCCACTCTCTTCATGATTACATTCTTTCTTCATTCCTCTTTCTCTCTTCTCTCTATCTTTCTTTCCATCTCCCTCACACGTTCCTCTAGCTCTGTGCTTCCCGTCTCACTCTCTTTTTTTCTCGCTCCTTGCGCTTCCTCTTTTCGCTTTTCCGTTTCCAACTTTTTGATTCTCTCCTCTACCTTCTCTCCCATCTGTTCTCTTCTCTCCACTTCCTCCACTCTTTTTTCCAGTCCTGCCATTCCCTTTTCCAACTCTTCTCTCTCTCTTCTTCCTCTCTCCTCTCCCCTTCTCATTTCCTCTCTCATCCTTCCTATCTCCTCTCTCACCTCTCTTCCCACGCTCGGACTTCTCTCTCTCTCTTCAATCTTTCCGCATTCGTCGGTCTTCCTCTACCCTTCACTTCCTCGTCTTCTCTGTCACTCTAGCTCGCCACTCCCTACTCTTTCTCTCTCTGCCACTGTCTTACCGTCTCCCACTCACTCGCCGCTTCTTCTCTACTCCTACTGCTGTCGCTACCTGTCTACCTGTCGCTCTATCCTCGGTCTCCCTCTTACCTTATTCTCTCTTTCTTTCGTTCCTAATCTCTACTTTCGTCTCTACTTTTATTTACTGTTTTTCACTCTACATAGCTTTTCCCCTCTTCACTCTATTATTTCCCCTCTTTCCCTATCCTGCTCGCAACTCTTTCCTTCCACTCACATTCTCTCCGTTCACGCTTATTACTCCAACCTTTACTTTTCCACGCACACTTCTGACACACGTTGCTCTCCTTTTACACCGGAAACGGAACTCCTATTATTTATTATTTATTATTTATTATTTATTATTTATTATTTATTATTTATTATTTATTATTTATTATTTATTATTTATTATTTATTATTTATTATTTATTATTTATTATTTATTATTTATTATTTATTATTTATTATTTATTATTTATTATTTATTATTTATTATTTATTATTTATTATTTATTATTTATTATTTATTATTTATTATTTATTATTTATTATTTATTATTTATTATTTATTATTTATTATTTATTATCTTTCGCAACACCAGAGCGAGTGGCTGCGTATGTGACAGTCTGTGTTTTATATCGTGCTTTGTATCGTCCGTGGAGCGCCGAAAGAAGCGCGGCGGGCTGAAAGTGGAGCCTGAAAAGAGCTCTCTTACAGTGGAATAAATACCGCAGCCCGCTAAGGAATCTAAGCTTCTACGCCCCCAGTCAAAGAAAGTAACAGTTTTTGAGGTTAGTCGAGGGGGGGGGGGGGGGGTTAGAGGTGAGACGTATGCCGATGAGATGTATGAGGCTGAAGTAAGCCGCGACTGCAGCGACGTTCGGCAGTTACCACAGCAGCTTGCACGTTCGCCAAGGAAGGAGTCTAGCAGCGACAACGCTGTGAGCGAACTGGAACCGCCTAGCGACGCACCAAATACACCCGGATCCCCGAATACTGTATCGACCGTAGATCTTTACATTTCGGATTCAGAAACAGTCAACCCAACCGTGCAGCCCGGGAAAAATCTACGAGGCCGACCTCGCGAAGATAATAAACCAAATTACAAAACTATCTCGGTGGTAAAACTCTGGGATAAAAGGAAAATAAATTCGGAGAACGACGCTGCCCTTGATTCATCACCGCTTAAGCGTAATAACGCCGTAACTACGGGAACAGGTACTATGCCTGGAGATAAAAGGCGCTTTATTCAAAAAGAAATGCGGTTTCCGGTACGACCGGTACAATTCCTCCTGTTTTACAATTCATGCCCTTAGCCTCGCAAGAATTCTCCCAAATGTCTCCCTCGATCTCCTCGATCGAGTCTCCATACACAATTCAATAAACAATTTTAGTATATATTTCAACCTTTATTTATCTGTATCTATATGCCAGTGATGCGCCACAGTCGCTTCGTCACTGTCGTGCGCGTGTGTGCTGCCGGCGAGTACTCCACGTATGTCGGGGAGTCCGCCGTCCTTGTTTTTACGCATGTGTGTCGGTGTTGGTGTGTACATTGATGTTCGCGTGTGTGTGTGTGTATGCAATTGGGTGTGGGTCGCAATTTTTCCCTTTAGTTTGCGTATTGGCGGACCCCCGACACATGCTCGACATAGATATCCCGTGACCAACGGATCGTGTCGCTTATCATCAGCCTCTTCATCATCGCCGCGTATCGCGGGTTGATGTAGAGGAGCCTGATGACTCGCTCGTTGGCCGGGTCCCACGCGCCGAGTGCGCCGACCAGGAAGGCGTCCACCATCACCGTGTAACCCTGCCGTACGAGGTTCTCCGCCAGGGGGCGATAGTGTTCTAGTTTTCGCCTCCTCGCATCCTCGAACGCTTCCTTTCGGTTCTCGAACGGAATGGCCACGTCGATGATGACGGCCGTGCGGTTCTGCTCGTTCCTGACGAATATGCCAGGTCTCAGTCCCGCGACCCCCTCGTCGACACCCTAGACGCGCTGGTTGACGCGCACGATACCAGGGGCATGGGAGGCGGCAGCCAGGCGGTCCTGAATATTATTGTGCCGCCTTTGAATGGCGGCAGCGTGGGGGCCGCAGTGGCCGATCACATGGGGCAAGGACTCGAGGGGAGCCCCGCATCGCCGGCAGCGCTTGTTTCCATCGCCCCATCGGAAGGCCCCGTTGAGCGGGAGCACATCCAGCCGGGCGCGATGGATAAAGCGCCAGTCGGCGAAGCGGGTGTTCCGTCCGTCTCTCATAAAACGGTTTCAGATGTGAGGGACGTTACCTCGAACACCTTGCCCTGATCTCTCTTATTGGACAGCGTGCCTCGGTAGTACGAGGTCACCGCTGCTCTCAGTCGGCCCACTATCTGCGACCGCGCTCCTGGTGGGATAATTACCCGCCTGCCGCCGGCACCCCTGCACTCCACCGCCAGCTCCCGGCGTGCCTCGCTACACCGCCACGTTGCGTCGATTTTGTCTTTGCTCCAGGCCGTGGCTTTCCGCGCCCTCGACCATACGGATGGCGGACCTGACGAGTTAGGCCGCCCGAACTCCCCGGTTAAGTCACCGGACAGATATCGGGCGATCTCCTCGTTTGGAGGCCTACCAATTCTCCCCGAGACTGTCTCCCTCAGACGGTGCCAGGCCAGAGTCCTCACCACCTCATCCCCCGCAGTTAGCGTTTTAAATGCGTGGGTGATGGTCAGGACATCGGCCATGTCTTTCAGCGGAAGGAGTCCCCTCCACCCTGTTTGGGTGGGAGGAAGACAACCTCCGCGCTGGCCCTCTGAGGGAGATGTAGCCAACCCTTGGCCATTCTCTTGAAGAGCCGGTCGGCCTCCTTGAGGGGTCCCTTCTTTACGTCCGCTCCTCGGAGACAGAAATCAAGCCGCGGCAGGATGAAAGTTGCCACGGCGACGAGTTTCTGCCATGCCGCTAAGAGGGAGCGGTCCACGGCCCGAAGGTCGGACAGCATCTCCTCGATCGTCGCGATGGGGGTCTGGCGCACCTGAAATCTGCTCATACCGTTCCCCATCCCCCAGCGGGCTCAAATCCTCGCCCTGGAGCCTGAAGACGGTCGGGCGGACCCTTCCCCCCCCCTGCCTTTGAGATGTAGTGTGGCACATTTACGGGGGTTGAAGGAGAGCCCCACCTTCCCGGCCGCAGCCTCCGCCCTCTCCAGGAGGGATCGCATTCCCTCGAGATAATGCTACACTCCCGTCCACGGGAACTCCTGATAAAAAGGCAATCGAAGATCCATTTACTAAGATATTCCGAGAATTACACGAGATGAGAATGGACTGTACCGGGCATTAAAAAAAATAAATAATTACAAAAAAAAAAATTAGCTACAAAAATAAGAGAAGAAAGGGAATGGGCTCGCCGAGAGCTGACGGGCATAAGAGAGGGCCTAAGGAAGAAGGATGAACTTCTCAAAGCCACCGTAGACAGGGTACGCGTATTAGAAGAGGAAATCGAAAACTCTAAAAAGAAGGAAGCGGAAACCGACAATAGAGAGGAGAGTAGTACAAAAATAAAGGAGCTATAAAAAATGCAGACTGTAAGCACGAGCAGCAGCGCAGGATAGAGAGTCTAGAAAGTATAATACAATTATCAAAGGACTAAATATGGACTCTTCAAGCGCAAAAGAGGCAGCCAACAAATTCCTTAAGGACGAATTTGAATTGCAAGAACCCGTCGTGGACGCGAGAATCATCGGAAGACACGTGAAGAACATCTGGGCGAAGATAAGTGACCGGGAAACCAAGCTCACCATCATGCGGAAGAAAAAAGACGTCCTTGGACGTCGAAAAATCTACATAGACCACGACCTTTTGCGGGAAGAAAGGACGATTGATAAAAAATTGCGAGACCTTGTAAAAGCGGAGAGGGCAAACGGAAAAAATGTCAAACTTGCTTATCAAAAAATTTGCATCGACGGCGACTGGAAAAAATGGAAAAGCAGCGAGAACTGCTTTGTACCGACGGACACACAGAAAAGGAATCAACTATTAAATGGGGAACCTAGAAGGCGTGACCCGGAAGAACCAAAAAACTAAATAGCCTGTCGATAATTAAAATCGCCTTTTGGAATGTCAATGGACTAGCGAACTTGGAACTGGGAAGAAGCCTGAACGGGGCAGACGTCGTCGGCATCTGAGAAACATGGAGGTCAGGACAGCCAGAACACGTGCAGAGAAAATGGAACGACTACGGCACCTACTGGGTGAGTGCCACGAGGGAGAGAAGCATGGGAAGATCGAGTGGTGGACTCCTGTTGTTATGCAAACAAAATAAGTTCAGCATCGAGGCTCTCGAGGAATGCGATTAGTAGCTTTTTCTAAAGCTCAAAAAGTGCAATTTAACAGTAATTATAAGCTTAATTTATTCTAAACCAAGCTTAGACTTCGGCATCGCCTTAGAGCTCCTGCAAATGGTGATAGATAATTTACTAGAGAAATACAGAAATGCGCCACTAATCATCGGAGGCGATTTTAATAACGCAAGAGTGGGCACATTAAATGAGCTACCAACTGAAGCTCTGGAGGAGACCTGCCTATCTAATTATAGAACATCGCACGACCTGATAATAAACACAAGAGGGACATTATTAGTGGATTTCATGGAAACGAACGGTATGCTGATCGTATACGGTAGGGCAAGAAGCGATTATCCAGCGTGCCTCACTTTTTGTAGTAAAGTAGGGAGTAGTTGTATTGATCATGTATGGGTGAACGCTGCTTCCACTGGTATAATAGATGATCTACAGGTTAACGTTGAAGTCACCTTGTCCGATCATTTTCCGGTTATACTCTGTCTAATAACAGAAGATATGGCGAACCCTCGGGGAACACAAAGCAGGCTAGTTAGTTATCGAAAGAAGTTAACCTGGAGAGCGGACAAGAAGGACGAATACAAAAACTCTATGCGATGGTCAACTAAGACAGCAATAGATTTTGTAAGGACCTCAATAGACGATCAGTATGAGAACATGTCACAAGCAATTAGAGGAGTAGCACTATGAATAAGACTGATTAAAAATAAAAACGGAGAAACGAAAAGGCCTAATTGTAAGCCATGGTTCGACACTGAGTGCGAAAAACATAAAAAATCGATAAAACGATTATTAGACAAATGTAGAGAGCCAGATTTAAAATTAGAGGATAGAACTGCGTATTTAGGCTGTAAAAAGGAATATAAAGCCCTATTGGCGTCAAAAAGATTCGGGTACGAAAAGGGCATGAAACATAAACCGGCAAACGTGCGAAACTCCTTTGAGTTTTGGGCTACAGTAAAATTGTATAGATATAAACCCAGGAATGCAAACCAAATTTCGTTAACTGAGTGGAATAACTTTTATAGCAACTAGACTGCTACATTACCATGGAGGAGCTTCTGCTCGCTCTGCGCAATTCAAAGTCGCGTAAGGCCCCGGGAGTTGATGAAATCTCCAATGAATACCTGAAAAATCTACCCGAAAATTGGCTATTGTACTTGCAAGTGCTATTTAATAACGTGCTAAAGAAAGAACCAACTCCTGCGGCGTGGTCCAGGATGCGGCGTGCGATGATACACAAAAACGGAGATAAAACTAATCCGAACAACTATCGCGGCATTGTTCCGGTAATCCGAATAACGAAACTTTTCACTAGCATAATCGGAAATAGGCTGCAAAAGTGGGCAGAAAGAGAAAAAATAATTCCGGAATATCAATTAGGTTTTAGGTCGGAGAGAGGATGTATCGATAATACCTTCACACTGCAGTCCGTTGTACAACTTCAGTTGCGACTTGGAAACAGAACGATTTACGGCCTGTTCGTTGATTTTAAACGAGCCTTTGACTCTATCTCGCACAAAATACTGTGGAACAAACTCTTTAGATTAGGAGTAAGCGGCAAAATTATCAGAGTAATTCGAAGCCTGTATAATCGTGCAGTGGTACAAGTTAAAGTGAGGGAAAAGCTGGCAGCGGCCGCTGACGTAACGGAAGGAGTTTTGCAAGGGGAGATTCTGAGCCCTTTGCTGTTTCTTCTCTTCTTGGCGGACATGGAGCAATACTTTAGGGAGGCGGGACTGCGGGGGCTCAGCATCGACGGAAGAAATGACGTCGCCATGCGCCTTTATGCAGACGACCTCATAATCTTCGCGCATACCCCGGTGGACTTAAAAACTAAATTGGAAACTCTTCAGAAATATTGTGATGCAAACGGACTAGCGGTCAATGTGGGGAAAACAAAAATCGTGCCCTTTCGAGCGGCCGACAGACCTAGAGACAAAAGCTACAGATACAAGGACGGGGAGGTGGAAGTGGCTAACTCCTTGTGACGGTCTGACTATTGGCAACGACTCGAGGCCTAGTCAAACCAGCGGCTAGCAGCACCGAGTAAGAGCGCGCGAGGTATAAGTGGCGCCATCCGACGAGATCGAGCGGCAACTGGATCGATATCCGAGCGTCGCGCACGCGCAGGAACCAAGGACATCGAGGATGCGGAAGCTCAGCGGCGCCGTTCAACGGAGTCACTACAGAAACGCGCTCAAGGCCGAATTGCGGAGAAAACGAGGGAAAACCGGTGCAGATGATTGGCCAAAAGTGACGACACTGAAAAATCGCACGGCACCGACAGGTGCACTATTAGCGCAGCGAGTAATACCGGAAGTGCGTCACGGGAACACCGACCCGGCATTGGAGGGCGAGGGGAGCTCCCCGCGAGGAACCAATCATAAAAATTAATATGCAAGGATCGCACGCAGACGCGAATCCGCCAAATTTCTCCACAATCGATGAAAGGGGAGGGGAAAATAGGGGTATAAAAAGGCCGTCATCAGTTAAACCATCATCAGTTCAACGATCTACTTTACCATCGACCAGCTCTCCAGGGCTAAAGTGAAAAGTGAAAAGTGAAAAGTGAAAGTGAAATAAGTGAAATAAAAGTGAAATTGTGCCAAAAAGGACTTATAAAATCTGTGAAGATTGGACTTGTAAAATTCGTGCCGTTTCGAACTTATAAAAATTGTGCCGTTTTGAACTTATAAAAACGGGACCGAAAAAGGACTTATAAATTTTCGTACCCAGTGAACTCAGATTAATCGTGCCAATTCGGATTTAGAACAGTTGTGCCGAATTTGGACTTATGACATTACGGGTGAACAAGACTGTCTAACAATCTCACGTGACGTGAGCTGCGAAAAGTGACACTCGGAGCGAATCGGTAAAGTGACCAAGGTGACCGGTAAGGAAAATTATAAGTGTCACGAATTAATTTTTTTGACACCAAGGACCCGAAAAAGTCACATCCAGGGCTTCATTCACTTCCCCTTTATTCAATAAAAAGAGAAATAAGATCCGAGTGTAAGAATAATCGTCTTGCACCAATTTTGTTATCGACTGAATAAATATCTTGAACGATAATAAATAAAACAAATTAATTCAAGGAATAGAAAAACTTGTAATCACACGAGAGCTTGTCACGTTACAAATAAAAATTATTATTGTTTCACATAAAAAAACGCCTCTGACACACCAACCCATAATTCCTAGACGCTCGAGTCCACGAATCCTTCCGGTTGAGTGCCCATTCCTCTAAAGGAGGCGCGCGAATACGGAGAAATTATTGCACGGAGCTTTGCTCAAGTTAAAACCTATGAGTATCTGGTGGTTACAGTTGCTAGCTCTTCCCTTGGACTGCAAGCCGCTGAAGGAGCAATCAAAAAAATGTAAAATAGCCGCTCTATCGAACTAGGAACCACCCTATCGATGCTTGCTAGTTCACAATCCGACCCGTGTTACAGCATATTACAACTTTACGATAGCATTGTAATCTCAAGCTTGCTATACGCAGTTCCAGTCTGGGGGCTCCGCTACCTCGATTGGATAGAAAGAGCGCAGATGGACTTTTTTAAGAAAGTACTGAGGTTAGCGAGAAATACGACAAACTTCCTACTGAGACTGGAACTGGGTTCATTCAAGGTCGCGTACAGAGCGGTTAAGATAGTGTGGGGATGGATAATTAAAGTGCTGAAGATGGACAATAGCCGATTGCCGAGAATCTGCTGCGACCGTCTCCTGCAGCTTTTCAAAAATACTAACTGACCTGAGTGTAGAACCTGAGTGTAGAATCCTGGGCTAGCAAACAAAGAATCTTCCTAGAAAGTGTAGCGAGAATTTTACCTCTCGTACATTTTGGCCCCAGCTCCCAATGACCGTGCTCCCTGCTCGATCCACGACCTTGCTCGGTGCCGAATCTCGGGGCTCGAACCCACGACGAGGTTTCCTAAATTTCCTAATGCCGACCGAGCAAGGCCGTCCCCGCGTGGCAATGTGAAAGCCACTATCTCGCACGCGATTGGGCGCCAGGTACCTCGGTACCACCGCTCGGAAAGCGGCATATTTATTTAAGTCTCGCGACGAGTTACGGGGCGAACGAGGGGAACGGGTAAGGCGAAGCTGGCGAGACTCCGGCTAACTCAGCCCACCTGGGGGAAAATGGTAGACGGGGGTGGACGGGCGAGTGACCAAACGCAATATAATAATTAAATAATTTTATTCGTTGTTAGACAATATAATTTTCGTGGACATAATCGTATGCCAAACGGTGACAAATAGCAGACGCAGCCGGAGGAAACAAACTATGGTCAAATTTAAATATAACCAAAAAGATACACTATTGCCGAAATTAAATGTAGCCAAAAGATAAACTATTGCCGGAATTAAATGTAGCCAAAAGATAAACTATTGCCGGAATTAAATGTAGCCAAAAAGATAAACTATTGCCAGAATTAAATGTAGCCAAAAAGATAAACTATTGCCAGAATTAAATGTAGCCAAAAAGATAAACTATTGCCAGAATTAAATGTAGCCAAAAAGATAAACTATTGCCAGAATTAGATGTAGCCAAAAAGAGAAACTATTGCCAGAATTAAATGTAGCCAAAAAGATAAACTATTGCCAGAATTAAATGTAGCCAAAAAAAGAATGAACTATTGCCAAAATTAAATGTAGCCAAAGGATAAACTATTGCCAGAATTAAATGTAGCCAAAAAAGAATAAACTATTGCCAAAATTAAATGTAGCCAAAGGATAAACTATTGTCAAAACTATATGTAACCGATACGAAAATTACGGCATTTACTACGACGAGAAATTAACGGGTTGCGATTGCCAGAGGGAACAAAGAGAGAACAACGAAACTAATTCTCAAACGCAGCCAATTCGTCGTTACATCTGGGTAGAGATAGCCGAAGGGAATTATACGCGCTAGAAAGACGATACCCGAACGCCAGATAACCTAGGAACGCACAGCACTCAACACGAGCCGCCCTATGTAAACACGGCGCAGCCGTGACCTTTAGCGCGCGGTATAGCCCACGAGCCACCGACCGGCCTAACGAACGCGATCCAATGCGCACGGGATCCCTTTGTCTCGCTGGGTGAAATATATAGCCCAGATAACCGAGGAATTCACTATAAGTAACGTTGATTAACATATCCGCGGAATATAGCCGAAAGAATAATAATGACGATAGCTACGCCCGCGAATAGATCCAATAAGACAGTAGAGACGCAGCAAAAAGAACTTTCGGGGAAGATAGCCGAAAATAGAGCGGGTTTACGAAGGCGAAGATAGTAGATAATTACAGGAAAATAGCCGAGACAAAAGAATATGACAAAAGGGGAAAAACATTTGACCAGATCGAGAGAAGTTAGCCGGACCTGCTTCGCCGGACCCATTACATCGCCCGAGGGCATAAAATTCGACAAAGAAGCTACGCACAGATAAAAGGCACTAAAGGAAATTTCTACAAAATGCCATACAAAAATTGGGCCCGGATTCGGCAGCTCCGGCTAGCACAGAGCAAGAGAGAGAGACGGGGCTTACCGGTGTAGACAGCCCGGGAGAACGCTGGACGAAACAAAAACGCTGCCACTCGTCACCACACTAGATCACCAACTCCCGAATAAATTAACGGCCGCGTGCTGCCTAGGCGGCCGGCACCAGCGCTCCCCCCTCTCTCTCGACTCCCGAATGCTAGCCTACGATCGACGGCTAAGGCGTCGGAGAAACGCTTTCTCCTCCGGCCGCTCCCCGCTACCCGCGAGAATCTTCCGCTCGCAGCGATGATTGTCGATGTTCACGGACTCCTTCCTCCTAGGATCCGGTGGGGCAAAATGAACATGAGGGGAGGCCTCCCTCGCGAAGTTAAGGCATCCCTCTTCCTCTGCGGTGGGCCCACGCGGTACGCCAAATAACTGCACCTCGATGTTCCTTTTTTCCTCGTAATCCCCGCAAGTGGAGGCGCCGTGATGAGCGGTCCGCAGCGCCCGTGAAATCGACGGGACAGGAACGGCTCCAGGCCGTGTAGTCGGGAGGGACGGGAAACTCCGTGTATCGGTCACAACCCGCGTCCCTCTGGCCTCCTAGTCCGCGGAAGCAGGTGTCTCGCTTCCGCCTGCTTGCCGAGCGATGTCTTCTCCGGCCTTCCTAGGTCAATCTCCCCCGGCGCACGGCCGGGGCAAAACAGCCCGACGGTTAGATCGCGAGAGTAATTTTCTCGACCTGCAAACTTAAAGAACACAAGCGCACCCACACAAAAGGAAACAACAAAAAAAAAAAGAAAACGAAATTCAAACGAGAATTTCAAAAAGAATCGATGATCCAGTCGGTTGGACGAGCGGCGTCCGTAGGGCCGTCAATCCGGCCCACTGCCCGACCAAAACCGTGCAAAGTGACGGGACGCGAAATGTCACGTCACAAAAGATACATGCAATATCTAAAGGCAGTAGATTTTGCGCACTACCTGAACTCAAAGTCAGGACAAGTACGCATACCTAGACTACTAGAGGTTGAAATGCCGATGTACCTTGGGTTACGTAACCCCTTAGCGATCTCTAGGGTCATAGCCCAGCTCAGACTTGCAAACAATCATATGTGCTTAATTTTGATAAAGGGAAACGTGTACAAGTTGGAGCCGAATAATATCTGTAGCATCTGTAGTCTAAGAGAGGAAGAAACCATAACACATTTCATGTTAAGATGACCGATTTTCGAGGGAATTAGGAGTAAATGGTTGCGAAAACACTATGAGATATACGCTGAATCGGAAGAAGAAATACTAATCTCACTGTTAAATAGTACAGACAAAACTGTAATTAAATGTATCTTTAACTATACTGCGAGCTGCCTTCGACTCAGAGCGTTCATACTTAACGAATAAGCAATGTACTGGTATCTATATATGTTTTTGTATTGTTGTGTAAGAGGACTTATATATGTAAAAATTTCCCCCCGCCGCCGTATTGCTATGAGAGATGTATTTCTGTATAAGCAAAAAAAATACATATTCTATTCTACATATTTGTTATTTATTATTTATTATTTACTTGAGCGAGTTTTTTCTTTGTGGTATATTTTGTTTTAGTTCCACGCGATTGTTGTTTTATTTATTTATTTTTGTATAGTCAATCCAGTAAGTCATTCAGTTAAATTACAACTTAACTGACTGATTTTATTGTCTGTAACTGTGACTGATTGTTTATAAAAATCCGTTAAAATGTTACTTAACTGATTACCCATGCTAAGACCCATGCTGCAATAAATATTTTTATTATTGCAATTTTTTTATTTAACCTTTTCTTTTTATTCATTGACAAATATTTTGACGATGATTTTTTGACGAAATTCAATTGTTACGTAACCGGTCCGTGGATGTTCCTCGAGTGATGGATGGTCTCCTCTACTTCTTGGCGTCGTGCTGGCCGTAAAGCTGGGCTTTAGTGGAATTTAACGAGTTTTGGTTGGCGGGGTGTCCGAGCAGATATTCCTCTCATTTAATTTCTCTTGCCAATCTCACGTGCGTACTGACGTGCATGGGTTTTGGAATCGGTTGAGCTCTTTTCACTGCTCGACCAAGAGTGCCTTCTGGGCGTTAAGCACCGGCATCTATATCCGAGCGGCTGTGTTGCTCACGGCTCGACTTGGTACCCCTTTCTGGTGCTTGTGACGTACGAGTGTGCTGTCTCTGTCGCGCGATAGCTGCTGTCGCAGCTATCGCGCGACAGCAGCTATCGCTTCCTCCTTCGTTGCACGTGCTCCGAGTCAGGATCTCGTCACCGCGAGTCGATACCGCAGAGATAGTGGGGAGAACTTACGCGGGCTTAACCGCGTACCGTCTTAATAATGAGGAGAAATTTTTTAAAAGAATTTTTCAATTACAACATTTTTTTATAGTCTGGAGTTTTTTAATTTTTATTATTAGTTCTTGTGACCATACGATTTGTCAACAAAATCTCAAAATTAGTATGGGATATTTTTTGTACCGCCGTACAACACATCAAAAGGAATTTGACAAAAATTAGGGTCACGGCCCTGTCGATTTGCCTTGCGATGACCCATACATTGACGTCAAAACGTCACGATATTCGAACCTTCAAAAGCAGCATCCAGCTCATGGAGAATTTATCCGTGCTTCTGGTACTTTGTGTTTCAGTTCTGGTTTGCCCGGCAGAGGGTGCCTCCAGCGGGTGATTTGCGAAACTTCCGAATATCCTCTAACCCACAATGGCATATTAGGCGATATAGTGCACGTTATATTTACGTAAGTAATCGAAGCGTTATAATATAAACATAATACCAAAAGTGATAGCAAAAGTATTATGAACACTGAGATTAAAGAAATTCAGTATAAATATAACTTCAAAACTAGTTTTGGTAGTATTGCAGTACGAAGTAAATATCACAGGTAACACTCTGGGACGTTGCTTCAACGTTGATTTCAGGTTGAGACGGGGGATAGAACAAACGATGAATTAGTTTTTACTTTCTTCACATACGAAGTATGAATACGAAAAATATAAAAAGTCAAAGATCATGCAATTGTCTGATTATGATCTAGAAACAAGTTTTATACCCTAAAATATAGAAAAAGGGATTCCGTATATTTGGGTGATCCGGATACACAATAACTTTGCTAAAAACTTTAGACCACCGCGAAATGTGCGTGTATTTGTACGGCTTTTGCTCATACCAAATCTACCAAATACCAAAACTATATTTTAAATAAAGTATAGTTTTGATATTGACTTTCAGATTAATCCTTTAATATTTTCTGCTACTTTGCTTTACATATGAAAGCGAATTACGAAAAAATAGTGAACACTATGTAATGATCGAGCGGAGAGTTTGGGAACCTGTAGATATTAGTATTGCAGATGGACGGGCGAAGTATATCGAAGAGAGAAAACATATGGCTATCACCGGGATTCGAACCCGGATTAATCGGTTACTGAGTAAGAGCGCTAACCACTGCGCTAATGTCACCTATATGCTTCTCTCATTCGAATCGTCCTCTTATATGCAATGCAGGGCCGTTACAACTATGTTTTGAAAAGTATGAAAAAACTTCCGGCCGCAGATAGACTTACACCCAAATGACTAGCTGGACATTGGTTTTGCACAGTATCGTCGTGTAATTAACGTGAACAGTACACCGGTGCTTTCTATCTAAAAAAAAATCATCGATTGTTGAAAAATATGAATCAAATGAAACGTGAATCGTGGAGTACGTCTATTAAAGAACGTAAAAAAATGATATCACAGAATAAGTGCTCTTCAGTGGGTTTCGACGAAGAATATATTTATAATTAGTCATCGTCTGCCTAATGTAAAAAAATTGTATAGACATGGGAAGCTTAATCATTAACTACATTGAGTTCATCACACATTCAATTAAAGTTTTCACACAATTTCAATAAAAATTGCTGACATAGCATTTCATAAAATAGGTTCGTCATTGTACGTTTGATTAGCCATGTATCCAGCTGTGGGCATCTACACACCACAATTTTTGATAACTTGTATATTAAGATGCTAATAAAAATTCGAACGGTCGAAGAATTAAAGTAGCTATTGAGAACCAGTGTGACGTACGGGCGTTGACTACGTCAAAATAACACCGTCGCGGGAAGCGTGACGAGTTTATATTTATTTTTCGGGATCGTTCCCGGTTCGTCCTATACAGGACGTTTCCCGATGTTTCGCGCAGGTCGCCAAATAAATCACGCGGTAATTTGGTTATATCGTAGTTTAATAGTTCAAGAATGATATTAATGTTTGCATTAATAATAACAAGGTTTGGCCGGCAAGATCTCACGCATACAATGGCTCTACTCACCCATACACTCGTACTTACAATAAGTTCTTACGTGCAATCACGGTCCTTTTCTCCACTCTCCCTCTCTCTACACCCTCTCTCTCTCCTACCGTAAACACACACTTAATCTACACGACAATATTGTTCGTGGCGTTGGTTGAAGCTACTATGACCTAGCACGATCAGGCTCACCACCGCGGATGCAACACTCTTTAGGCTCCTTTCGGCCTTCGCGACTTTCACGCGTTCTACTATACCGGGGTGTTCCCTGGAGATTTACTCTACAATTGCGGGTGCTAATCGAGGAGTTTATCCGAAGACCAAGCTCTCGCTTTCGTTCTCTAAACGGGACTGCCTTCTCCGGCCTGCTCATCCGCCGTCGGACGACAAGCCGGGGAGGATTTTTGCAAGACCGTGATATTGTAGCTCGCTTGAGCGGGGCGAGAGGAGACACTCGTATGCTCCCTCGAGCCCTCGCTCGATTTTCAAGAAAAATATAACGCGACCCGCGACGTGTAGAATAACGCCGCAGTTGGGGCGATATTGAAAGAACTAACACGGGGAATTAAATACTGAAAAGGCAACGGAATACATCCGTGTATTCCGATACCTTGACAGTCAATCCCGCGCTGACGATCCCGAACGTGCCATCTCGCGAGTTCTTGTCACGAACCGCGCGAGAGGATTTTAAGAAAAATATCTCAGCATGGAACGTGACACCAGATTCAAAGTAGTTATTGATAGCTAGTTGCTAAATCCCATGCGGCAGCCTTCAGTGGAAGCTTACTCACCATCGACCGTTAGAATCACCACACAAACAGCAACAGAATTTTAAATTTTTTGTTTTTATGTGCGTTTGAGCTATAATTACCAATACAGAAAGTAAATTGCATGGTTTTCAGACCTTCGACTTCGAGGGATGAGGGTCTACCACATAGCATTATACAGGCTGAACTCGATGGACGCAGTAACAACTGTTCCAAATATCATGCTAAATGTCCCGTGGGACTTTACGACTTGATTGGAATCCTCATGTAAAATCCGGAAAACTGCCACGGTTGAGTAGCCAGCACCAGCGTTTCGCGATATCGGCAACTGGCGCGAATGACATACAGCTCAGCTACCATCAATCGCAACCCCCCACCACGAAGAACTGAGGCGAGAAAGCGACAAGCAACGGCAGAGTAGTGCCACCTTGGTGTGACAGCTCGAAGCAATAATAATTCATCACAGTATGTGTTGCATGCCGAATAAATTAATAAAAACTTAAGAATCATTTCACAAAGTTACTACCTTTTCATGAATATGAGGCATCACAACGGAGTACCGAAGATCACCCTGCCGGTAAGAAGTCATGATTGGGACTGGTAGACGTGCGGTTGTTAGCTTTTGTGACCACAAAAGGGAACAGACAATAGTCCTAGGTGACCACGGCTATCTTCTCCCGTAAGAACAAGAAACGGTGTTAAGTTGACCTGAAAGTTAAGGGGACTTTAACCCTAGAGCTCACATATCATTTTTCTACCTTCTAACTCATAACTGGGGTACATATGTATCCCACGCGTTTTTTCTACGTACAAGGGTCCTATGAGCAGTAAATGGGTTTTGCCATACATAAATCTCTTCGTGGTTTTAATAAGGAAGAGACTGATATGCGGCAAATTTGATTTCAATAAAGTTTAGGGGCTCAACATCACCCTTAAAGCCCGAAACGGAACGAAAATTGGCAAAAACGCACTTTTTGTGAGAAAAATTACAGTTTTTTTTTTTTGTCCGATTTTCAAATTTCAAACGCCATTTTATTATAGTGGACACAGACTATCAGGAAAAAATAGTCACATTGTATTCTGTTCAAAAAGTGTATTTATTTGGACATCTGAAAATGAGGGGAAGTCGAAAACTTGTAACATGAAAAAAATCGATGAAAACTCAAACAAAATTGGTTTTGCATGGGTTTTAACATTTATTTTTCTTCAAAAATCGTAGGTAATTGTTGGAGAATTGTTCGCTGGATTCTCCGCTATCTGATTCTTCCACTCAAATGAATGGTCGAAGCCACGTGGGCAGCGTCCGAGTGGAGTAGAGTGAATAATTTAAACACCAGATTTAATAACAAAAAAAAAAAAAAACAAACGAATAACCTTTCATTTAGAACCTTCGACTCGAGTAATGGATCACTCGTCTTTCGACTTTACAGTGTCGTGGTATTTCGCTCGCGGAACTGGGCATGTGTCAAGGAAGCCACGGCTCTCACCAGAAGACCGAAAATCGTCGATCGCCGAATCAATAACGGCAGCGAACTCTCGGTTGGGGGGGAATTTGCCGAAAGGCGCACGTTTGCTCATGCGCCGAAATGTGTCGCGTACGCGTTACTCGCACACATGGCGTCCGCCTCGCACTGTCGCGCGAAAGTAGAAAATAGGGTGCTTTTAACTATTAAAGATAAACAAAATTCTTTACACACCCGTTTTTTAAACAAAACATTCTTTACGTACTTTTTTATTTCGCTGAGGTTTTTTAATCCTCTTACAATATATCGTTCCCTGACAAAGTTTTCTAACGGACTAGATTATGGGATGAGCTTAGTTTGGTTCCGTGTAATCCCTAGCTCGCACCGGCATTCGACACAGTTGTGTAATGAGACGTTTGTAGATTGACTGGACAGTTTTTACTGTGACAACTCGCGTGAGGTCGTCACTTCCGGAGTGACATTCAACGACTCGCCCTAAGTCCCATTTCACCAGTGGGAGCGTGGCGTTTCGCAATAAAAAAAGTTCACCGACTTTAACGTTGGGTTTTTTAGCTGACCATTTGCATCGTTGCTGAAGCGAATTCAAGTAATGGCCTGACCAAACTTTATAAAATTGCTCTAACATTTTTCGCCATTGTTGCGACCGTGTGAGACGGTTTTCACTTACATCAAGGAAATATGGCACAGGAACCGCTTTAAAGGGAGAGCCATCCAGGAAATGACCCGGAGTTAGAACATGAAAGTCCTCGAGACTGTCGGTGAGAGGCGCTATCGGCCGCGAATTTAAGACCGCTTCAATCTGGCACAATAATGTTACGAACTCCTCGAATGTAGGAGTACGCAAACCAACGATTCTATGCAGGTGGTGTTTTACGCTTTTGACTCCAGCCTCCTGGATGCCACCGAAGTGGGGCCCGTACGGGGGTTGAAAATGCTATGCTGTGCCGTCAAAGGCAAGGCTGGTACGTATCTCGACGTCGTGGGTAACCAACCGAAGGGCACTGGTCAGTTCCTTGTCGGCTCCCTGTTATCACTGTACATATCACTCGGAATACCTCTACGGGAGAACCGATCAAAGGCCGCTAGGAACGCTGCGGGAGAATAATCGCTTACTAATTGGAGGTGAATTACTCACGTAACTAGACACACGAATATAGCTATTGTAGCGTGGCAAAATTTGGCCACGTTACTTATAGTCGTATACGCTCAATTTTATCAATTAAATAAATAGCTAATGGCCGTCCGGGATTCGTCGAGGCTCAGGGGTGACTCGGCCGGACCGATTTTGGGCATGTATTTATTTTTATTGACTAGCGTACGTATATTTTTCATGTGCACCCTGGACGGATGAGCGAGCCGATAGCGAATATCAGCACGGAGAGCGTCGTGAGAGATGTCGCGCGTCCGCGTATGCCACTACCGAGGATTTCGGTTCGTTCATACCGTAACCTGCCCTGCTCACGTTAGAGTCGCCGAACATTATCTGATCCGGCGAGAATAATCCCCGATCATCGAGGCTATCCCGAGGCGGCAAAATCGCAGCGCGCCGTTATACTGACGACGATGTCATCGCCCGTATTGTGCTGGACAACGGGCACGAGCGAAGAGAATCGGGAGCGCAGTTCGTTGGTATACCGAGTTCACCTATACCGATCAATCGACGGCCGGCGTACATCACGCGCTCGGGGGTCCGAGGTGCGGGATCACCGAATTATCGCGATAAGTAACTCGCGAGCGATAAGGCAGGGTAGTGATAGGGCGAACGAGCGTAGGATAGTCTAGCGTGTCGGTGAGTCGCGACGATGTCCGGACGAGCCGTCGTGTGTTCGAAGCCTGAGCAAGATCGAGGGAACGGGGTAAAATCGAGGTCGAACAGCCTCGCTTTTTTGGGCCTTTCACGGAGTTTCCCGAGGGTCTTCGACATCGCGGTAAGCTGTCCGTCCCAGAGATGATTAACTTGTTTATTAAAATTGTATCGAGTCTCCATTGTCGTCGAGATTGTAGTTTAAATTATTATTCACGTGGATCTGCGCGGTAACCGGTCCGTCCGTGTACGAGAGCGAGCTTCGAAGCTCCTAAGAGTTAACCCGGACTGGATGCCGAACCCCGCCATGGTCACCGGGTGACCGTGATTGCTTGCACCGTTGCGTTTTTTTTCCGCGGTAGAAATTAAATTATTGTTTAGGGGTGGTTCCTACGGGATTTGTCGGTACCTGTGTCGTCATCGGCGGACGGTTAGCGGGCGGTTCATGTGCTCAAGTGTTTTCAGTGGTTTTAGTTGTCCGGGAATTTTGATGATTTCCTTAGCGTTTCGATAATCTGAGAAGCCTTGAGCCGACCGCGGTATCGAGAACCGTCCCATGTCGCGATCGGGTTTGTGTGCGTCGTGTGTGTGAGGGTTTATCGCGTAATTTATTTTGCGTTTTCCTGGGCGGGGGAGTGTGTGGGTGTGTGCGTGAGACCGGCGCCAGCGAGAAGTTCGGTATATGTCGAGTTGATTTTCCCGAATTTGTAATCCGTGCCGTCGAGGTGTGACGGTCACGATTATTAAGTATTTTATGGAAGGTTTCCTCCGGGAATCTCCCGGTTTCCTTCCGGTCACGTCGTTTATTTTCCTATAATAAAATATTAGTTTTGTCAATTATTCCGAATTTATTGTAGTTTGTTTTATAATCGGACGTCCCTAACCCATCCACTCCCATGTAGGGTGATCGAATGTGGCCAATGGTTGGGCGAAGCTTGATACCGGTGTTGCCAACATTGGTATGCGGGCTTGGCCCAATCATCGAGGGAGCCTTGGATGATAAGTATTTGGCAATATTGGCACCCAACATTGGCCCCAAGGCCGATCAAGAGGATCGGCCGATAATCGGTTGTCAATGGCCGCCCTCTATAGGGCGAGAGTGATTTTAAAGCAATACTTTTATTATATTGTGAAAGTTGGAATTGGTCTGCCAGAGATTATATTTTACATATTCTCTCCTGCGAGAATTCTCAAAGCGATGATACTTAGTCAATGTATTGGCAATACATATTGTATATTGGTATGTCATGTAACGGTAGCAAATGCTTCGTACGATAATTCCCGTATTTGCGCACGTCCTTAAGAGGGACAGGCGTTCAAACGGAAGGATCCGGGGACCCGAGTGTTGAGGAATTCTAGACGGTGTGCCAGGCGCGGGATAATAAGCGATTTTTTTTTTCTTTATCTCTGCCGTACCGAACCCGCGAATATTTTCTCAGCCCGTTTGCTCGTCTTTCTTCTCAGTGTCTCGCCTGATTGGCCCGATTTATCCAATCCGGTTCTTGTCGCCGCGTGAGGATGCACCTCTTATGCGAGTCCGGGCCTTGGCTTGAGCTGCGGCAAGATGGCCGCCGCGCGCGGCTTGGCTTGCCGTGACGTCACAGCACTCGGTGCGCTGGTGACAGCTCCGTCGCTTCGACTTTTCTTCCTCGATTCTCCGGGTTTCTTCTGCTCCTTTTTCGGCGCCGCTTCACGGAAGGTGTCCCGGGGTCTGCACCTTGCGATTTCTATTCGCGTTCCGGGATTTTTCGCTTTCCTTCCTTACGCTGAAACTTCCCGGTCACTTCTGGTAATTTACCGGCGCGCGTTGGTCTTTTATCTCGCGGTCTTGGATTTTGTGCGTCTCGTGGCGCGTAAACGGGGTTTTTATCTGCGTTCGCAATGTTTCGAGATTTTTAGCAATGTTAGCCAGCGGGTCGAACCTTTCCTATGTTTTAGCAAAAGTCCCGAACCTTTTATACGTCTAAGCAGACGCTCCAAGATTTTTATAGGTCCTCGTAAGTGTGACAAGAATTTTTATAAGTCACCGCAAGCGTCGGAGATAATTTTATGAGTAGTTACGGGATTTTTAAGGGTATTTAGCAGGCACAAGAAATATTTATAAGTTCGATTTCAGCGTAACCAAGTTTTTATAAGCATTAGCAGGCACAAGAAATATTTACAAGTTCAAATTCAGCGCAACCAAACTTTTTAAGTGTTAGCAGGCACAGGAAATATTTACAAGTCCAAATTAAGCGGAACTAAATTTTTATAAGTATTAGCAGGCACAGGAAATATTTATAAGTCCAAATTAAGCGGAACTAAATTTTTATAAGTATTAGCAGGCACCGAATATTTTTACAAGTTTCTCGAGCACTTTTGAATATTTTACAAGTCCGTTTATTCACTTTTTGACTCTCTTCACTTGCCCGTTTCTGCTGGTGGTCCTGCTGGTGCTGCTTCCGGTGATTGTTGTTATCGTTGACTGATAATCGATGGTTGATTTGTTGCCTTTTTATACGCAAATATCCACCTCCCTCCCCGTGAATTTCGTATATTTTTGGCGGGTTTGCGCCTGCGCTTCCGTATTCTGGTCCTTGAATTTTTCTATTGGTTCCTGGGGTTGTTCTCCCTTCGCCCTCCAATCCTTAATTTACAAATCTGTGACGTCTTCGTCCTTTTTCCTCTCCACTAATCGTGTCATTTTTGTCCTCGAGGTGTCGTCACTCCTGGCCAATCCGCGGCGTGGTTTTTCCCTCGCTTTATTTCCGGGTGTCCTTCGCTGTCGTTGCTGCTTGCCGCCGCTGTATGTCGCTGCCGGGCTCGGCATGCTCCGGGCTGTCGTGCCATGTGCGCATGCGTTGCTTGCGTATCGATCGGGGTACCTTGCGATCCCGTCGGATGGAGCCACCAGTTCCTCTGGTGAGCCGTCGTGCTGCTTGCCGCCGCTGTATGTCGCTGCCGGGCTCGGCATGCTCCGGCTGTCGTGCCATGTACGCATGCGTTGCTTGCGTATCGATCGGGGTACCTTGCGATCCCGTCGGATGGCGCCACCAGTTCCTCTGGTGAGCCGTCGTGCTGCTTGCCGCCGCTGTATGTCGCTGCCGGGCTCGGCATGCTCCGGCTGTCGTGCCATGTACGCATGCGTTGCTTGCGTATCGATCGGGGTACCTTGCGATCCCGTCGGATGGCGCCACCAGTTCCTCTGGTGAGCCGTCGTGCTGCTCTGGCGCTTGCCTCGGTTGCTTTCGGATGTCGGAGGGGCGGGGGAGGTCGCAGTCAATTCATTTATTTAGTACCTAGTACGGAATCCAAAAATAATACACACACTTTGCGAAAGTTAAAAAAGGTGTCATTTCGCATGCTCTTATATTGACGCTCGGATACACTTTCGCTTGCGAGAAACAACTTGGGTTAACGCCATCTAGCGGCGAAAGCCGATAATTGATGGTCCAATGTACGCGTCACATCGGTAAACCAATAATTGGTGTTCGCACTTTTGGGCATTGACGCGCTCGTGCTGGATTTACTGTTTTCTGGAGACAGGGAGAGGTAGAAGACACGTTCGGCAAACTGAGGAATAATTTTAAAGTATTTATTCTCGTATAAATCAGGCACAAGAAATCGCGTATACATTGGTTCAACAGCTCCGTTTTCTGATTCGTAGTGCAATCCCGTGACGCGATGACAATTTCGTGCGAACGGCACGCGGGCTTCGTAACTACTGTCTCCGGGTGTCGGTTCCTCAGAGCGTCCGTCGCGGAGACGGAAGCGGGGATTCTTCCCGAATTCCAGGGCCAAGGCCGTTTGTGTTGACATTTTGGTCGTTCAGCTGACTCGACGTTTCGCGGCACAGGTCTCTCCCTATATGTATGTGTAAATATATATCAGAGGGTGAAGTAGCCCCCATGGAAATAAAGTATATGCATAAATATATTTCTGGATATAAAACATATATACATGACATATATTCATTCAAATTTCTTTTTACGGTGGTTAGTACGTACCGAATAAAGGTTTGGCAATATTAAAAAAATTGATTGGTTTGTCATCATGAATTATATCAATTTAGAATTCAATACTATATTCGGAGAAAGAAATAAACCTAAGGACTTGAAGTTGGGCTCGAACCCGGGACCTTTCGCACGCTTACCTGGAACCTTACCGCTACGCTGCCACCTATCATTTCAATTGTTCTCATTCCCAGCAAGATTTGAACGCAACAAAAGTTTTTTTTTTATTTCAAGTGATGATCATCAATTTTCTGATGATGAAAGTAAATCGGTTTATTTAGCCTTTTGCTTATTACAAAATGAAAAAGAACAAAAATAACCTTACCGTCTATGCTACTGAATAACGGATCGCATAAAATGATTTTGAATGTCATGTTTAAATAATTTAGAAAAATGTTCACAACTTTTCAAAATTTATTTCTATAATATTAACCATAAACATAGGTACTATGAGATGCTTTAAAAATTATTGGTTGCGGCGTAGCGCGATACCTAAATCTCTAGATGCAATCGCCAATATCTATTTACATATTTTTCGGGGCAGTTTGAGTTTAGGCTATGTACAGTCACAGATAATACGCTGTTCTGTCAAATCAAAGATATGTATAAAAAATACATCGAATTATAAATAATTAATATATAGGAATATGTAAAATATTTATATACATGAATATATAGGACGTATATAATATATATATCTGAACATATATTAGTTAATATATGTAACATATAATCAGTATATATTAAAAATATAAAATTGTAATATCGCAGGTCGATGCGATCTATACAGACTTCGCGAAGGCGTTCGACTCGGTTTGCCGTGACCTGTTGTTAAGCAAACTGTCGGCCATTGGGATCTTCGGAAGCCTTCTGTCGTGGGTCTCGGAGTATCTTACGGGGCGGTCACAGACAGTGAAATATAAAAATTACCGATCACGGACTATCGCAGTGACGTCGGGAGTACCCCAGGGATTTCACCTTGAACCGCTGTTATTTCTCGTTTTCATTAACGATATCTCACCTTGCTTCGTCTATTCGCGTGTCCTAATGTTCGCGGACGATCTTAAGATCTATGGCACGGTCGAAAATGACCGCGATCAGGCAAAAATCCAAGTGGACCTCGATACTCTGTGGGAATGGTGCAACCGAAACAGGCTTCCCTTAAATCTCGCAAAATGTAAAGCCATCTCCTCGAGGCAGAGAAGCCCGGTAGAATACAGATACAAAATCGGAAGTCAACACTTGGAGAGGGTACCCGCGCAGAAAAAAAAGTATTATAAAAGTATTAAAAGTGTATTAAATTGAAAGTATTAGGAGTATGTCGTATTGGACTGAAAAAGACTGAAATTATACTCCACCAATGAGTACGATAAGGCAACAAATTAACAAATTATTACGAGTGTCAGATAAGGTCTGTCACTCGTAATAATTTGGCGTTCGTAGATTAGAATCGAACACGGATGAAGAAAATAAAAATAGCGACAAGAAAAACGAAGAGAACGATGCACTCAATGAAACAGTGGTGTGGATCGCATATCGACATGTCAAGAAACGCAATGAACTGGTCACGAAGATATCTCGAGGACAAGTCAGCGTTCCTGAAACAGGAATTAGAGGATCCTGAAACTCATCGGTAGCAGAAAAATCTATTTAGAAGGTACTACACCCACAATAATTGTATGCTTGCGATAAAAAGTAAAGTCTCGCGTTTTATTAACCCCCTGAAATCGCTTTCATAATATCTCCTTTAATTTTAATTCATTTTCATGGGTAAAAATGTAACGAACCGTAATGTATTTTAAATAAACATTTTCGAACATAATTTTCATCAAAATTGCTCTCATAAAAATGTCGTATAATATTTTTTTCTTCAGAATTTTTTTCATAAAAATTAGGCATATGGAAGATTTCATACCTAATTTTTCAGATGCTTATACCATTGCAAAGGATTGTCGGAGAATGAATGTGTAAAGGATCCAATTTTTCGGAGGTATGGAAAAAAATCTTTCGGCAATTTTGTTTAGGTTATAAACTAATTACGTGTAATTTTGTATTATTCCGTAGGCCGGAAGCTGTGAAGCAGATGGGATCTGCCGTAATTCAGGATCGTTGAAGAATAGTACTTTGGATTTAACGTTTTTTGGAGCAGCATTCACGACAGATATGAATGAGACCAGTTGAAAAGCTATCATGGCTACAGAAACGCTGCAGCGCTGTTTTTTCAAATAGCGTAAAAAAAAATAATAAACATTGTTAAACTGAAAAAAATAATAATACTTCCGGGCTCTGATACTTTCTTCATACTTGGTACTGAAATATTCTTTCGTAGACTCGCTTAATACTTAATTCTTGGATATTCTTTTGGATACCAGCTTAATACTGGATACGCGAATCTCCCTTTGCATACTAACTTAATACTTAATACTCGAATATTCCTCCACATACTAGCTTAATACTTGATATGCGCAGTTTCCTTCGAATACTATCTTCATACTTGGTACTCGAATATATCGTAGTATACTAACGCAATACTTAATACCCGAATATTCCGTGATATACTAACTTAATACTTGATACCAATATCCTTGCATGTACTAGTTTCATACTTCGTACTCATTGGTGGAGTATAATTTCAGTCTTATTCAGTCCAATACGACATCCTCCTTATACTTTCAATTTAATACTTTTTTTTTGCGCGGGGATCCTATTTGGCGATCGTTAACTGTCTGAATTAATCAATAGAGATCGGCCAAGGGAGCGAAATAATCTCTCAATTACGGGAAACACGGGATTCGATTGAAATATCGAAAAAATATAATCACAGATCCCCTTGATGGTAATTAATTCCCTACGCGAGGGGTACCGTTGGAAAGCTAACAATGTCTCCTTTCCAGCGGCAAAAAGAAAGGAACGGAAATGTTTCAATAAAGGGGAGAAATCATTGTTGGGAGGTAATTGTATTTTCGCGTACGCGTGCCGCATCGCTGTCGCGTACCGCCCGGTGACGTCACTCGTCACACAGCACATCGCGTTGGCTGGCTGGCCGGGGAAGTATTGCCCGAGCCCGAGGAACTATTGTCCGGCGGGCGATAAGAATTGATTCTATAGATATACCGGCGTCGTTCGGACGCGAAAACGCTTATACATAGATATGCCGCGGCGTTCGAACGCGAAGACGCTTTATATCGTGATGTTGCGGTATTCTTTTATCTTCCAAAAATCGGGTCAATCCGGGGAATATACGGTAGGGGAAAAGGGGGAAATAACGTACCCACGTTTTGTGTAGAAAATATACTATTTTAATCTTTAATGCTCTCTCGGGTAATGAATAGCAGGTAACAAGAAAAATGGAAAACAATCGCCGCTTCAACGCCGGTACTGGTACGTTGAAGGGGATGCAATAATCACAAAAAAATAATACCGATAATAATAACAGTCTTCTTTTCAGTAACTCGAAGAAATAACAAAAGAAAAAGAATGGGAACTTGAAAATAACGACCGCTTCAACGCCGATACGGGTACGTTGAAGAGGTTTGAAAATCACAGGAAAATACTGATCATAATAACAAAGAAGAGTTCGCGAAATAACAGAAAAATAAACTTAAAGAAAACTTATGGAAAGAACGAGATCTATAATAAGGGTTGGGAAGGCATTCGCCTGGGTCAATCGCACGGAAAGGGGGGGCTGGCCGGTGAAAACTCTACACAAAAAATGGTCGGACTAAATCCTAATCAAAAAGAATGAAAACTCATAAAAATGTCAATTGTTGCTTGGGCGCCAGCTACTTTCTCGGTGTAGCACCGTAACTCAAAAAAGGGAGAAAAACGAAAAGAAATCTCTAAATTTACGCGGCACACGGCTAGCAGGGAAAAGGGGGAAGGGAAGGGGGATGAGACTTCTCAGGCCGAGGGCACTGTCTAGGGCTTCTTGATAAATTACCTCAGCACACAAAAAAACAGGTAAAAATTACAATAATACGAATGGAAAATAGTCGCAAAAATGAGTCTCGGGGAACAGGGAAGAATAATAATACCTTAAAGGAATGCACGCTGAAAAATCCCGCGAATACCACCACTCACGCGCACGTGTTCGAATAACTCAAAAATGTCGGCGCACGTGGCGGCCGGTACTCGACGGTCGAAAAGTTTCACAAAGAAAAACGCTTAGAATTACAAAAAGGGGGCACGGGTAAATTTTCAAGGGGGTCGGGAAGATGGGAAAAATCGAGAAAGGGGCAGGCGGGGGAAAACTTATGCGCTACTCACGCAACATGGTCACTCGTAAAATATCGGTTACAAAACCGTCCTATATTCCTCTCAATATTTCTCTTAATATTCTCCGTACTGGTCCAAATCGTGTCCTTGGGGAATGGCTTATGGTCGATACTCTCCGGGAAGGAGTCTTATTATTCGGTGCTCTTCGGGAAGGAGTCTTACTCTCGACGGGGATAGCCGAGTCGTCTTAAATAGTCCTTATAATTCCTTAATCTCTTTCGCTCGCTTGTCACACACTCTAGTCTCTCACATGCCTGGGCTCGAAGTGAAGACAGCCTCGCTGCTTCCGGCTTCTTCTCCGACCTTAGGGTCGATCTTGCACGTGAGCGGCACAGGTGACGAATTTTAATTGGCTGTATCCGGGACTGGCTGTCGGTGGGCGTCGGGATTGGTCGCGCGACCGTGCGAATATGTCGTCGCGACGGAAGACTCGTTGCGACGTTCGGCTCGCGCATCCTCGGTATCGATTGGCTCATCGATTGACGAGCAATCCTCGGTGCCGGGAGGTGGCGATCCCCGCGGCGCGTAGGCGAAATGTCAGGCTTGACAGTTCGAGTGCCGAAATTTGGTGTTTGCCCGCACGACACACATCGTCGGTTTATACTCGTTATTTCGAGCAGAGAGGGTGTCGCCGGGTTCTTCAGTGTCGGTGACGAGTCGGGAAGGATGATCCGACTCGTCGCAATATTTCCCGGTCCGTGGCGGCGACGGACTGGCTTTTTGGACTGTCGTGGTTTGGAGGTTAGTGCCAGGGAGGTCTGCCGGTGCCTGAATTTTTGGGCTTTTCAGGTTGTTCGGGGTCGGTCAGGCTGCGTAGGGGTTGAATTCCCATCCAGGTTGGTCTCCGGTGGTCTTCGATGGTCTTCGATGGTCTTCGATGGTCTTCGATGGTCTTCGGTGGCTGCGATGAGTCTTCGGTGGGTCTTCGGTGGGTGGGGATTGCAGCGGCCGATACATCGTTCGACTTCCACTCAAGAGCCCCCTCCCACTGGACATGGGAGACTCGTACTCCATAGCCAAGAAGTGCCTGCTGAGGCAGGAAGGAAGACTTGTACGCCGAACTTGTGTATTTGACGACGCGCTCACGGGAGCAGACAGCATCGAAGATACAACCGCGCTGCGCCACGAGCTGCAAGCCTTGCTAATGCGCGGTGGGTTCAATTTACGCAAATAAGTCTCAAGTCACCCTGAAGCGTTGAAGGGGGTAGATGAGGCGCCTCCTAACACCTTAGCTCTTCCCCTCGACCAGAGTGAAGCAATCAAGGTTCTTGGAGTCTTATGGGACGTCAAACTCGACGCGTTTCGCTCCCGCACGACGCTCAGCGAGCTCAGCGGGCAAGATTACAAAACGCACAAGTTTGTCGGTACTAGCAAGGATTTTCGACCCCGTGGGGTGGCTTACACCCACCACCGTCACGGCCAAGATTTTCATACAGGAGCTCTGGCTCCGAGGCATCGATTGGGACGAAGAGTTACCCGCGGATCTCCTACAGCAGTGGGAACAGTATTATCGCGAATTGCCCGCTCTCCAAAACATCACGATTCCGAGGTTCATCGGGCAAGTCAAGGAACGCCGAGGGTGTGAACTCCACGCGTTCGTGGATGCTTCGACACGCGCTTCCGCAGCGGTCGTGTACCTGCGCGTTGTACACGACGACAGAGACATTACCGTCGCACTGATTATCGGAAAATCAAAAGTCGCGCCGACAAAACAATTGAGTGTCGCGAGCACGGTTCTTACATACAGGTCTTGCAACTTCGGTGGTGGGGGAAGCTTCGCTTAGTAAGGCTTATTTTTGTTCGCCGCATCGCTACTAGCGTCGCTGCTATCGAATTTCCGCGCCGTGAGAGTGAGATAGCATGAATCTATCGATCTCTCTCTTACGAATATACGTTAGTCCCGTGCCACCGCATGATCGGTACAATTTGCTGTGCAGCATTTAAAATAATTACATACGCGTAATGCTACCCCCGAATAAATTCTTAAATGCCTATTTCTGTGTATCTTCAGCTCATATGATGAACGCGTAGCGAAAACAGACGAATTATTGTTGTTAGAAATGTCTATATTCAAAGGGAAAAAGCAAGGAAAAAATACATTGAGTATTTGAACACCGTTTATTGATTTGTCAATTTCGCGAGTTTTTTTTTACAACGAACTTTTTTTTTAATTTGAGATTCTCCTGATGAGCGTTTTGTCTCATCCTTAATCTAATACAGTAAACTATCGCATAAGATAGTATATCAGATGCATGTTCCTTGCAGGGAAAAGTGAACGTGTAAGTATCGAGCACTTCCTCGAGAGTTAAGTCAAAAACGTCAATTCGAGAACAATATTTTGCGAAAGACGTTTCAATATGATTAACGAGCTTGAAAAAATGTAGATTGGCATGGATTAGATCACTGCGGGATTTCATTTCGACCAATTGTGATACTGACGATGCACAACCGGACTTGAATCTCACAGCTTCTTCACACGCCGCGCACGATTTGTATTTCTTAAGCACTTGTTTGCATAAGTACCCTAAAAGCATAATAATTATCGTCTTCCATGAATCAAAGTTTGATCTCCCGTGCCACGGCAACTCAACAACGAATTTGCCCTGGATAAGCTATAATTGCAAAAAGCCATGCGAGTTAACAAACCTACGCTTTCGGAGATGATATTAAATATGAGATTAGTGTACGAAACCTGTCACGTAGTAAATGATACAATCCAAAACAGGGGATAGGGCGTAGTCATGCTCAGAGTCAGAAGCGATGATATCATCGGCCTCCCAATCACTGTGCTGCAGAATTTCGTCTAATTTCTGTTTAATTTTTTGGAGATACGTCGCACTCTTTCCTCCTCGCTTTTCGCCGTAAATCGCCTTAATTTCGCTTAGCGAGACTAGCGTCGGTGCTGATATACTGTCGGACACTGTACAGTTACCGTATTTCGGAGGTTTTATCGCACTGTATATCGACAGGACTTTGTACAGCTGCAAAAATGTAGGAGCATTTGGGTGGTCGTTACATCCTGCGCATTGGCGAATCGTGCCGAAGAATTTCTGTAACATACGAATAGAACATGTAAGACAATAACAAGGCTGTTGACGGGCATGTGCACATGGCAAAAATAATAGAATATACCTCTAAATTATCTTGATTTATTTTGCCAGTCAGTAAGTACTTGAAGTTATATTTTTCGATCATGTACTGGCACATATCTATCGTCGATTGGAGAGATATTCTTAGCCCTTGCGAAGTTTCGACGGTGAGAAATTCGTCTGCCTCAATGTCTTTTCTTTGCACGGCCGATTCCCATTGATTCAACCAACGCAATGAATTTTGGAGAACCTGACAAATTGCAGTGAATCAAGTAGTACACAAGGTATCCTCGGTTTTTTATTCGTGCATTCGTGTAATACAGTACAACCTCCCTATTTTTAACTCGACGGGACCGGACACGCATCCTTTTCTGCATTTACCCTACCGTCCCCAATCCCGGTCAATTGTAGATACGATGCGACCGTGTACTCAGGGAAAATGCAGTTAGGAGAAAGCGTTGCCATGGTAACGAGTTGAGTTAAGGGAGCGGTCGAGTTAAGAGGAATTAAGAATACGGGGGTTGTACTGTAAATCACAATAATGGCAAACTGTCAGTTGTGATAGCAATTGTAAAACCGAATTTGTAAAATAAAAAATAGAGTACATTGTAAATGAGGAAGTGGTGTACCTGAAAGTCATTGCATTGCGGTGTCAGTCCTTGATTCGGCATTTTCCTATTCAGTGCGTCGAACATATCATTGATATGCTTGCAAAAAGCAACCGTCTGTTCACATCCACGCAATCCTTCACAACCGTGAGACGCGTAAAATGAAAGTCCGTTAGCAACGGAGTTGCTAAAAATCTGTTATACGATAATAATTTATAACCCACATAACACCATCGCACATTTGCACCGTCAATCTTACTCTATCGAGACGAACCTGAGTGGCTAATCTGACGCACATTTTTGAGGTGTTGTCGAGATAAATGTGTCGATCCGTTATTTTTGGACAAACTCTCGCGTTTCCTGGGTGATTTTTATCGAGCTTGTATAGCGTTTCGAAATATTCCCACAGGATGTAGCCGTCTGCCGATGATAACTAGAAAACGATAGTAACAGTCACGGTCACGATAAACATTCCGAAGAATACAATATTTTATGAACAAAGTTTTCTTGCAACATACCCGAAGTTTCTTCTTGTTTTCCAGTCTGTTTCGGATATTTTTAATTACGTGACAGATGTCCGAAAACATGAAAACTTTTCGTTCATCGTCCAATGGATGAGTAAACCATGTTTTGGAATCGTCCATCGATCCTCTTACGCCCAACAGGCATCGCATTTTTTTATTCGTAGCAGCACCGTCTGAAATAATTCCATGAATCTTCGCTCCACACGCTTCGATATAACAAATGGCTTTGACAATTATCTTCTCGAGCTCGTCCCCTTTAACGGGACCTTTCGAAGCAAGCACTGCGATCGGTTGTGTATAGACATCGGCTAAAGGCTGGAACATCACCACGAGTCCGTGTGTTGCCTGCTCATTTATGTCGACTGACCGAGGCCCGTCATCGCCGAAGTCAGTTAATCCGACGTAAGTTAAATTCTTCGAACAAACTGCTACAGATTTCCTCAAATTAATTTCGTCAAGTAGCAGTACGCCGTGACGCTGCTGTGCGGTTTTCGATGCAAAATGGATCTTGAGGAGCTCGGCAAATTTTTCATCAAAGCCGCATTTCGTGTTGATTAGCGAAAAGTAACCGCGGATAGTTCTCTTACATGGCAACGGCAGGATATTGGTTGTACGCAAGAAATCGTAATAACCAGGCGATCGGATATTCATTAGCATGCACAACATTATCCACTCCTGAGTATAACGCCGGCCTTTCGTACTTTTTTTGTTCGCCGCTGCTATAATTTCTTTGAGTGACAATTTTTGGGCCTCCGGTACATTGAGCTCGACACATTTTTTATCGAGCGTAACATCTTGTATGCTCGCGATTTGTTCTCGTTGCTCTTGTAAACGTATCATCAGATTTTGCACGGTCTTCTTTACTCTAAGTTTCTGTTGTCGTTGACGTCTATTTTTTATCCTCATTATTGACAATTTCATCTGATCAACGGGATTTGAGGCATTCCGAATACGCGAGAGCATCGGCCTCTTCGACAATCGGGCCGCCCGTTGCTCTATACGTTTTCGCAATTTTATGCAGGAATCGCATCTTTTCTTTTTCGAGATTAGAGCGCAATTGTGGCTTCTCCATTCACCGACGTAATCTTGAAATGCTCCTTCTTCTCGTGCTACATGGACATTGACTTTTCCTAATCCGTTGCACATGTTCATTCTCTTGAATTTCTCCAATACATTCGGAAGCTTTTCGTTTTTTTTTTCTAATCTTCGCTCGAGTGGCGTTCCTTCCAGATTGATATGACGTCCATAAACGTAATAGTCCAATGCACCGTCTCCGTCAAGCTTCACGCATTTTTGCATTATTGGGCAAGACACGCCGTTTTCTAACCTCATTATCACGTGAGAAAATAGAAATTGATCGCCGTTTTCACTGGGCATCTTGACGACACTCCAAGACTCCGGAAGGGCACAAGAATCAGTCAAAGTGCTAACTGAGTCCGGAATGTCTGTAACAATATGTTCAGGCGATAATTTTGAAACACTGAAACTTTGGTGCTATTAAAAAGGCGTATTTATACTGTGACGTGGCACGTCTCAATTCCCTTCCGCTGCCTGGCTCGGAGTCCCACCACTCACCTAGGGAAAAACAACCATTAGGACAATAATATAAGCAGCGAATTTTACAATTGTTAACCCCCTTCCCTGACTGACCTTCATCCTATACAACCCCCGTCAGACCCTATACTCACTCAACGGAGGCCCCGTCAGCCCTCCGAAGCAACCACCGACGACCCACCGAAGAGCCAGCGCAGCCACCGAAGACCCAGCGCAGCCACCGCAGACCCATCGCAGACACCGCAGACCCAGCGCAGCCATCGAAGACCACCCTGGAGGGAAATTGAACCCCTGCGAAGCCTGATCGACCCCAACAACCTAGACAGCCCAAGAATGTATACGCCGGCAGACCTCTCTTGCACTAACCTGCAAATTGAAGACCGTCCGAAAATACCAGTCCGACCTCGCCAGCCCCGGGGAAAATCCCGACGAGTCGGAGCATCCTTCCCGACTCGTCCACCAACACCAAAGAACCCGGCGACACCCTCTCGGCTCGAATTGCCGAGTTTCAACCGACGAGGTGTGTCGTCCAGGCAAACACACTATTCGGCCGCGATCTGTCACAGGAGACACTTCGCCAACTCGCCGCCTGGAACCGCCACCTCTCGACGCCAGGAACTGCTCGTCGATCGATGGCAAATCGATGACGAGGATGCGCGCGCCGTACGTCGCGACGAGTCTTCCGTCGCGACGAAATATTCGCACGGCCGCGCGGCCAATCCCGACGCCCACCAGCAGCCAGTCCCGAAACCCGCCAATCAGAAACCGACATCCCTACGCTCACTTGCAAGACCGACCCTAAGGTCGGAGAAGAAGCCGGAAGCAGCGAGGCTGACATCACTTCGAGCCAAGGCGTGAGATAGAGTAGATTGTGTGTGGATAGCGTGAAAAATTAATCGATAAGAACCATTGTACGACGACCAGGCTTTTCCCCAATATCGAACGGACTCCTTCCCGGAGAGATACAGACCTTAAGCGACAACCCAGGATACGATTTGGATTGTACAAGGAGCTAGAAAGACCATAAGCGATACCCCAGGATACGAATTTGGAATTGTACGAGGATTTATAACGACCAGGATAGACCGAGGAATTGATATCGAGGAATATATTGGGAAAATTGTACATAAGTGAGAGTGAACCGGTTGAGTGAGTACTGAATAAGTTTCCCCGCCCGCCTACCCCGTTCAATATTTCCCCCATCCCCCAGACATCCCCCGAAAAATCTACCCCGGCCCCTTTTAATAGTATTAAGCCGTTTTTTTCATTGTGTTATAAAATTTTCATTAATCGTCGAGTACCGGCCGCCACGTGCGCCGACATTTTCCCTATTCGAACACGTGCGCGTGAGTGGTGGTAAAAGCGAACATTCCCAGCGTGCGTTACCAGTAATTTTTCCCCGACCCGAGACACATTTAGTGGGACATTTAGCCCCAATTATTGCACATTAGCACTATTGTAATTTTTGCTAGTTTTTTTGTATGTGCGGAGGTAATTTGTTAAGAAGCCCTGGAACAGTGTCCACGGCCTGAGAAGTCTCATCCCCCTCCCCCCCCCCCCCCCCCCCCCCGTTCCTTGCTAGCCGCGTGCCGCGCAAATTTGCGGATTGTCTTTCTTTTTTTTTGTGAGTCACGGTGCTACGCCGAGAAAGTAGCTGGCGCCCAAAATCAACAATTGACAATTTATTTTGAGTTAATCATTTTTCGAGTTTCATTATTTTTTTTGAGTTTTCTTATTTTTCGCTTGAGTCTCGATCTTAGCCCGATCGAGGTTTTTTTTGTGTAGAGTTTTCACCGGCCAGCCCCCCCCCCCCCCCCCCCTTTTTTCCGTGCGACCGACCCCAACCCCCTGCCGTCCCAATACTTATGATAAACCTCGTTTTTTTTGTATAAGCTTTTCAAGTCAGTTATTGCGATTATTATTTGACTTTTCCGTTCCCCCTTTTATTTTGTTTTATTCGTTTGTTACATTCGATTAACGCTGTTAAGCTCTTTTCTTATTTCCCTCCCCGATTATCATTGACGTACCCCCTTTTTTTGTTGTAAGACCCCGACCTCGTTTCTTTTTTTTTGTTTCTCTTTTGTTATTACCTGTTATTTCTGCAACGTTGACCTATTGAACAATATAATATTTTAGTTTTCTACACAAAACTTCGGACCGTTATTTCCCCCTTCCCTTCACCCCCGCTTACTCCCCAGATCGACGCAGTTGTGGGAGACTACACGAAAAAGTATCATCACAATACTCACGTTGGCTACTACCATGAGGTAATGATACCCCTGCAGGCTTTGCAGTCGTCGATGAATCTGTTCTCAGACGATCGCTAGTCTCTTCGACAGGTTGCGGCAAAGAGAAATGGTCTGGATCCGGAGCAACGATACATGCAACCTCTACTAAATTGAAACCAATAGAACGCTTTCATTGCTTTTAATTGTTCCATTATACGTGTGGAGTGTGACGAGGCATACCTTTAGGTGCAGAGAACTCTTCAATGAAAGTTTGTTGATCACTCGTTTCGTCGATATCAAAAGGCGCAGCTGACTTATCGTCGTTGTGCGAATCGCTCCAAGGATTTTTCATTACGACCCGCGTAGAAAAAAGTCGTATGGGTAAGAGTATGGGGTAAAGTATGCCTGAGTGTATGGCAAATAGTATGGGATGAATCTGGGTCGGACGATGGGGCGCATCTGGGGTTTGGGACCCACCCAGAGTCGTCCCATACTCTTTCCCAGACATCGCGAGCGACCAGCAGAATATTTCGCAAAATCTATCCCATACTCTTATCCATACTCTTTCCCAGACATCGCGAGCGACCAGCAGAATTTTTCGCAAAATCTTTCCCATACTCTTATCCATACTCTTTTCCAGACATCGCGAGCGACCAGCAGAATATTTCGCAAAATCTATAACATACTCTTTCCCAGACATCGCGAGCGACCAGCAGAATTTTTCGCAAAATCTTTCCCATACTCTTATCCATACTCTTTTCCAGACATCGCGAGCGACCAGCAGAATATTTCGCAAAATCTATAACATACTCTTTCCCAGACATCGCGAGCGACCAGCAGAATTTTTCGCAAAATCTTTCCCATACTCTTATCCATACTCTTTTCCAGACATAGCGAGCGACCAGCAGAATATTTCGCAAAATCTATAACATACTCTTTCCCAGACATCGCGAGCGACCAGCAGAATTTTTCGTAAAATCTTTCCCATACTCTTATCCATACTCTTTTCCAGACATAGCGAGCGACCAGCAGAATATTTCGCAAAATCTATAACATACTCTTTCCCAGACATCGCGAGCGACCAGCAGAATTTTTCGCAAAATCTTTCCCATACTCTTATCCATACTCTTTTCCAGACATGGCGAGCGACCAGCAGAATATTTCGCAAAATCTATAACATACTCTTATCCATACTCTTTTCCAGACATCGCGTGTGAACAGCAGAATATTTCGCAAAATCTATCCCATACTCTTATCCATACTCTTTCCCAGACATCGCGAGCGACCAGCAGAATTTTTTGCAAAATCTATCCCATACTCTTATCCATACTCTTTTCCAGACATGGCGAGCGACCAGCAGAATATTTCGCAAAATCTATAACATACTCTTATCCATACTCTTTTCCAGACATTGCGTGTGAACAGCAGAATATTTCGCAAAATCTATCCCATACTCTTATCCATACTCTTTTCCAGACATTGCGAGCGATCAGCAGAATTTCTCGCAAAATCTACCCCATACACTTTCCCAGTCATCGCGTACCGGCAGGAAAAGTGTCGTAAAATCGATCCCATACTCTTATCCATACTCTTTCCATACTCTTTCCCAGATATCGCGTACCGGCAGAAAAATTTTAGTAAAATCTATCCCATACTCTCATGCATACTCTTTCCCAGACATCGCGTGCAACTAGCAAGACTTTCGTAAAATCTATTCCATACTCTTATCCATACACTTTCCCATACATGGCACACCGGCAAGAAAATGTTCGTAAAATCTATCACATACTCTTATCCAGACTCTTTCCTAGACATCGCGTGCGTCCAGCAGAATTTTCGTAAATTGGTAAAAATTTTATGAAACATGTATATTTGGTTGGACCGACAGCGGTGGATGCGTGGTTGGCGCACGGCTCCGGTGGTCTCCCAAGTCAAGCACAATCGTTCGCGGTCAGTGCTTGGATGGGTTGACCGCTTAGCCGTGCGCTAGCTGGCGCATCGACCGTTGAGCGGGAGGCGCTTTCTTCTGAAACTTTGGTGTTGCTGTACTTTACTCAAATGCAAAAATACCGGAGGATCAGTAGAATATGGCCCTCTGTATCGGCACGCGTGCTCCGTAGTTTCTCCGTGTCCCCGGCAAATGCGGTACAGTGTAGCTAAGTCGGCTACGGACGCACTTGGAAGTTAGGTAGCTTAGCTGAGTGCGGGTAGGGAGTGGTAGAGGGGAATCGGGATGGAGTTCCTTAAAAACCCAGAAGGGTATACGGTGGAAAAATGGAATCAATATATATCAATATATTTGGTTGGAATTTTTTTCGTAGGGCCCCGCCTACAATGTTGAGAAAATGTTGTGTAAAAATCCCCCATTTTTACACAACATTTTTTTCCAATGTACGAACGTTTTTTTAAACTATTTTAAACAATGATTCGTAGTCGGGTCAATATGCTGGATTTTTTTTTAAGTCCAGACAAATCGCATAATCGTGATTGTACGAGATATCATGCCTCGGATCGGATCAAAAAATTGAGAAAGGCTCCTGGTGTAGGACACACGGTGTATCGCACTAAAAAAAACTTCGAACGACTTGTTTTTTTTAATGGAATATTTTTTTCTTTTTTTTTTTTGTTCGCCCGTACATACTCGAGGCAATTCCAAATAACGACTGTCAAGCGGTATACATTTTGTAAGACGAGCATAGCAATCCAAAAGTCAGCTTGCTTCACTAGAACACTAACTCACACGGCTTTCACAAAGAGATTGAAAGTGTTGTTAATTTTCTCGTTTTACTTTATCCAAACGATATATATAGCACATACGCTGACAATTATATTCCTTTTTTGTCACTATTCAAAAGAAGAAAAAAAGACTCAAGTGAAACTTAAGGTGAGGAGAAACAAACTCAGTTGGTAACGAAAACTATAATTAATGCCTTTCGGTGTTGGTAGACATTTCGCCAAAAGTAAAGTATTAGCTGACGCAGAATTCAATATCGGGTCCGATGATACTTCGCTTTTACTTCAAATCTCAACCATTTTTACATGGCATTGATTCGAAAATGTAGAACCTTCTCTCGTGTACTTATATATTACGTGGTACATGGTTCATCTTGCCTTAAAAGATTTTATTTTCCAACCCTAGCAAGTTGACGGACGGCTGCTTTTAGGGAGAAAACTAAAAAAAACGGACCGCAAAAACCGTAGAACGGACCGTACTGCTGTACGGTTTGAATTGGTCCTTTTTCGGTTGCGGAAACCGAGGAAGCAGGAACGTTTTTTTATTAAAATGTTTGGCTGAGTTAAATTTTTTTTTATTGGCTTTCAATTCTGTTTTTAATTAAAGGACAGAATAAAAATACGATCTTAGTCCTTTTTCAGTTGCGGGAACCGAAAACGGACCAAAGCAAATTTGTCGAAAAAAAATGTTCGGTCCGTTTTCGGTTTCCGCAACCGACAAAAACACCAAATGCCAACAAAAATGTACAGTCCGTTTTGTCGTTTTTTACGGTCCGTTTCGTCCCCCAACGGACGTGTCCATTTTTCAGTCCATTTGTGCCCCGTCAACTTGCTAGGGAAGATATTTCAATCGGTGCACTTACCTGAATGAAATTTTGTGTGCTTTTTTTTTAATGACATTTTTTACAATCATATTTACAATTTACCCTCGGTGAGGGGGGGGGGGGGGGGGGGCTGAGCTCCTTCTCGTTATACTCGGGCATGACGGGTCCGACGCTCTTCTTCCGAAGCTTGCCTGCTTGAAACGCAATGGGCGAAAAGCATTAGAATTTAGTACAGGAATTATATCAGATATTGTATTGATATAATGATTCTACTTTTTGCAGATTTCTTTTGCCATCAAAATCGTCTGATTCTGATACAATTTTCATCGAACTGCAGAGTTTGTAGTCATGAGGCAAGATGCTTTTTGCGAAAAAAGTCGTCCCCTCGCGTTTTGGCCAACGTGAAGCGAACCTGAAAACCAACCGGTTGATTGGTGCACCAAACTTTGAGCGATATTCAAAAACCAACCGTAATACCAACCGTTATATGTGTTGGATACGAAGTTCGTTTACAGTTAAATTTTCCTAAAACAATCTGGTTTCCAATCCTGAAGCAAGACCTCTCGGTGCTCTGGACATAAAGTCGGAAATTGGGTGATTTTGGAAAATTCCAACTATAAACCATCTTTCAATCCGACACATAATCTGGTGATCGCCAAGGCCAAAAAGAAACCTCTTTCTATAGACAAGGGACCTTCGGATTGTTAAATTTTTTATTTTTTATTTTTGTTACTCAAAAATTAATTCTCGAGTACGGCCTAAATAATTGCGGTGGCAATGTAGAGGGCCGCACAGAGCGACACACTGTAAGCTGCGAATGAAAAATCTTTAGTCGAGGAACGATTTAGGAAAAGAGATATAAATATAAAAATCCTAAAATGGAAGACAACAATATTTAAATTACAAAATAAAAAAGCAAAACGGCGATAGAGATCGGTGGAGTAATTTTAAAAGGGTCCTCCGAGTATTACGCAAAGTTTAGATTTTCGAAATCACGTATACGAGTAAAGAATGTATATTACGAAACTTATCGATACAATTATTATACATTGCTATAAATGAATATGGGGAGCGTAAGGCTTTTTACGATAAAATCGCGATAGACGCAAACGGATTTTACATAAATCTAAGCATAATCAATAAAAATGCTGTACAACGATAATCGTCATTACAGTATTCGGCTGTCATCGGCTCCGCGGGTAATTATTGTAACTAGTTTTGCGACGTGTTTCTTTTTCTAACGGAACGACGGACGATGAATGGTCTAAAGCAACATACATTTGTTCCTTTCGTTTATGCACCATTGGTTTTTTTTTTCTTTACAAATCACGCATCTATCCTGTAAACACACACAACCCCCACTCCCCCCATAGGAAGCACGTGTCAGCCCGAGAGCAGGCACCAGCAAACCGCAGCACGAAGACCCGACGGAGGTACCAGTAGCGCCATCGGACGGGATCATACCGCAACCGGATCGATACCCGGACGCGCATGCGCCCACGGGCGGGCAGCACAGAACGCACCGAGGCCAACAGCGACGCTCAGCGGCCAAGAGAGGCAAAACCCATCAAGGACACTCGGAAATAAAGCGAGGAAAAAAGCCACGCACCTGATTGGCCAGAAATGACGACACCCCGAGGACGAGAGACATCCGATTCGCGAAAAAGCAGAAGGACGAAAACGTCACAAAATTATCGATTAAGGATTGGAGGGCGAAGAAAGAAACCCCCATGGAACTAATGGCAAAATTGAACGCCGAAAACCCGAAAGCGCAGGCGCGAATCGGCCAATAATATGCAAATTCCACCGGGAGGGAGGTGTAAATTTGCATATAAAAGTTCGGAAATTGCCCATCAATTATCAGTCAACGATAACGGCAATCACCTGAAGCAACCTCATCAGGACCACTAGTAGCAGACGGGCAAGTGAAAATGTTAAAAAGTGTTTCAAAAAAGATAAACATTTCTGTGTGCTTAAAAATGACTTATAAAAATTCCGCGTGCATGAAAAATAGTTTATAAAAAATTTCTGCCTGCTCAAAAATAACTTATAAAAAAATTCCTGCCTGCTTAAAAATGACTTGTAAGGATTTCTGCCTGCTCACAAATAAACTGTAAAAATGTCGGTGTACAAGAAAAAAGAATAGGGAGAAAAATTCTGTGCGCCTAAAAAATACTCATAAAAATCTCGGAGTGCGCGGAAAAGTGCGAATAAAAGAAACTTTAGTGCGCGTGGGGAACCGTCCCTTAAAATCAGCAAGCGGCGGCGACAAATTCAAACCGCGGAATAAATTCCCGCAGCGCGCCGGTCATTTACCGAAAGTGACCAGAGAATTTCCGCGAAACGAAGAAACGCGTAAGAACCGGAACCTCGAACGGCAACGGCGAGATTCACGTCCCTAGACGCCACACGCGAAGCGGCGACGGAAAAGAGTCATAAACTGCCGTGTAATCCGAAGAAGAAAACCCAAAGCGACCGAGCCGTCGCCGACGCACCGAGCGCCGTGACGTCAGAGCAAGCCAAGTGGCGCGCGGCGGCCATCTTGCCACAGCTCAGGCATAAGGCCTGGACTCGCATGAGAGGCGCACCTTCACGCGGCGACAGGAACATTACTGGACAGTTCCAGACCGCGCATAACACCCGAGGATCTGTACTGACGAAATAAAGAACTCAAATTCACTCGATATTTCATTCCCGACACACCATCGATCACTCCTTGACACTCGAGCCCAAGAAATCCCCCCCGTTTGAGCGTACGATCCTCTTCAGGAGGCACGTAAATCCGGAAAATCATGTAGTAAGCTTAGCTACAGTTACAATCCTCGTACAAGTATGAAATTTTCTACTGGTCACGACACTTTTATGTGTCATCATTCGCGATATCACGAAGGATAGACCATTTCTCAAATCCGATATTCCCTCTGTTTTCATTGTCATTCGAGAAATGATCCATAATTATTTATTGAGATATTAATTCCATCTAAAATTCGACTAATGATACATATACATTTTTTTGGACTATACGCATATGAATCGTTGCTTGGCGAATAAACCGCGACCCTCAAAAAAACAGCGTGGCTAGAGTGTTCACACTACTTCTTTCGCCTACGAAGTCTTCATTCGAATACAGTGAAACGTTTCACTTATCTTTTCTATATTCTTTACACAACAGCAAGGACCTTGTCCAGCGGATCCAAGAATCCTCGTTGAATCCACTTTGGTATCGTTGTCCGAGCATGCGAGAAACCCAACTTCTGGAGGATGTAGTCTATTCCATAAGGCTCTATCTCTTGCCCACCCAAGAGAGTAATCTGCATTGGTTTTTATCATTGTCCATTTTACATCCTGCTGACCCTGCGTTGCTACTCCATGCAGCAGAGCAACTACTTTCGAGGGAATAGGGGAAAAAAATCTAGAACTAGAATTAGTATCGTACGGAATGCTTAAGATGATGTGCACATCGTTACAAGGTAAAACTTGTCACCGTTCAGTCGCGTTATTTACGATTCCACAAGATTTTTTACTAATTGCAAAATAAATTGCAAGCAAGCTAGGAAAATAAACGCAACACCGAAATTCTTTATCAGTGTATTTCTCGACCTCGTTTTTTTTAACTGTGAAATTTGCTTTCCATTAACTTTAGGTGGAATTCTAATTAATGCGAATCTTCCATTGTATGTGTAACTGTTTCACGCTCGAAGAAATTTCACTCGACCTTAATGTCAATTCGCCAACTTTTTCCATTCGAATAAAAAATGAATACAATAGCCATCTTTGCTTTTGTATACCTACTATATGAAATATGTTTAGGCAACCTTAAAATAAATGGGACAGAGAAGAGAATTGCACAGCACTATAAGAGATCTATGATATCTATATAAAAAATGACACGAAGCTCGTCAATTATCAAAAATTGTCAATTATCAGAAAAAATGTGTAAAAATAGAAGATTTGAACGTTGTTGTCACGTAAGATGTAAACATTGATAGACATTGAGTTATGATAACCAGTAAATGCAACATTGAATAGGAAATTTCGTGAGTTTAACATATTTGCAAACGTACCTCCGGAGTTATTACATCCGGAGTTCTGGCTATTTGCAAATGTTCGGGTTTGAGATGCAGCTGCAAAGAGGGCAATGCGAATATGACTTCTCTCATGTGCGAGTGATCTTGGAGCTTTCCTGCTGTGGCTGACGTACTTCTTCCTCGACTGGTATCAGTACCGTCGGAAGTGCTGTCAGTTATTTCTCTCTCGACGCACGGTAACCGATCAACTGCAGGCAAACAAATAAATTCATTACAACGGTGAAGGAGAGAGTCGGTAATAAAAACTGGAATCCATGTGTTTTAAGGGTCTTAGACATTTGGATCTAAACGTTAATTACTAGCGTCTTCGTCTAACAAACCAATAATTTGATTCTTTGTTTAAACGAATTACCATCTATTTCGCTATTTGCAAATGCGTAATGGAACCATTCCTGAAGAGATTTGAATTGTGGAGGAAAAAGAACACTGCGGCTCAAACGGCACACTGTCGCCATAGAATGGGTCTCGCTTGTTGCTCCTGTTGCTGGTCGAGACTTATCGTCAGGATCTGCAAGTATACGTTGATGTCGCAAGTGTTCGGTGCTACAAGAAAAGTATCGTGAGTTATCGGAAAGAGAAACTGCAAAAAAAAGTCAAATTCGGGGAGGACGCAAATGCTGTTATATTTGACAGCATTTGATTCTGTAATTTCTTTTTCTGTAGGGCTAAATTTAAATTACTATTTTTCAAAAGCCTTTTGTGACTCGATTATATTTTTCGATCTTTCGGCAGTTTCTTTGATGCAAAGTGTCGCTATGACTTACATTCCAGACTAGGTATTTCTTGAGCCTCAGTGGCGAAGCTGAAAAGATTAATTTTGCATAATAATAATTCCAAAATGTTATTAACAAATTAATCAAAAAATTAATTGTTTACCAAATTACCCGGCAAAACAATTTTTTTTTTAAATGACAATGATTCATTTATTTTTCTGAATACGTATGCATTTTTTCAGATTTTTCAATTAGTTTTGATTTTTATGTTTTTTCAAACATTTTTTCCATACTAAAAAAAAATCAAAGATAATTGAAAAATCTGAAAAAATTTGTGCGTATTGAAAAAAATGAACGAATCATTTTCTTAGAAAAAAAAGTTGTTTTGCCGGGTCATTTATTAAACAATTAATTTTTTGATTGATTTATTAATAACATTTTGAAATTATTATTATGGAAAATTAATCTTTTCGGTACCTTTAGTAAGCATGAATTTTTTCAGATTTTTATACTATCGACAAGTACTTGCAATATTCGCTTACTAACTCTAAGGAAGCGAGCTACCTTAAAGTTAATACCGTGAAAACAAGCGAGACTAATATTGCAACCGTGCAATTCCATCGTACCACCCAGAACAGTGCCGTTCGCAGGAATTAAAATCTTAGACTGCCCAGTTGCAGTCCAGCTACTTGGGCGAGTACACGCTGCCAGTGCCTGTTGTGACGGGCGTCCGATATCGCAGTTTGATTCAGCGTTCATGGTCCTAGCGAAAAAAAAAATATTATCGGCAATTATTCAATCCCTAATTTACCCGACCTTCAGGTGTAAAAAAAAAAAAAAATCCCCGTTGCTTCGGGTTTTTTTTCTCTGAGATCGGTTATAATACAAAAATAGAGTTGTCTTACCCACCATAGTTGATCGTGTCTTCTGCTGTCTCTTAAAGATACTGTTGGTATCACGCAGATGCCAAGGTTGCAAGGAACTGAAAACTCTCTTGCTGCTTTTAAACTGTTGACTGAAGAACTCGTTGAGTTTATAGAATATTTTGAGCGAGTCAGCGCTCGTAGTTTTTCCTTATAATGATTTGAGTTTGGTCTTAGGAGAGGTCACCGTGCATGAAGATAATCGCAGGCCTCCTCGTCGGTATGAATGCGTCGCCGCTGTTGTTTCGATTGATCTTTTATTTGTCTGTCAGCGTAACGTCGAGCGACGAAACTCTCGACATTAGAACGCTCGTTCCCATGTAATCTAATCTCAGTTCCAAGGCAAAAAGTTTCACGCCAGGTGTGGTCTGGTTCGGTACTGGGTTCTTCGCGGATACCTACTACATAGAATAGAATTTCTTATCCTATCCTTTCCAAATACAATTCGAAATGTAAACGAAGCATGATCCACCCCAAATGTGTGGCGAATAATACGTACTGTGTCTATTTTATTGAGTTCAATAGTTCCACTGACGATTCCACCCCTGGCATTGAGGCTCGAGCATCCGAGACCAACACCGATGTACACATTATTATGACCCGTGCTACCTATCTGACCGAAAGTCTTTCGTCATCCATGCTACGTTTTCCATCACATCCCCCCTGTCCATGCAAACGTTCGGTCTCGTAAAATTCACGGCAAAGAGCACAAGGGTCTCCCAAGTCGTGGATTCCCGTTGTTTCACTTCCGATGCTGTTTGTTTGTCCGATGTAAAACTACAGCATCGTCTGATAACTGCACACAAATATAATATACTGTACTCTAGAAAAAAAAACTATTTCACACAAATATAATAAAAAGCATAACGAAACTACGTTAAAATATTGTTGCCACGCGATACATAATTCATGATAACATATAGATGGAATTAAAAATCGTAGGACGGACCCTTCAACCGAGTTTGCTGTGGCATATCAATTTCCAAGCTCAATTTCAATTTGTCCCTATTCAACGTGGGACGCCTTTCCGCCGCGTTTTTCGACAGCGATTTGCCGCTGTGCTGCCTCTCGTAACGTTTCAAGAGAGAACTGCCCTTCCCAGCTTCCTCCTGATTGAGCGGAGGTGTACAGTCGTTCTCGGAGTAGACCAGACCCATGTTGACATCCCCCGAGGAACAAATGTCTCACTATACTACGACGGTAGTACCAGGCTTTCGGAAAGGCTAGTATTTCCGTTAATCGTCCCATGTCGTATTTCAAAGAAGCCAACCCAATGTCGATTATTACTGTAAATAAAATTAAGAATTATCAATCGGCGTACAACAAATTATAGTAAAAAAAATAAGAATCGTTAAAATTCCCCACTTGATGCGTGAAAAACAAAAGATGTTCGACCGGTGACTTGTGCTTACTTCAAAATCGAATAACTGCCCTATTCGTGTCCACGCCATTCTTCAATTGTTGACTTTGAAAATTCAATTTACGACTTGGCGACGGATGAAACTTTACAAACTCGACGTTTATGTTGAGCGAATCTTTCCTCTCGCCGACAACGGCGCGACCACTGAGCCTCCTTCAGGCCAGACTTTTTGCTATCGCCGTAAGGATAAAATATATAAACGGAGAAATCAGCAAGGCAACAACCGGAAACGGACAAACTGCCGATACCCGAGCCTCCCTCTTTGCTCGTTGATTGTACGGTCATCGCTTTGAACTCTCGAAATTCTGTAAGCTCTTCCTCCGCTCTCGTTGACGAGAAAACTATGTCGAGAGACGGTGGTTGGAGCATACATTCCACACGAGATACTGGCAAGTAGGAAAATCTGAAAAAATAAAAATAAACTTGCAATAAAAATATGAATTACACAATAAGTTACACCCAAACAAAAGCAACAATTTCAAACCACAAAGTACAATTCCACTGAAAAGTACTTCCAGTTTGGAAGTACAATTCCAAAACAGGAAAAAAGAAATCTCATTGCAATTTTTATATAACGATAAGATTTTTTTTATACACTGGCGATTGTAGCAGCCCACGACGAGCTTTCCGAGCTCCCGAGCTGAAAGACCGAAATACTTTGTCCGCCACCTTGGAAATTCGTTTTGCGCGGTATCGGCTCGAGCCTTTATTCCAAAAACTCGAGAATGTGAGGCCTTATTATCGTTTCCTCGGGTATACTCCGAAGCGTCATCCAAGTGAAAAGACTGGCATTTTTTGTGCTCGATTTCCTCACCATCATCAACATTGGATTCAGTAGATTATTGTCGGTGGATATCCGTGGGGAAATCGATTCCTCCGGAAATGTTTTTCACTCGTAACGAATCTGTCGAAAAATGTTACTAGATAATTCACATAAATCGCTCGATAAAATCCGCAAAATGACCAAAATTACCTTAACGTCGAGTCCGGATAGAATGAAAGATTGTCGGATCGACGAGCGGCACATTCGAGTGCCGCAGGTATCTCAAACGCCAAGCACACTCATGCTCGACGATTTCTCTTTGCCGCTCAGATGTTTTCTGCTGCTATTTGGACTGCTTGGCTGAAACTCAAAAGTTCCACTGGATCACGAACGTTCCTTTTTCATCCTGCTCGTTCCAACAGATAATACAATCGATTTGTATAATCGGGTGAGCGCGACGTACAATTTGAGCTCTTCTTCTCGGGCTCGATCTTTCGTGTGCAAAACGCACTTGCCGCTGTTTACGAGAACCTTCGCATCCAGCTTCGAATCAATGTTGGGCTCTCGGGGCTTCTGGAAAGCCATGCTTGGCGACGATGTCGTCGATGTTTGCTCCCGACCGTACGAGTTGAGAAGTGGCACGTCACTGTCAATCATGAAATTATTAATTCTCGTTATTTGGTAAAACAATATTAACTTGATTATTTTTTTTTATCGTATACATTTTTGGGCTTACATTTTCATGTACAAGCTTGCGGTAGGAAGCAAATTTGTGTTTAGACTATGCGACGCGGACCTTCCTTCCATGCTGCGGTAGCTAGATGTACAACTGGTATCGCTGTTTCTGTCTTAATTCCACCTGCTCTCCTTCGATGTCCATTGTATCTGGCCACTCGAGCTCATCTTCCGGTAAACTCAAGTCCGATCTGGCGGTTGACAAACAAGACTGTCCACACATTGTACGAGTGTTGTTGAAAGTGACTCTTGGAACACAGAGTCCTCGAGACTCTCCAAAAATGTAGGTGTCAGAGATTTGCTCTTCGTTTCCTTGGGAAATTAGATGTACACAAACATTTTTTAAAACGCCGTTCTGCGGAAGGGTATACGACATTTTTAGTACGCGGGTAAAAACAATCGACGATTTTACGAAATTAAAGTGAGTGTATTTAGGTAATAACCTAAAAACCGCGCGAAATATCGACGCGTACCATGAAGCGGACACACGAGACCAGTCTACAATCGGGCACGACATTGTTACAGAGCTTGGACACTTAAGACAATTCATCGTCGATGAATCCCATGAACTTTCAAAGCGCTGAAAATCGAGACAGAAACATTGACGTAACCTCAAAGAGCCTGGCCGATGAGTCGCGTTAAAAATTGTTTTCATTTACACGTTTGATCGATTATTTATATCGCTTCTTACAACTAACTGTCGTTGCACGCTTTTCCGATGTATTGAACTATCCTTCACAGTCCGATCACTCTGAAATTTTGCAGTACCGCTTATTGCATCTGGTCCTTAGTTTTTTTTTTTTTTTTTTTATAGCTATAACATTACCGCCTGCACGGTAGTGCGGGAATCGCTCAGGGGTGCTCAATCGTCGAACTATCGAGGCGCACGAACGTCCGTTATTCGTATGCCATTACTTAATTTTTTATTTATCGTGGAAAACCGAGAAGTAGCCGGCACGTACGATCGGGGAAAATTGACTGTATCAAGGTCATGTCATGTTTACAAATGATAAACAGACGAATATCGCTCTCGATCACTTCCGATCTGCAGCTACGATCATAAAAAAAAACAAATCTCCTTCGACATTAATATATAATAATAGCCGACGAAAAGACGTATGATAAAAAAACTTAGATTAATATTATTGGATCTTCTAGTAATTTTGCAACTATACGCGCAACGAAAGCGCGCACGTTTTATATCACTGGCCGATGTATTTTCAGTATGATAAAACCGTAAACAATCGATTACCGTTATCGATCACTTCCGATCTGCAAGTACGATGTATGACAAAAAAATTACTAAATTTCTTCGGCATTAATTCCCGACGAAAAGGCATCTTATAAAAAACTTAGATTACTATTACTCGATTTTCCAATAATTTTGCAACTGTCCGCGCAACGAACGCGCGCACGTTCAATATCACTGGCCGATGTATTTTCCGTATAAAAAATATGTTTCATTTTGTTCATATACATATGATTTATTTTCGGTATGAAAGTATATGTTTCATTTAATTGACAACCCCAGCAAGTCAAGCGACCGTCTTTAACGACTATCAAAACACTCAAAAAACGACTGGTCGTTCTGTGACACTTTTCGTCCGGAATAACGACCGAAGAAAGACCAATTGTTAGGTTGACGATGGATCGTTTTTCCATCAATGACCGCAAAATGACCACAAAAACAACCGTTGTATGAATTACTGAAAAAGCTCTAGGTTGGGTCAGAAAAGATTAATTTTGCATAATAATAATTCCAAAATGTTATTAACAAATTAATCAAAAAATTAATTGTTTACCAAACTACCCGGCAAACAATTTTTTTTTTAATGACAATTATTCATTCATTTTTCTGAATACGTATGCATTTTTTCAGATTTTTCAATTAGTTTTGATTTTTATGTTTTTTCAAACATTTTTTCCATACTAAAAAAATCAAAGATAATTGAAAAATCTGAAAAAAAAACTTGTGCCTATTGAGAAAAATGAACGAATCATTTTCTTAGAAAAATAAAGTTGTTTTGCCGGGTAATTTGTTAAGCAATTAATTTTTTGCTTAAAAAATTAATAAATATATTAATATTTTTGTTATTAATAAATTTATTAATAATACTTTGGAATTATTATTATGGAAAATTAATCTTTTCAGTACCTTTAATAAGCATGCATTTTTTTAAGATTTTTATACTATCGACAAGTACTTGCAATATTCGCTTACTTTTCTCGAACTTATGCGAGAAAAGCGAGATTTACACTCGCTCGTTTTGATAAAGAGCGAACATAAATTTGCAACTGTTTCAGGAACCCTAAAGGTTATCAACGGAAGACTTACAAACAATTTTTCGGTGACAAACTTTGATTCCAGGTGTAAATATTTGTCTGAATATATCGGAAAAATTATCTGAAAGTCTAGGAAATACTTAATAACTTTTCAATAAATGCCCTCTACTTTCGTGAGTTTAGGTTTTAGTTATTAAGTATTGTAAAGTTATTGGAAACTATAGTTATATTTTATGAAACACATTTTCAGTCTATGCGTACACACTATATTGTACAAAGGGGCTTGTTCCCGTCGAATAAATAAATAATTTAAATTGCGCTCTATGTTACCGACGTGAGACAGTCTCATGAGTCAATACCGACTGCGATAATGTGGAGGATCGAGTTATGGAGGAAATATATGTGGAGAAGCATACATTGTGGACAAAAAGGCATGTGTATTACCGGGCGTGTGTAGGATCGTGCGTGTACAGAGAGTAATGTGGAGAATTGAGAGTGTAGAGAACAGAGTTGTGGAGCAAAGAGGGGCAGCCCTTTCAGTCTGTTTTGCAAATAGGTCAATCGAAAAGTACAAACTCCCTAGTACAAACTAATATCGATAAATTTCTATAATAAAACATAAGCCCAAATTCCAAATCCAATTATATTTTTTAATGTTTGAATCAACGGGAAACAATTTCAGATTACCGACAAGTTTCGATATGAAAAAAAAAACATGCAATATATAAAAAAAAGTAAACATGCAATAGCCGCAATGAAGCTAATTACGATGGAAAAACGATAATAACGTTAGTTTTTATTCCGCATCCTCATCTTGGGAACCTTCTTTTTTCTTTTCATTTTCTTTCTTGTCACTCGATTTATGAGGATTTCTGAGTGTTCCACATTGCAAAGTTATGGCGCGATAGTATTCTCCCGGGGAAAGTTTAAATACGCATTTGCGATCGATATAATCTGGAACAGAAGATTCATAAAGTTTTCTTAAAGGGGAGGAAAAAATTTACTAGCGTACATGTACTCTCGCAATCCTTTGGAAGCAATCTTCAGCAATGCGGTAGCAATGGACAAATTGATTTAAAGTGTTTTTATTCATTTATTATATACTCACACTTTACCGCTTCCAGAATATCTGAAGGTATTGCCGCACGACCATTTTTTCCGTTCTTTTTACCCGTTCCTAGAGCCGTTGAATTTTTTAGTTTTTCTGCACCGACAAGGTACAGCATGAGCTTGCGTGCCAACATCCTTGGGTTCGTTTTCCACCTACTCAAAAACTGAAGCTCTGTCTGGTCAACATACACTCCAGAATCAGGCTGTATTTCGACCTAATGTGAGAAAATTTAGCTATATGAAAACGTGAAAGGGGTTATAACAAAACAAATACTATTTAAATAATGTGCAAATTTCAATATGCAAGGTTTATTACTTTATCGTGATTTTTTTTATTTGAAAAACTTATTTAAATAAACAGCATATTTTTTAGAGACCTCGCCACGTTTTGATCTGCGAGGTTCTTTTGATTCGTCGTAATCTTGGTCGATACAAGATCGGGATGTCGAAGGGCGCGGCTCTACCGGTGATTGTGAAGCCTTTATGAAAACTTTCGGGTCTTTCACGAGTTTCGTAATTATTTTAGCTATGATGGGTTCGAGCGTTTCTTCTGATACTACAATGAAAAAAAATACATACATGATAAATAAAATAAGTAATTTATGGAAATCGGTAGCGTCATATATTGATTTTCAATGGGAGTTCCAATGATCTTCCGTCAATGAACATTTAAGGAACATTGAAATATGTCATAGAGACTCTTAATGGGTCCTGCTGACGATTGCCAACAAGAGGAAGTGAAACAGCTGTCCGCGCGAGAGACATTTCAAATTAACTTTGACATTTTCAAATTAACTTTATTCAATGGTGCTAATTTAAAAGAAATGAATTCGGGCCGGATGCAAAATTACCGTGCGCATCTACATCGAATTTGCCTTTTCCCCAAAAAAAATCAGTAGATAAGAAGCCAAAAATACAGACAATGCTTTCTCATAGAAGAAGCTTCGCGAATAAAGGAACCTTATGAGAAAGCGATATGAAAATTTCAACTTCTAACTTTTATGAGAAAGCGATATAAAAATTTCAATTTTCAACTTTTATGAAGAAGCGATATGAAAATTTCAATTTTCAACTTTTATGAAGAAGCGATATGAAAATTTCAATTTTCAACTTTTATGAAGAAGCGGTATGAAAATTTCAATTTTCAGCTTTTATGAGGAAGCAATATGAAAATTTAATTTTTTTTTGTTACACCCCACGGGGCGAATTGAGCCAACCAACGTTTTGCAAGGTTTGCATAGCCTTGAAAAAAACTGAGTTAACTTCGTTTTCAAGATATGAAAGGACGTACTTCCGGCTTTCTTCGTCACCGAAGTCTTGTCAGAATCATCGTTCTCTTGCCCCCCACGCTGAAGGACTACTTTAGAACGATGAGGCTGCTTGTCGTCCTCGTCATCAGAGTACATTAAGAGGGGACGCTTCCGGCGAGATACTTCTTTATCATCGGTAAATCAACGTTATATATTAGCAATATTTAATATATGTGTTAATACATTTTTATTTTAATAATAATGTTTCGAGCGGTAGGCAGGTTGTGGGATAATTGTGAGTACGGTATTGCTCAATGACCCGTTAAGCTTTTTTTTTGCACCGAATATAAGACCTGGAAAGTTGCATCACACACGGGGTTATCTGTTCCACGTGTGTACGAACGGTCAGTCAGAGTTTACGGTCACGTTAAAAGGTGGGTATACCTTCGCCCGATGAATTATCCTCTGAACATTTTTCGCCCATGGCCTTCACCGCTTCAACCTTTGCAGCATTTTTTTTCTTTTGGTCAGATTCTCGTTTCCGTTTTTTTTCTTGTTTTTTTGCACAAACTGTATCACCGCCTTCGGAAACTTCGGTTTCACGCGGAAATCTCTTATGTTTCGAATTATCAGCATAATTGTCTTCATCTGACGAAACTAAAAGAGAACGCTCTTTGCAAGATGCTTCTTCTCCACCGTGGAATCATTGTTATTTATTAGCATTTTTGATTTATTTAATTGGCAAATGTTTTTGTTTCGGGACTATGTTTAAAGGCTTACGCCACAATAAAATTTCGATTTATTTTTTATTTTTAATAGTTTGTACTGTCAAGACAATCAATTCAATTAAATTTTTATGTCAAAATTCGACGAACTACAAAAGTGGCGGAGCGCACGAGCAGCTGCGCGGAGTACTTCAGCAGCGGCATGGCTGAACTTTAAACGCGTTATTCTCAAAACGTGATTTTCAAAATCGGTGTCCCTGATATCTCACAAACGACTTGATAAATTATTATGAAAATGTTTACCTATATACATCAACCGATTCTTTAGTCCTTAACGTTGTCGTATTAAAACAAAAATAATAAACAAAAATGATTCAGTGTAAAAAAGGGTAAAAATCTACTTTTTTCAAATGGCTCGTTGATTTTGCCAATTTTTGTTCCCCCTCGTCAAGGACCCCGTTATATATTATTCGTTAAGAAACAATTTTAGATATTTATTTCAGATAAAATGACAAGTTAAAATCAGGGATACCGCAAACGAACTTTCGAAAACAATTATTTACGCCGACCGATAAAAAACATACATACAAACAATAAAATTGAATTAAAAAATTCCTAAATGTTCTTTAATATATCCTCCTTTCAACCTAAAAAATCTAAGCGATAAAGCGTATATTTACTGACAAAAAAAATCACGAAAAACGCACACATATTTCGTTATTTTTTTCTCAGTAAATATACACTTTATCGACTTGATTTTTTAGGGTGGAAGGAGGATATAGTAAAGTGCATTTTAGAATTTTTTCATTCAATTTTATTGTTATAATTTATGTTTTCTTTATCGGTTGGCGTACATTTTTTTGTTCGAAAGTTCGTTTGCCGTGACTGATTTCGACTTGTCATTTTATGTGAAACAACATTTTTTAAAAGTTTCTTAACAAATGATATATAACGCGGTCCTTGAACACACTTGACATTTGAAAAAAAAAATCGTTTTTTACACTTTGACTCATGTTCGAAAATTATTTTTTATTATCATTTTTGAAATATGAAAACGTCACGGACTAATGAATCTGTAGAAGTAAATCGGTAAAAATTTGCATAAAAATCCATCACGCCGTTTTTGAGATATCAGGGTCACCGATTTTGAATATCACGTTTCGAGAAAAGCGCGTTCAAAGTTCGACCACGCCGCTGCTCGAGCACTTCGCCACTTTCCACATAACGGTCTCTAACTTTTGTAATTCGTTGACATTTTACACACCAATTTAACTGAATATTTTTGACACTATAAACTATTGAAAATTTAATTTTTTTTCGGAATTTTACCGTGACGTAAGCCCTTAATGTACTTTTTTCTACTTTGATGACGAGTCTACTACATATTTTACTTCTATATAAATATGTAATGCCACAACTTGCTCTTCAAGTCAAGTACTAAATTTTCACAAGATTTACCGATTTAACAAAAAACCATAAAAATGTTTTTTGTCTCAAAAATTTACTTGTCTCACTTTGAGAGGCAAGTAAATCTAGAACGTACAATACCTTCAAATTTCTTCGACGGTGAAGCCCGTCCAGAACTATGTTTTTCTTTTCTGCTATGTTGCCCCACTCTTGAACGAAGATGCTGCTCGTCTTCGTCCGTATCTGACAGAATGAAAGAGGCATGCTTCTGGCAAGTCACTTCCTTGTCGCCTGTACAATTAATGTTATTTTTTAGTATTATTGAACGACCGAATTTTTGGCCATAAGAAAAAAAATTGTTGGAATTTGAGGTTAATTTGGTTCCTCATAGAGGAAGCCATAATTAGGATACATATAGGATGGGTCTATTATAAGAAAGCGATATTAAAATTTCAATTTTCAACTCTTTTTAATTGTATTTTTGAGTTAAGTATAGAAAAACCATGTGCAAATTACTTTGCACCTTTCTTCGTAACATAAAAAATGTCTACATCTCATAAAATTAAAACCGCCAAAATGTAAACCAGAATTGCTTGCAGGAAATTGCATACTGAAATTTGTGGATTTTGTCGTTGCCAGGCAATTATTAATCTATTCTTCACCGCTGATTACAAAAATAGAACTCATTTTACTCTTTGCATGATATTTTATTCAGAAACTCGTGTCAGATGTGTCAGAAAAACAAATGTTTCATAGAATGCAAAATTTTCAAAATCCCATAAAATTTAAACGGTTGAATCAATTTTTGCCAAATATAATAAGAAGCATTATACAGTGTTAGTCCATTCCCGTGCCAAATATAAGCTCGATACCTCCATCTTTTCTCAAATTAGAAGTCATCAGTAATTGTCCAAAAAAATCAAAATTCCATAAGATCTGATCCTGTCTGTAGATTTCGGCCAAATTAAATACCAAAAGTCTTCGATCAAAATATTATATTCGTGTGCAGTTTTAGGATGATAACTAAAAATTACCGCCAGCTAGGGCTACCAGAGTTTTTCAAAAATTTCGAAATCGTGTAAAATCTCAAAACGGGCCTCAATCTTCACGAAAATTACTCCGAAGGAAGAGAAGTGACCACTCTACTAGGGTACACAATTTTAACCCGCTATCTCAAGCCGTTTCCGACTTATAGTCGTTCTAAATGATACAACTCTATCACTCACACACACGCGCGAACAGTCAGTCATAGAGTTTATGGTTATGTTAACGAGTGTGTATACCTTTGCCGGATGAATTATCCTCGAATAATTTTTCGCCCGTGACCTTCGCCGTTTCTGCCCCTGCAGCATTCTTTTTCTTTTCGTCAGCTCCTCTTTTTTGTTTATTTTCTTGTTTTTTTACACAAACTGGCCCACCGCCGACGGAGACTTCGATTTCACGTGGACGTCTGTTATCTCCCGAATTATCAGCATCATTAGCTTCATCGGACGAAACTAAAAGGGAACGCTCTTTGCAGGATGGTCCGTCTCCGCCTATGAAATCATTGTTATTTATTAGCATGTTTTATTTATATATTAGCAAATGTTTTTGTTTCAGGACTATGTTTAAGGGCTTACGCCACAGTAAAATTCCGATTTTTTTTATTTTTATTTTCTAATAGTTTAGTTTGAGAACATTCAGTTAAATTTTTATGTCGAAATTCAACGAATTACAAAAGTTAGAGACTCTTATGTGGAAAGTGGCGGAGCGCACGAACAGCTGTGCGGAGTGCTCGAGCAGCGGCGCGGCCGAACGTTGAACGCGTTTTTCTCGAAACGTGATTTTCAAAATCGGTGTCCCTGTTATTTCAAGTACGGCTTGATGGATTTTTATGAACATTTCTCGTGATATACTTCAATAGATTCTTTAGTCCTTGACGTCTTCACATAAAAAAAAATTATAAAAAAAAATGATTCAGTGTAAAAAAAAATGGGAAAAAATCTATTTTTTTTTCTCCAAATGGCCGCCATTTTTCCAATTTTCTTGTGAGGACGAGAACCGCTCGTCACGGACCGCGTTCTACATCATTTATTAAGAAACAATTTAAAAAATTTATTTTAGATAAAATGACAAGTTGAAATCAGTTATACCGCAAATGAACTCTTGAAAAAAATTGTTTACGGTGAGCAATAAAAAACATACATACTAATAATAAAATTAAATGAAAAATTTCCTCAATGTGCTTTAATATATCCTCCTTTCAACCGAAAAAAATCAAATCGATAAAGCGTATATTCGCCGAGAAAAAAAATCACGAAAAACGCACACATATTTCGTGATTTTGTTCTCGGTAAACATCTCGACTTGATTTTTTTTAGCGTGGAAGGAGGATATATTAAAGCGTAATTAAGAATTTTTTTATTCAATTTTATTGTTATTATTTATGTTTTTTATCGGTTGGCGTAAATTTTTTTTTTTGAAATTTCATTTGCGGTGACGCTGATTTCGACTTGTCATTATATGTGAAACAAAAAATGTTAATTGTTTCTCAACAAATGATTGGAATAATAATAATAAATGATAAATAATTGAAAACGATTATTTATTATAATTTTTTTAAATGTGAAAACGTCACGGACTAAACAATCTGTTAAAGACACGGTACGCTCGAAATTAACGCCCACCGTTCCGACGATAACGGTCAAGCGATCGGGCGATTAACCGACCCGAAAACTCGAAGACAAGAGAGAGTGACGAGCGTCCGAACGAACGAGTCGCGTGTACTAGTACGACAACCGAGCATGAGCGGGAGTGCGTGAGTGTGTGTCGAGCGACCGCGAGTTCGAGTCCGCGTCCTGCGTGTATGCCAAAGCGCGTATATACATGAGCGCATTGTCGCGAATAATAAAGATTAATTTTCTACCCTCGAATCCGTTCGTTTTTTTTTTTTTTGAGGGCCGCGATCCGGCCTCAAACCGTCTTCCCGAGCAATATCCTCCCCCACACCACTGGGGCTAGCTGCAGTTCTCGACCATCCTTCTGTTCGGACAACGTCCCGCAAAATCTTTAACAAATCTATAGAAATAAATTGGTAAAAATTTGCATAAAATCCATCAAGCCATTTTTGAGATATCATGGTCACCGGTTTTGAAAATCACGTTTCGAGAAAAACGCGTTGAAAGTAGGGTCGCGCCGCTGCTCGAGCACTCCATCACTTTCCACATAACGGTCTCTAACTTTCGTAATTCGTTGAATTTTTACATACAAATTTAACTGAATATTCTCGACACTATAAAATATTGAAAATAAAATTGTAAATTTCATTTTTTTCAGAATTTTTCTGTGGCGTAAGCCCTTAATGTATTTTTTCCACTTTGATGACAAGTCTATTACATATTTTACTTCTATGTAAATATTTAATGCCACAACTTGCTCTTCAAGTGAAGTATTAGATTTTCACAAAATTTAGCAATTTGACGAAACTCATAAAATTTAAACACTTCGAGATGCAAGTAAACCTTGTGGGCACAATACCTCCGGATTCCTTCGACTGCGAAGCCGGTCCAGAATGATGTTTCTCTTTTCTGCTGTGTAGTTGCCCCACTTTTAAACGAAGGGATTGCTCGTCTTCGTCCGTATCTGACGGAATGAAAGAGGCACGCTTCTGGCAAGATACTTCCTTGTCGCCTGTGAAATGAATGTTATTTATTAGTATCATTGAATTTATTTATCGAATTATGGGCCGAATTTCCACACACACACGCACGCACGCACGCACGCACGCACGCACGCACGCACGCACGCACGCACGCACGCACGCACGCACGCACGCACGCACGCACGCACGCACGCACGCACGCACGCACGCACGCACGCACGCACGCACGCACGCACGCACGCACGCACGCACGCACGCACGCACGCACGCACGCACGCACGCACGCACGCACGCACGCACGCACGCACGCACGCACGCACGCACGCACGCACGCACGCACGCACGCACGCACGCACGCACGCACGCACGCACGCACGCACGCACGCACGCACGCACGCACGCACGCACGCACGCACGCACGCACGCACGCACGCACGCACGCACGCACGCACGCACGCACGCACGCACGCACGCACGCACGCACGCACGCACGCACGCACGCACGCACGCACGCACGCACGCACGCACGCACGCACGCACGCACGCACGCACGCACGCACGCACGCACGCACGCACGCACGCACGCACGCACGCACGCACGCACGCACGCACGCACGCACGCACGCACGCACGCACGCACGCACGCACGCACGCACGCACGCACGCACGCACGCACGCACGCACGCACGCACGCACGCACGCACGCACGCACGCACGCACGCACGCACGCACGCACGCACGCACGCACGCACGCACGCACGCACGCACGCACGCACGCACGCACGCACGCACGCACGCACGCACGCACGCACGCACGCACGCACGCACGCACGCACGCACGCACGCACGCACGCACGCACGCACGCACGCACGCACGCACGCACGCACGCACGCACGCACACACACACACACACACACACACACACACACACACACACACACACGAACAGTCAGTCATAGAGTTTCTGGTTATGTTAAAGGGTGTGTATACCTTCGCCCGATGAATTATCCTCGAATGATTTGTCCCCCGTGATCTTCGCCGTTTCTGCCCTTGCAGCATTTTTTTTCTTTTGGTCAGCTCCTCTGTTTTGTTTATTTTCTTGTTTTTTTGCACAAACTGGCTCACCGCCTTCGGAGACTTCGATTTCACGTGGACGTCTGTTATCCGACGAATTATCAGCATAATCATCTTCATCGGACGAAACTAAAAGGGAACGCTCTTTGCAGGATGCTCCTTCTCCACCTATGAAATCATTGTTATTTATTAGCATTTATATATATTGGCAAATGTTTTTGTTTCAGGACTATGTTGAAAGGCTTACGCCACGGTAAAATTTTAATTAAAAAAAAATATATATTTTCTGATAGTTTATAGTGTCAAGAATATTCAGTTAAATTTTTATATCGAAATTCAACGAATTACCGAAGTTAGAGACCGTTATGTGGAAAGTGGCGGAGCGCACGAACAGCTGAGCGGAGTGCTCGAGCAGCGGCGCGGCCGAACGTTGAACGCGTTTTTCTCGAAACGTTATTTTCAAAATCGGTGTCCCTGATATTTCAAGTACGGATTGATGGATTTTTATGAACATCTTTAGTGATATAGTTCAATAGATTCTTTAGCCCTTGACGTCTTCATATTAACAAAAAAAATTATTTAAAAAAATGATTCAGTGTAAAAAAATGCGAAAAAATCTCAATTTTTTTTTCTTAAAATGGCCGCTATTTTGCCAATTTTCTTATCGTCGTCATGGACCGCGTTATGTATCATTTGTTAAGAAATAATTTTAAAAATTTATTTTAGATAATATGACAAGTTGAAAAGAGGAACACTGCAAATGAGCTCTTGAAAAAAATTGTTTACGGTGACCTATAAAAAACATACATACTAATAATAAAATTTAATGAAAAATGTTCTAAATGTTCTTTGATATATCCTCCTTTTAACTTAAAAAAATCAAATAGATAAAGGTTACATTTGCCAAGAAAAAAAATTACGAAAAACGCACACACATTTCGTGATTTTTTGCTTCCTCATAGAAGAAGCTTTGTTTTCGTAAAAAAAAATTTTTAAAAATGAGATTTTAGTGTCAGAATACTGAAAATAGTCTAAAACGTCGAGAAATATGATTTTTAGCTGGCGTCCGGATGTATGTGTGTGTGTATGTGTGTGTGTATGTGACAGAGTTGCATCGTTTAAAATGACTATAACTCGGAAATGGCTTGAGACAGCGAGTTGAAATTTGGTACACTAGTAGAGCGATCACGTCGCTTCGTTCAGTGCTATTTTCGTGAACATTGAGGCCCAAATGGAGATTTTATGCGATTTTCAATTTTTTGCGTAAATTTGGAGCAATCATCCGAAAACTACACATAAATATACTATTTTTATCAAAGACCTTTGGTATTGAATTTGGTCAAACTCCATCAAAGTGATAAGATTATATGGGATTTTGAGTTTTTTGTGTTTTTTGAAAAATGACTAAAAATGGTCTAATTTGAGTAAACTTGGAGGTATCGATCTTAAATTTCAAACGGGAATGGACTAATACTGTACAATGTTTGGTATTAAATTTGGCGAAAATTGTTCTAATCATTTAAGTTTTATGAGATTTTTAATTTTTTTTTTTTTTTTTTTTTTTTACAAAGTTGTATTTTTTGTCCGACACGAGTTTATGTATCAAGTGTCGCCCTAGGAGTAAAATAATTCTGAGACTCGTCATCGGTGGGGGAAAAATACATTAGACGTGTGGCCACAAAACGGTGAATATTGGATAATTGACTTAATAATAAAAAAAAAATCTTTTACCTAAACCCTGTATTTTTGTTAATTGAAGTAGGTGCACGGATCTAACAAAACGAAGAGATCGGTGTATTTTTTCGCGCTGAACCTGATTTGGCCAGTCGTTTTGCATAAAAGGCAAAGACGAAGTTGACGTTAAAACAAGTTGAAAAATAAATTTTTGATATCGCTTCCTCATAAAAGTTGAAAATTAAAATTTTCATATGGCTTCCTCATAAAAGTGGAAAATTGAAATTTTCATATGGCGTCCTCATATAAGTTGCAAATTGAAATTTTTATGTGGCTTTCTCGTAAAAGCTGCAAATTAAAATTTTCATGTGGTTTCTCATAAAAGCTGCAAATTTAAATTTTCATATGGCCTTCTCATAATGTTCCTTTATTTGCGAAGCTTCCTCTATGAGGAAGCTTCTTATCGACTTGATTTTTTTAGGGTGAAAGGAGGATATATTAAAAGCAATTAAGAATTTTTTTATTCAATTTTACTGTTATTATTTATGCTATTTATCGGTTGGTGTACATTTTTTTTTCGAAAGTTCATTTGCGGTGATCCTGATTCCGACTTGTCATTTTATGTGAAACAAAAAATGTTATTGTTTCTTAACAAATGTATATATACATAACGCGGTCCTTGATGAGTGGAGAAAATGAATTGAAAATAATTGGCAAAATGGCGGCCATTTGAAAAACAAAAAACGATTTTTACACATTTTTTTAGACTTTCAATCCTGTTTGAAAACGATTATTTATTGTTATTATTTTTTTATGTGAAAACGTCACGGACTAAACGATCTGTAGAAGTAAATTGGTAAGAAATGGCATAAAAATCCATCAAGCCGTTTTTGAGATATCAGGGTCACCGATTTTGAAAATCACGTTTCGAGAAAAACGCGTTAAAAGTAGGGTCGCGCCGCTGCTCGAGCACTCCGCAACTTTCCACATAACGGTCTCTAACTTTCGTAATTCGTTGAATATTGACATATAAATGTAACTGAATATTCTTGACACTATAAACTATTGAAAATAAAATTTAATTTTTTTTCGGAATTTGACTGTGGCGTAAGCCCTTAATGTATTTTTTTTTACTAAGGGCGTAAGCCCTTAATGTATTTTTTTTTACTAAGGGCGTAAGCCCTTAATGTATTTTTTCTACTTTGATGACGAGTCTTCTTCATATTTTACTTCTATATAAATATTTAATGCCACAACTTGCTCTTCAAGTGAAGTATTAAATTTTCACAAAATTTAGCAATTTGACAAAAACCCATAAAATTGAAACACTTCGAGAGGCAAGTAAATCTAGTAGGCACAATACCTCCGAATTCCTTCGACTGCGAAGCCCGTCTAGAATGATGTTTATCATTTCTGCTGTGTTGTTGCCCCACTCTTAAACGAAGAGACTGCTCATCTTCGTCTGTATCTGACGGAATGAAAGAGGCACGCTTCTGGCAAGATACTTCCTTGTCGCCTGTAGAATGAATGTAATTTATTAGTATCATTGAATTATGGACCGAATTTCCCCACACACACATGCACGCACGCACGCACGCACGCACACGAACAGTCAGTCATAGAGTTTCTGGTTATGTTAAAGGGTGTGTATACCTTCGCCCGATGAATTATCCTCGAATAATTTTTCCACCGTGATCTTCGCCGTTTCTGCCCTTGCAGCATTTTTTTTCTTTTGGTCAGCTCCTCTGTTTTGTTTATTTTCTTGTTTTTTTGCACAAACTGGCTCACCGCCTTCGGAGACTTCGATTTCACGTGGACGTCTGTTATCTGACGAATTATCAGCATAATCATCTTCATCGGACGAAACTAAAAGGGAACGCTCTTTGCAGGATGCTCCTTCTCCACCTATGAAATCATTGTTATTTATTAGCATTTTTTATTTATATATATTGGCAAATGTTTTTGTTTCAGGACTATGTTTAAAGGCTTACGCCAGGGTAAAATTAAAACTTTTTTTAATTTTTATTTTCTGCTAGTTTATAGTGTCAAGAATATTCAGTTAAATTTTTATATCGAAATTCAACGAATTACGAAAGTTAGAGACCGTTATGTGGAAAGTGGCGGAGCGCACGAAAAGCTGAGCGGAGTGCTCGAGCAGCGGCGCGGCCGAACGTTCAACGCGTTTTTCTCGAAACGTTATTTTCAAAATCGGTGTCCCTGATAGTTCAAGTACGGCTTGATGGATTTTCATGAACATTTTTAGTGATATAGTTCAATAGATTCTTTAGTCCTTGGCGTCTTCATATTAACAAAAAAATTATTTAAAAAAATGATTCAGTGTAAAAAAATGCGAAAAAATCTCTATTTTTTTTTCTTAAAATGGCCGCTATTTTGCCAATTTTCTTATCGTCGTCATGGACCGCGTTACGTATCATTTGTTAAGAAATAATTTTAAAAATTTATTTTAGATAATATGACAAGTTGAAATCAGGAACACCGCAAATGAGCTCTTGAAAAAAATTGTTTACCGTGATCTATAAAAAACATACATACTAATAATAAAATTTAATGAAAAATGTTCTAAATGTTCTTTGATATATCCTCCTTTTAACTTAAAAAAATCAAATCGATAAAGGTTATATTTGCCGAGAAAAAAAATTACGAAAAACGCACACATAGTTCGTGAGTTTTTTTTCGGTAAATATATGCTTTATCGACTTGATTTTTTTAGGGTGAAAGGAGTATATGTTAAAAAGCAATTAAGAATTTTTTTATTCAATTTTATTGTTATTATTTATGTTATTTATCGGTTGGTGTACATTTTTTTTTTCGAAAGTTCATTTGTGGTGATCCTGATTCCGACTTGTCATTTTATGTGAAACACAAAATGTTATTGTTTCTTAACAAATTATATATAACGCGGTCCTTGATGAGGGGAGAAAATAAATTAAAAATAATTGGCAAAATGGCGGCGATTTGAAAAACAAAAATCGATTTTTACACATTTTTTTACACTTTCAATCATGTTTGAAAACGATTATTTATTATTATTTTTTTTTAAATGTGAAAACGTCACGGACTAACCGATCTGTAGAAGTAAATTGATAAAAAATTGCATAAAAATCCATCAAGCCGTTTTTGAGATATCAGGGTCACCGATTTTGAAAATCACGTTTCGAGAAAAACGCGTTGAAAGTCGGGTCGCGCCGCTGCTCGAGCACTCCGCAACTTTCCACATAACGGTCTCTAACTTTCGAAATTCGTTGAATTTTTACATATAAATTTAACTGAATATTCTTGACACTATAAACTATTGAAAATAAAATGAAAAATTTTCTTTTCGGAATTTGACTGTGGCGTAAGTCCTTAATGTATTTTTTCCACTTTGATGACGAGTCTACTACATATTTTATTCCTATATAAATATTTAATGCCACAACTTGCTCTTCAAGTGAAGTATAAAATTTTCAAAAAAATTTAGCAATTTGACAAAAACCCATAAAATTGAAACACTTCGAGAGGCAAGTAAATCTAGTAGGCACTATACCTCCGAATTCCTTCGACTGCGAAGCCCGTCTAGAATGATGTTTCTCTTTTCTGCTGTGTTGTTGCCCCACTCTTAAACGAAGAGACTGCTCATCTTCGTCTGTATCTGACGGAATGAAAGAGCATTTTGCAGCATTTTTTTTCTTTTCGTCAGCTCCTCTGTTTTGTTTATTTTCTTGTTTTTTTGCACAAACTGGCTCACCGCCTTCGGAGACTTCGATTTCACGTGGACGTCTGATATCTGACGAATTATCAGCATAATCATCTTCATCGGAAGAAACTAAACGGGAACGCTCTTTGCGGGATGCTCCTTCTCCACCTATGAAATCATTGTTATTTATTAGCATTTTTTATTTATATATATTGGCAAAAGTTTTTGTTTCAGAACTATGTTTAAAGGCTTACGCCACGGTGAAATTTCAATTAAATTTTTTTTTTTATTTTCTGATAGTTTATAGTGTCAAGAATATTCAGTTACATTTTTATATCGAAATTCAACGAATTACGAAAGTTAGAGACCGTTATGTGGAAAGTGGCGGAGAGGACGAACAGCTGAGCGGAGTGCTCGAGCAGCGGCGCGGCCGAACGTTGAACGCGTTTTTCTCGAAACGTTATTTTCAAAATCGGTGTCCCTGATATTGAAATATCAGGGAAATATCAAGTACGCCTTGATGGATTTTTATGAACATTTTTAGTGATATTCTTCAACAGATTCTTTAGTCCTTGACGTCTTCATATAAACTAAAAAGTTATTTAAAAAAATGATTCGGTGTAAAAAAAATGGGAAAAAAATCAATTTTTTTAATGGCCGCCATTTTCATAATTCTTTCGCGTTGTCAAGAACCGTGTTATATATCATTTGTTAAGAAACAATTAAAAACATTTATTTTAGGTAAAATGACAAGTTGAAATCAGAGACACCGCAAACGAACTCTCGAAAAAAAATTGTTTAAGGTGACCGATAAAAACCATAAATACTAATAATAAAATTGAATGAAAAATATCCTAAATGTTCTTTAATATATCCTCTTTTCAGCCTATAAAAATCAAACCGATAAAGCGTATATTTCCGAGAAAAAAAATCACGAAAAACTCACATATTTCGTGATTTTTTTGTCAGTGAATACACGCTTTATCAACTTGATTTTATTGGGATGGAAAGACTCCATTACTGGACCGGAACGATATATTAAAGAGAATTTAAGAATTTTTGCAATTAATTTGATTGTTATTCATGTTTTTTATGTTATTTACTAAGTTTCTAAGTTTCCACAAAATTTAAAAATGTGAGAATCCCATAAAATTTTAACAGTTCGAGAGGCAAGTCAATCTATTAGGCACAATACCTCCGAATTCCTTCGTCGACGAAGCCTGTTCAGAATGATGCTTCTCTTTTCTACTATGTTGTTGCCCCACTCTTGAGCGAAGAGGCTGCTCGTCTTCGTCTGTGTCTGACGGAGTGAAAGGGGCACGCTTCTGGCAAGATACTACGTTGTCGCCTGTAGAATCAATGTTATTTATTAGTATTATTGGATTCATTTCTCGAATTATGGGCCGAGTTTAGGGTCGTAAAAAACAAAAATGTTGGAATCTGGGGTCAATTTTGCTTTATGATAGAGAAAGCTATAATTAGTATACAATTTTAACAAACAAAAAATAAAATAAAGGTCTATTATAAGAAAGTGATATGAAAATTTCAATTTTCAACTCTTTTTAATTGTATTTTTGTGTTAAGTATATCAT